>OZ012704.1:33745724-34087116 GCA_963942595.1 Cylloceria caligata | reverse complement strand
TGAAAAGAACAAGATCTGAATTTATTGAAAACAACACTCACTCATACACATGAATATTCGTACTCACAATTTCGTTCGTTAACGGCAATTCTTTATTCCTTAATTGCCTATGATTAAGTAAATGCCACTATTATGTCCGTATATAATTATAATGTGTTACACAATATGACGCGGCACACAATCGTCCAAAAACACACAGCCAGGCAAAGTTAACTTGACAGGTCGCCTCGCAATTCGGCTCGCGATACAGCCTACACAGAACTAATCCCACATACATCCAACAACTATAACTACAGGACGTCGGAAGGTCACGTACGCGAAGCCTTTACTGATTTGAACCTCCGAACTATCACATTGCAGGCCGCAAAATCGAGAAAGTATCGTGAACCAAAATAACAATAAATGAACCACGGTTATATCCAATAAAATAGGCAGACCTTCATTAAATAACCAACTTAAGGATAGCCGTGATATCAATCCCTAAATTATTCCAAATAAAGGATCACAAAAGTTAAAGCGAGATACGTCTCGAGCCGTACCAATCCCTCGCGATCAAGTACCAAATACGGGACGACGACCGAGCACGCACTGCATAAGCTCACAAAAAAAAATAAAGTAATGTCCGACATAAGAAAAACAAATAAAGTGATCAAAGTTAATATAAAATCAATTGTCCAGTAAAATCCGCGACGCGGTCTATCCCGTTCAAATCCCTCACACATTCAAGCAAACACGGGATAACGGCCTAACGCACGCACGGCTTTACAGCACACGACTACAGAACAGTAACAACAAAAACACCGAACGAACTATTTATCATAGCAAGATACGCTTCGAACCGTACTAATCCCTCACGATAAAACAATGTCCAACATAATAAGAGAGATAAATAAAATAAAATAAGGCGAATGCAATAGTATAAATCTATAAGTGTCAATTATTCCTGAAAGTCCGCGACACGGCCTATGACCTTCCAATCCCTCCTATACAATCCAACCACGGGATGATGTATCAACACGCGCGCGGCCTTACAGCAAAATGACTACAGAACAGTAATTAAAAAAAAAGAATGACGAACGAAGTGACTTCTTCCCGGCTCTAACCGCAGAACGATCTCGATATTACACTCTACTCGACGCAGTCTGTCCCGATACGAATAGTACTCTGTGCGTGGTATATCAGAATCGCAGGTACGACCAGGCTCTAATTATCATTCATATAGATCGGCAATAGAAATTACGAAAGACCATGGAGAGTGAGAAAGCTCACCGGGGCGATGCTGCTGTGCTGCTCTTCGTAAATCCGGGAAAACTCAAAATAGGGCCGCCAGATTTTCTCCTCGATTTATTCCTCGTTGTTTCAAAAGATATGCCCTGGTACCCACGATAGGTGGTGATAGATTTTGACGAAATCAACGGTGGAGCGGAACGATATAATACTCGCTGCTAGGTCCTGTTCGCTCGACGGTAACCGGGAAAAAGCCTCGAGGTCCGTTCGGCACGCGTGCCCGTGAACTATGACCCCCTCTTAGCGAGCCGAACTCGGTTAATTGGGGGAACCGGTGTCGCACGATGACCGCGTCTAGCGCCTCGGCTGGACGACGCAAATATTAATAGCAGATAATAACCATGTGTAGTCCAGTCCGGCAGGTGAGCCCCGTGAGATAGACTGGTTATTGCTAGTAGATCACATGACCGAGAATAGATAATAGCATATTGGCCGTCGATGAACGTCGAACGGGACGGCTGTAGATCCCGACCACGAGAAATGGAAAATGTCTGTATCCTCTCTCTCTCTCTCCTACGAAAGGGTGACTCGATCCCGAAACCGCCAAGAGGTGTGGGCAGCCCTCTTTCTTTCTCTTCCTCCCCGCTCCTCGGTCGTACGATTTTAAGAAAAAGGAATACAAAAAAAAACAAAAAAAATCATTTAGAGTACGGCGATTACGCCTTACAGCCCTGCGAGATCATGTTGGCAGCCATCGTGCGAGGAGGACGTAGCGCTTGAAGATTTTGCCACGTTACAACACGTTATTGTTTTATTTATAATTGTCTTTTGAATTTGACTATTTAACCCGAGGGACTGATGTGCGACGCTCCCTACTCACAGCGTTTCGGTATTTGACTCGCGGTGACGGATCCCGGAGTCTCTCTAATTGTCAAGAGAAGACTTCCATTCTTCTCGCCTGGATAGGATTCGCAAACGCCGTGCAGGGGAAGAGGAAGGCAGCTTATTCTGGACTCAGCACTTCTTCCTATGCAAAGTCAATTTGACTTCTCTTTGTTTTCGCCTGACAATAATGATATCATCCCCAGACAAATGCAGAAAGAATATATTATTTTTCGCTGAACTGTTTCCCATCTAGAGCGCGTTGCGCGATAATCTTAAATAATTGGTGCGCGCCGTGATCCAGACATGGACTACAAGGGGGCGCATCGCATATCAGTCCATAGGGCAAGGGCGATGTTTGCACGTGCATACATGTTGACCACGGAACCCGGGAAATTTTGCGAGGCCCGTGCTCGAACGTAACATGCAATTGTTGTGTCACGGAATATTCCATTTCATGGTATATTCTGGAATATATCATAGCTGACACAGCTAATGAAACATTGCAATTCTTTCAAGACAGGAAATAAAATTCAATGTCTGATCGTACGATCAACACCGAGAACGCCGACACAGCGTGAGGCGACGCGCTTAGTGATCAACGATAAGCTAACGCCAAAATTGTCAACGAAGGGATTTTCGTGAACGCAGTTAGCAACTGCTTTTACGAAGATCAGTCTAAAGTTTAACATCATCCTGAACGGTTGATCGTAGATCGGATTCGCCTGAAATATTAAAATCCAAAGTAGATTCGGAAAGAACGGCTTGGTTCCTCAACTATTACGCGAAAACACAACTAGTTATTGTATTATACTTTTCTTGTCACATAACAGATAACGGAAAGTAGCCGTTAATTATAATAAACATACAACTATTACTTTTAACGTAAATTCATGTGATAGTTATTAACCCGAGATCTAACTCCTTGTCGGCTAACGATCCCAAAAATAATATTAGTTTTTAATATTATCCTGATTATCGTAATAACCCAATTACGCGATACCGGCATAAAATTTGGTGGCAGCGGTGGGATCTGCTGAAGTGATAAGTAATACGTGATTTACTCAGACAAACAAAAAGTGATTTTGTACAACGTTTAGAGTGACTCTGAAGTGACGACTACGACTCGTGCCAGGACATGACACAGCGGTCCACCATTTAACGTCACGATTGATGGTGACACGTCAAGTCGCAGATAACGCACAAAGTGTGCAAACAAGTGCTCATGAAAGTGAACTTGTGACGAAGTCATCACGCAACAGTTGGCAACGAACCGAAGGACGAGCCCAGGAATCGCGGAAGGATCGGGTCAACGGCGCCAAGGAGGACGTCAAGGACGTGGCGAAAAATATTCCGCCCGATATATATGGTATATAAAGAGAAGGATATTTGAAGAAAATATACATTTCTTTTTTAGATTTTGAGAGATCATTTTAGAGTTCAGGACAACCGCGAAAGTTGCCACATGTCGGGAACTACGGGCGTGAGACAAAAACGTAGGGAAAACTCGCTAGAAACTACGTTACCTGGCGAGGAGGTAGACTCCGCGGCCGGTTTAATTGCAGCAGTCGGGGACATCGCGTTCAGGACGCGATGGCGCTTTCAGAGCTCTTGCCGTCCGGCCGAATTCTAGCTGACAGGCGAGAGGCCCTCGCAAGTCGCCTGACAGCTCAGTTCGGCATAAATCCGCTGAGGGGTCCGTCGTTCGGGGATCACGAAAGTACTGCCAGTGACGATGTATTCAACATGGCTGCAAGCGAACGAACACCGGAGCATATCACCGAAGATATGATCGAGCGGGAGATTGAACACCTTCGTATAATAGATCGCGTAGGTTTCTCGACAGCTACCGGTACGACGACGCGGCCATCGCTGCCGGAACCGATAAGACATTGTTACGAAGCGTTCGACAGAAGTCACCGTGAATACGAGAGGAAGAAGGAACCTTGCTGACACGCTCAACGAAGTAGGGCCAGATGAGTTTTAGCTCATCCGGTCCTTACGAGAGCAAAGCGCCGATCGCATGCAGTAGCTGGAAATGGCGAGGTCGGGAGAGCTCTCCCTACTGCCCCCATGGCAGAGGCAAACTCGATGCGAAGAGCCGGATCACCCTCCGATGGATCGCACGTTCCAAGGAGAACAGCCGTGGGCACGAAACCCGCATGGTCGAACGCTTGACCTTGGGCTGGCCCTAAAAAATATGAAGAACTTCGACGGAAGCAAAGCCGATGAGCTGGACGCCTTCCTACGATCCTGCGAGACTGTTTTCAAGCGAGCTGCGGATGGGGTTCACGAGATCCTGTTGGAGTTAGTACTCAGCAAGCTCGAACGTAGAGCAGCCCGAGAGATGAAGTACAAAACCATCCTTCCGGTGGCACAGCTCAAAGCCGAGCCGGAGGCTTTGTACGGGAAGCGGAAGTCGCTGCCTGCACTACAGGTAGAGTTCAACTTCCTCCGGCAGGGTCAGGGTGAGGATATCGCGGTATACGCCGCCAGGACAGCGCGTATCACCGTCGACATCATTGTTAGCTCTGCGAGGAAGCCACCACGGAATCGGAGATGCGCATCATCGACAGGATAACGCGGAAGAGCGCCCTGGTCAACTTTGAAAATGGACCGCACGGACAGGTCTAAATTTTGGTAAGGTCGTGCAACTACACCACTCTCCACGAGTCCGTAACAGAGGCCATCGAAATTACGAACATGGTGAAGCCCAAGATAAGCACGGCAGGTCCGCATAGCCACACCAGGAGGTCCCTGGGCGGGGCAACGTAATTAAGAGAAAATTGTTTCACGTGCGGAAAACCTGGACAGATGGCTCGAGACCGCACCCGGGATACGGGACAAGTAAGCCTACCACTGCCCAGTGAAAACAAGTCAATCTGCAACGTGGAAATAACCCGCAATGACGGTCAGAAAAAGGCCACATGTGGAAGGACTGCCGAAAGAGACTGTCGCAGAATAAAAGCGAGCCGACGCAGTCGACACAGCAGCATCGACGGCCGAGCAATGCAGGTTACAAAGTTGCAAGAAATACGGTGACGGCGGGGCCAGATCTAGCCGTTGCAGGCGTTAACACGCTGGGCGCTCTGAGGCTGAATACGCTTCCTGCGCAAGAAAATGCAGTACCTCGGCCATATCATCTCCGAAGAGGGGGTGCGGGCCGATCCCAAGAAACTGGAGACGGTGAGGGAATTTCCCGGTATCAAGAGACATGAAAGGAGTACATCTTTCTTGGATTAGCTGGGTACTACCGGAAATTCATAAAAGATTTTTCCAAGACCGCAAAGCTACTCACCGAATTAACCCAAAAAGGAATTAAATTCGAGTGGATAGCAGTGAGGGATGCCACCTTCGAGGAATTAAAGACGGCACTTACCACGGCGCCCGTATTACAATATCCAGACTTTGAGAAGCCGTTCGTAGTTACAACAGACGCCTCAGGCAAGGCGCTCGGCGCAATCTACTGCAAGGCAAGATCGGGGATAATTGGCCCATATGCTACGCGAATCGCACCATGTCAAAGGCCGATATGAATTATACTACCATGGGGAAAGAGCTACTCAACATAGTACGGGTCCTTGCTCAGTTCCGACCCTATATTTATGTTACATGCTTCAAGGTGGTGATAGACCAACAACCACTCACCTAGCTTTTCGGTGCGAAGGAGCCACGTTCGAGATTGATGCGATGGAAAGTAAAATTGGCGGAACATAAGTTTGACGTTAAATATAAGGCAGGAAAGCGTAACACAAACGCTGATACGCTAAGTCGTATATTCACTATCACGAGGGCCTAAGAGAGAGCCAAGATCGAAGTCAGTGGATGAGAAGAGGACAGCACGACGGGGCAAATCGGCACAGCGAATGACCGCGCAAAGCGGAGGGCCCTGAATACCCGCAATAGCATGGTGCGGTTGGGAGGCTAGGTTCGCCCGCAAGTAGGAAAGAGACAACACGCACCGGGGTATGAACAACCGCATAAAGCGGAGAGCCGAGGATACCCTGCGCATACCGAGCAACGCGGCTGAGCGGGAGGCAACGCCTGCACACGCGTCGGAGGTGGACAGTAAGAATCGTAGCATACATGCAAGTCGCTCTACTGATCCCCAAATCCTCGCTGCGAAGTCGTGTAGACGGGGAAAGGGAAGACCATGCACCCAAGCAACGCAAGCCGAAAGTGAGACTGCGATCACCACAAAAACCGACGGAGAGCGAGCAGCACAGCATGGCCGACCCGCGAGGCGAGGAAGGCCACGAAAAGAGAACGCTGCAAGGCCGTCCGAGAGGGAGGGCGACACAGCAGCGCAGCTACCGGTGAGCACCCCGAGGCGAGTGATCCCGACAGCATTTCACATAGGCGTGCTGAGGAAGCGAGACACGGCGGGGACCATAACATGCAATCCTCCAGCAGCGCATACGAAAGAGTATAGCGACTGCCGCAGTGGCGTAGCCTGTCCTGTTACTGTAGATAGATTGAAAATAATAAAAGAAGACCACGGCCTACTACCCGGAGTCGAACGGCACCCTAGAACGATCGCATCGCACCCTCGCCGAATACCTGAAGAACTTCATAAACGAAGATCAAGGTAATTGGGACGAGTGGTTGCCGTATACGATGTTCACATACAACACCACTCCCCATACGAGGACCAGACTACCCCCCCCCCCCTCCCCACGTGTTGGTGTATGGATGCGAGGCTGAGCTGCCGACTGCCGTGAAACAGGAGCCCCGCAGCACCTATGCCTACGATGACTACGTCCACGAGTTACGCGAGCGATATGCGCCGCATAGACAGTAGCACGCGGCAACCTGGAAGACGTGAAAAGAAAGTCGAAGCATGCGTACGATCACGGCGCACATGTACAGGAGGATCGCGTTGGCGAACGCATGCTCCTGCGTGACGAGACAGTGCGCAGGGGAAGGTCGGCTAAGCTCACCCGGAAGTAGACAGGACCTCACGAGATCATAGAAAAGAGGCCCCCTGTCGACTATGTAGTCCGGAAGGGACGGAAAACACAGGCGGAGCATGCAAACCGCCTGAAGCTTTTTATAGAGCACTAAAACTAAATAAAGGCTACAAAATACTTGCGGTTAGGAGCCACTTAGGACGCAAGGAGGGAGTTACGGGGATCTCTATATATTACAAGTGGTAAATATTAGTAGCCATGTTCTTCCAAAAACCCAACTACAGACAATGAATTAGTTCCCGATCTCGCCGTAAGTGTTTCTTGCACTGACTTCGTGAATTGCGCAAAACTTTCTGAATTGTTTGAAATTTCTTGAATCTGTAAGGGACTACTTGATGTACTATTATTATCAAGATTGTCAGAAAAAATTTCTTCAGTATTTGAAGAATCAATTGCTCCCTCGTTATTTATTTCTGCTAATGTAATAATTAAATGATTTTACGTTAATTCCAAAGATTGTACATGACTGTCTTCGTCAACTTTAATTAATTCCAGATTTTATCGATTCAAGTTGCTACTTTTCTCTGTATCTACAATAATTTCTCCCGTTGGATTCGTTATGTTGGGAGTCTTGGGATGCGAACTGTCAGTACTTCTTATTAAACACCCTTAAAAAGATTTATAACACAATGAAATCACAGTCAATTCTTCGGTAGGGACTGGGAACGGGGAAATCTTTATTATTATTACTCACACAATGAAAAGGGAACGCAAGATTATTTCATAGAAGGGAGAAAGAAAGCAATTTTCTTACTTAGTAGTGGGCTTCGTAGTCTTTGATTTTTCTTTGAGTATAATAATTTGGTAGTCATTCAACGATTCGATATTAGTAATATGATTCTCGCAAGGGGTCACCACGGGTGAAAGCGTATCCCTAGTATCGAGTGACCTTCGTAATCAGCAACACGTTTGTCTAGATAATTTTTCCACTCGATGGCTCGAATTTCCTTAAGGCGATTTATTTGAAATTTATTCGATATTTCAGTGTTCACAACCTGTGTGACATAACTGCTGCTTGCTTCATACGTAATTTTACTTAATGAATATGGAATCTCGACGTTAGAGAGGGTAGAGCAGTCTGCATTTGTACTGTTTGAATAGTTTTTATACTCCACTGCTTTTTTTTTTTCCTCGTGGAGGATAGTTTAATTATCATTTTCTATTTCAATACTAGGGACTCTAGAATTTTGCTCCTTTTATGGCTTGCACGCAATTATTGGAACTTGGTAAAGGTCTTTCAGGATTTGTCGTCTTAATTTCCGTGCTTGAATTTTCCTTCCTGCTTTACGGGTTTTCGGCATGGATAAATGATCCGGGTCGATAGTGGTAGGGTAATTGTCAAACTAAGTGAGTGGTATGTGTAGTTATGTCTGTCTCGTTTGCATGATGTGTTTCGTGATCGAACCTGGCTAGCCTGAGCCTCACTTACGCGAGGGGCTAAAACAAAGATTTCTCTCACTAGTGTAATGTGTTTCGTGAGCGAGCCTTGCTAGCCCTTGACCTCACTTACGCGAGGGGCTAAAACAAAGGAATTCTCTCACTAGTGTAAGGTGTTTTGTGAATGTGATACGTTCTAGGATTGGGGGAAGTAACTATTTTGAGGAAAATAGTGCAAGAAAGATAAATCGGGGAGTGACAGCTGTCGCTTGAATTATTAACCCTTTGCACTCCGTTGTCGCCGTATTTGCGACATTAAAGCCTCTATGCCCTACTAGGCTGGAGTGCAAAGGGTTAATATTCTCAAAAATTATTTGCGCTTTGATTTTGCTTAAAGAGAGGAAAGTAAAAGAGAAAAGAAGTATTTAAATAAAAATGAGAAGTAAAAATAAACTTCAAGTAAATCTAGATGAAACTGAGATGTAGCAGTGATGCAGGACGAGCAGTATAAAAAATAAGGTAAGAAAACTGACCAAATCGAATATGATTATTCTTCAGACTTGGTATTGGAACTAATTATTTTCTTGAAGTTTTTCGATCGTGTCTCTTTGTACTAGCTCTTGTTTTTCATTGTACCTTTCCTAAACTGGTTTTCCTTACGAAAATTTCATGTGTAAGTTGAATGATGAGTATTTGCACGCTAACTTCGAACTCTACAAGAACCGTATGAATGTCCACCAAATTTTTCAGAGTCTCCATATAACTCTGACAGTTTGGGAATTACACATGGAGAAAGAAAGAAAGAAAAATATATTTCTTCAATCAATTCTTAACTGAACGTTTTTCCTGTATGTGGGATTCGATAATCTCCTTTATATAAAAAAAATCTCTTTAACTTTCTTAAGATCAGAATTTCAGGAATTAAATTGATTTATTAAACTCAGTACAAAATAGGAATAAAATTTGATTGAAATTAATTGAATCATTAAAACTCAATAAAATGTAAAAAACTAATTTTTGTGGATTAAATCAACTTACCAAAACCGCAGTAAAGAGGGGAAAGTTAATTTTTATGAATTAAATCATTTTATAAAAACTTCTTTTTCGAATTAGATTGATTTATGAAAACTCAGTAGAAATGGATGATAACTTTTCGTGAAATGAGTTGAATCACTAAAACTCAATAAAAAGTAACAAATCAATTTCTATGAAATAAATCCATTCTCAAAAATTCGGTAAAAAGGGAAAAGTTAGATTCTGTGAATTAAATCAGTTTATAAAAACTCAGTAGCAAGAAATGATACATTTTCATTGAATCATTAAAACTCGGTAAAAAGTAAAACATAAATTTCTATGAATTAAATCAACTCTCGAAAATACGGTAAAAAGGGAAAAGTTAGATTCTGTGTATCAAGTCGATTTATAAAAACTCAGTAGAGAAGAATGATAAATTTTCCTGAAATGGATTGAATTGTCAAAACTGAATAAAAAGTAAAAAATCAATTTCGATGAATCAAATCAATTCTCAAAAACGCGATGCTGTGCCGTGGAATATTCCACTTCGTATTTCGTATATTCGGGAATATTCCATAGCAAAGAAACATTGCAATTCGTTCAAGACAGGAAACGAAGTCCAATGCCTGATCGTACGAACGACCCCAAGAACGTCGACGCAGCATGACCGACTCGCTTGGCGTTCGACGATAGGCTAACCCTAAAATTGCGAATAAAGGGATTTTCGTGAACACAGCAACTGCTTTACGAAAAACAGTTATAAATTAGACTCAAGATAGAACAGGTTGGTTCCTCGTCAAATACTCGAAACAACATATTATTGTGCATTTTTACATTGACTTTTAAATAGACAACGGAAAGTTACTGTTGCCTATAATAAATACTTCCTTTTATATAAATTCGCGTTTTCATCGATAACTCGAGATTCATCTCCTTATCGGCAAACGATCCCAAAAATAATAACTTTTTAATATTATACCGAATACCGAATAATCCAATTACACGGTACCGGCATAACACTTGGTGGTAGCGGTGGGATCCGGTGAAGTTAAGTGATACGTGATTTATTTGGACGAAAGTGTTTTGGACAAAGTTAAGAGTGACTCTAAAGTGACGACTACGATGCGTGTAAGGACACCAGTGTAGTTCGTGAAAACCCGACTAATCTAACGCGAAGACGCGAAGTGAACGTCGGTGCGGTGTGACATCGGTCAACCGTTTAAAATCCCGATTGACGGTGTTATGTCAATCGTGGAAAAACGCACAAAGTGTGCAACCGAGTACCCGAAGCGGTAACTTGAGACGAAACCGTCGCGCAGTCATTGCCGATGCACAGAATACAAGCCCAGGAACCACCAAGAGACGGGTCAACGGTACAAGGGAGGACAACTGGACCAACCTTCGTGGGGAGCTACGAGACAACAGGTCTACAGCACCGAAGGAACAGCACCCAAGGAGCAACGCCATGGACAGGACAAGCTTCCAGATCATCTTTCTGTAAGTGGCGGTTACGTTACTAGTACATATTGCCGATATAAACCAAAGGCAGTAGAGTCAAAGCCGTGAATAGAGAAAACATTCCAACGGATATATGAATCTATCGTGAGATTTTTTTTTTTTTTTGAAAATATAAAAATAAAACCCATTGCTAAATAAACATGTCGGACTCCCGAGCAAGACGTAGGGGCAACTCGTTGGAGACGACGTTGCCTGGCGCGGGGGTGGACTCCACAGCCGAATTAGCTGCGGCTGTAGGGGATATTATGTATGAAGCGCGCTAAGCGCTATTAGAACTCTCGCTGTCGGGTCGAATCCACGCGACCAGACAGGAGGCCCTCGCAGGCCGTCTGACAGCCCAGGTTGGCGTGAACCGACTCAGGGGTGCGTCATTCGGGGATCACGACAGCGATGAAAGCGACGACGTATTCAATATGGCTACTGGGGAGCGAACGCCCGAGCACATTACCGAGGACATGGTCGAACGGGAAATTGAAAACATGCGAACCATAGATCGCGTAGGTTTCTCTGCAGCTACCGGTACGACAGCTCGGTCGGTACCAGCAAGAGTACGTTATCGGCTGGAGGCGGTCAACCGAAGCCAACGCGAATTGGAAAAAGCTCGACGGCAGTGCGAAAGGCTGCAGTGCGAGCACGATCGAGGCCAACGCGAAGTCGATCGCGAACTTAGAGAGGCTGAAGCATCGTCGGCAAGACGGAATTTGGCGGATACGCTAAACGAGGTTGGTGCGGACGAGCACGAGCTCATCCTCTCCTCAAGAGAGCAAATTGCCGAGCTCCAGCGACGGTTAGGAGGAGCGGGGATGGAGGACTATCCGCCCCCCGCACAGCCCCCGGGACGCACGCGGTTCGAGGAGACGCAGAGGCCCTCAAACATGATCAGCCAGAGTCTCGGAATAGAAATGGTAAAAACATTCTTCTTAAAGTCCTGCGAGATGATATTTCGCAGGGTAACAGAGGAGGAGCATGACACCCTCCTGGAGTTGATAGTCATGAGTAAGTTAGAGGGTGCGGCAGCAAGGCAACTGCAGCACAAAACCATCAGTACCATGGCGCAACTTAGGAGCGAGTTGGAAGCGTTGTACGGACAACGGAAGTCGGTGGCCGCGTTGCAAATGGAGTTCAACTCCCTCCGGCAGGGAGAGAACGAGGACATCGTCGTCTACGCGGCAATAATGGAGAGAATTACGGTAGACATGGCCGAAATACTCTGCGAACCGTTGAAAACGGAGAATCAGAAGATCACCGTCGAGAGTGTCACCCGACGAAGCGCACAGGCCAACTTCCAAAACGGCCTGCACGGCCAGGTGCAAGTGCTGGTGCGTGCGAGCAATTACCAATCGCTGCATGACTCTATGGCAGGGGCCATAGAGATAACCTACATGGTGCAGCCAAAGAGAGGGGTAGGTAGAGCATTAAGCCACCCCAGAAGGTCCCAAGGTGCGCCATCCCAGCAGGGCGAGAATTGTTTAACCTGCGGGAAACCAGGGCACGTGGCTCGAGACTGCACCCGCAGATCGGGAAGAGTGAGCCTAGCGATGCCCAGCGAGAATACATCCAATCACAACGTTGACGTTGTGTGCAACTATTGCAAACAAAGGGCCACTTGTGGAAAGACTGCAGGAAAAGATTGTCGCAGAATAAGAGCGATCCTGCCCAGTCTTCACAGCATCCCCAACGGCCAAGGGACTCAGGAGGCAAGACTCAAATGCCCACGGTGAATGCAGGTGCAAGTCGATCGAATACTGATGCCAGCCCGCTGGGAACGATGAGAATAAATGCACTCACGGCCCAGCAGAGACCAGCGCGCAGGAGGAAAACGACGCAGCAGATATTGCAGGTAACGCTGCCGGCGTCCAGCGCTACGGCCAGCGACTTTGACATCGTCGCATCATTGGCCGTGACCAGGGTACTCACCCTTAAAGCGGACACAGGGGCCCAGTGCAGCATACTAAAGGAGGGATGCCTCAAGCCCGAGACCATGGTGAGCAGGTGCTCCGTGGAATTGCAGGGTGAGGCAGGTGAAAAATTCACCCTCCTCGGTATAGCAAAAATTGTGCTGGAGACGCCAGCCCTAAACGTGGAACATTGGTTCTACATAGTCCCAAATAATGTGCCGATAGGGGTCAATGGGCTGCTAGGAATGGACTTTATCAAGCAGCATAAAGTGGACATCCTGCATGGCGAGATGCTTAAGTTATATGGGCACTGCATGCCGCTACGGGACGGCGCACAGTGGGGCCGATTCCCGAAAAGCTAGTCGAAAATCGAAAACGTAGTTCATTCTGTTTGAGATATAGTATATAAGGGTTTTGGGGGTCGCTGATTACGAATGTAAAGTCAAAAATGTAAAAAAACAAAATGGCGGGTTCAAAATGGCGATAGTAAACCGAACATACTCAGTTATAATACGGAATGTTTATCGAATTTGTATGAAACTTGATTTCTGTAAGTTCTCGAGGTCGCTGAATACGAATCCGGTGTGAAAAAGACAAAATTCAGAATGGCGGATCCAATATGGCGGACGCAATTTTTGTAATCGGCCGGATTCGCTTGAAACTTGTTATTTGGGGGTTTTTGAGGTCGCTGAACATGAATCCGATGTGAAAAAGACAAAATTCAAAATGGCAGATCCAAAATAGCGATTATAAAAATTTATTAACTTTTTATAAATCTGTAAGTAAATTATATATTTGATAAAAAGTAATAAAACATCTACTTTTACATCTATAATTGTATTGATTAAAATCACTTTTGAAGGACTTATTTTATACTATTTACAAGTTACATTTCCTTTTTTTATTGAAGTGAATGTACTTCAGTTACATGCAAGTAATTTTTTCTTTGAAGCACATATTTCTTAAAATCATTTTCTGAAACAAAATAGATTTTGTGAAACAAAATTAACATGTTCAAACAGTTAATTTATAATTATTTTAGTTTAAGTAAACATTTTTTAAGATGACTGTATAATAATTTGATTTACAGTTTTAAAATAAATGTATTTAGATTACAGAGTAATGATTTTCTTGTTTAAAAGAAATATTTTGTACATATTTCAGATAAGTAATTACATTTTTAATCATTTATAAAAATATTGAAAAATGTATAATTCAAATATATAAGAAAGTGTAATAAGGAACACGATTTTTTGAATACTAACATATTTATTTGAGAAATACAGTACAAAGCCAAATTCAAAAAATAAATTTATAATAACAAGAATTTTGTTCTAATATTAACATAAAAATTAGTCTTCATCATCAGTCGAATTGTCTGTATAAAATTCTGAAGAATCTGACGACATCGAAAAAGAAGAGATAGAATCATCAGTAGACGCATAAACAGTTGGTGAAGTAAGCAAAGCAATTGTTTCCGGAAATAAGGATTTTAATTTCTTATGTGGCAATTTCTTTAAGCTTGATATATACGGATCTGATGCCACTAGCAAGTGCAAAAAAAGATCTTCCATCGATTTTGTTCTGCTGCATTTTCGTGCAAAATCTTCACGGTATCTTTTAATATATTTATTACAAGACTTCTGTGCATCTTCAGACATTTGTCTGATTGGCAATAAAGCAGATTGTATTATTTCAGAGCCGTGAATTAAAAGTTCGTGAACAGAAGTAGGCATGTAGAACCAGGGATATACGTCGACGAATTTTCGAGCTGTTTCTATTGTGTATTCTTGGAAATGTGGTACATTAATTTCATGACCACTTGAAATAGCTTGTAAAATAACATGGAACCTTTTAATAACATCTTCGTCAACGCCCGTTATAGTATCGGAAATAGATACATTCTCGAAAAATCTCCGAGCAGTGTTCCCATCATTCGTACTACCATATCCAGGCTTTGGTTGATTCACAATAAGTCCTAACTGTTAGCGAAAATCTTTTTAAATATTTTTTTTTCTATTTTCTGTCGTTTTCTTATCTTCACTTGTTCGCCTCTTTGAATTTTGTTTTTTGACACCGGATTCGTATTCAGCGACCCCGAAAACCCCCGAGTAACAAGTTTCAAGCGAATCCGACCGATTTCAAAAATTGCGCCCGCCATATTGGATCCGCCATTTTGAATTTTGGTTTTTGACGCCGGATCCGTATTCAGCGACCCCCAAAGCCCCCGAGTAACAAGTTTTAAGCGAATCCAATCGATTTCGAAAATTGCGGCCGCCATATTGGATCCGCCATTTTTAATTCAGGTTTTTTGACACCGGATTCGTATTCAGCGACCCCAAAAATCCCTGAGTAACAAGTTTCAAAAAATTATATTCATTTGAAAGAAACGTGCAACAAGTGGTTAATGTGAATTTGTAATTTTTTATATTCAAATGTGCACTAAAAACAAAGTTGCAGCTAGCTGCAGCTGATTGTTACCAATTTTGTTACATAACAGTACAAACTTTAATTTAAAACTTGTTCCGTTGCGGAACACTGAGGAACTTTTAACTGTTTCCCTGTTTTTCTAAAATGATTGCACATAATTTTTCATTTTTTTCTACTTTAGACATTGTTTAGCTATTAATTTATATGTATCTGTTATAATTTTCGACGCATATGATAATAAACTACTTTCTTCAACCTGAAACCTCCATTTTGCAGAATTAAGAAACACTAATTTTACGATTTTCTACGAATTTTTTAATATGACGCTTGAATATGAGCTCGAACGATCGAGCTATTACTTGCGCGAAGATCTTTTTTGTACTGGCTTATACTTGCCAGGTATACTTCACTAGCCCTTATAAAATGTTCCATTATATTCTTTAAACATTCCTCTATCCACCTATGTACTCTACATCCTATAAAATGAAACTTCATTTTTCGACTTTTGACCAGCTTTTCGGGAATCGGCCCCACCGTGCGGCGCGACGAGGATATATTCGTCTCCACGCAGTAGAACTGCCGCCACATGCAAGTACATAGGCCTGCTCTCAAAAATAAATCTTCCTTCCGGAAACGGGTCTAACATGGATGCCGCCAAGGAGAATAAATTTGTCGGACTACCTATAAGGAGCGGAATCAGCTGAGGCAAATTAGCGAGATTCTGTGTCACACCGTCGAAAACCAATAGAGTGAGTTTAAATGTTTCTAAACACGACGGGGAAGTGCAACAGCTGACGGCGACACTCGAGCCGTCGGAGATAGCGAAGGCCGCCCGTAGCCGACAGGACAAGACACTGCGCGTAAGCTCAGAGAGAGCGGGGAATAAGACCAAACGCTTTGCGCAGCAGGAACGGAAGCCCGACTTGGTGCCCCTCAGCAGTGAAAAGCAAGCAGCTCGCGCAGGATTAATGTGCGAATACAACGGTGTATTCCATCTACGAGGGAACAGGCGACAACGTACGCACGAGGTGCAGTATCGCGCACACTTTAAGGTCGGATCGAAGGACCTAGGATCGCAACCCTTGCCTGGGAAGAACGTAAAATCGGGGCATGGGTCCGGTAAAATGCAGAAAGCACCTCGGGAAAAAGACCTCTGCCGCCACGCAGCGAGACAGTTACCTACACCGCAACAACGAGCAAATTTGTTGGATTGCTCTCAAGGGTAGAGCTCGAGGACGGGGTCATCATGGGTGCCTGCATTACGCCGTCGCGTGGTAGTAGCTGTGCAATCAGCTTAATTAATACTACCGAGCAGGTGGTAGATGTACAACGCCCCGTAGTGAAACTCCAGCTGCTCGAGGAAGCGGCAGTAGGTCAAGCGACCGAGGCGGCTGCTATGGAGCTATGCGCCGTCAGCACGGAGCGAGGGGCCGACCGCCTCGCACGATTAGCGAAAGAGCTCGACACGGCAAACCTCAACGAAGAAGAGCGCAAAGCGCTAAACGAAATCATATGCGAATACGAAGACGTGTTCCACTTACCAGGGGATAGGCTGCCGTGTGCGCCTATGGTAGAGCATGTGATACCCCTTAAGGAAGGGGTGCAGCCCATTAAGGTGCACCCATACAGGCTGCCCGAGACCAACAAGAAAGAAGTGGAGAGGCAGACCCGCGAAATGCTTGAGGAAGGCATTGTCCAACCTAGCCGGAGTCAATGGAACGCGCCGCTGCTGGTTGTAGCGAAGAAACCTGACGCAGCCGGAGTGAGAAAAATGCGCGTAGTAGTGGACTTTCGAAAGATAAACGAAGCCACCATCGGAGACTCGTAACCACTGCCCAATATCACGGAGATATTGGACCAGCTGGGACGGGTCCGATACTATACGACCTTGGATCTTGCCTCTGGACTTCATCAAATGCCGATAGCGAAACAAGACAAAGAAACGACCGCATTTTCCACACCACAGGGCCATTTTGAGTACAACCGCATGCCATTTGGACTCAAGAGTGCTCTACCGACTTTCCAGAGGTTGATGAACTCCGCGCTGGCTGGACTGCAGGAAGTTAAATGCTATGTATACTTAGACGACATAGACTCACGGCAAGACCTTCAAGGAGCACAATGACAGGCTGCGAGAGGTACTGCAGCGGCTAAGAGAAGCCAGATTAGCAGTGCAACCGAGCAAGTGCCAGTTCCTGCGCAAGGAAACGCAGTACCTCGGTCACATCATATCCGAAGAGAGTGTACATGCTGATCCGAAGAAGCTGGAAGTGGTAAGGGAATTTCCAGTGCCGAGAGACGTAAAAGGAGTACAATCTTTCCTCATACTAGCTGGCTATTACTGGAAATTCATCAAAGATTTCTCGAAAACCGCGAAGCCACTCACAGAATTAACCCAGAAAGGGGTTTAATTCGAGTGGACCGCAGTAAGAGATGCTGCCTTCGAAAAACTGAAGACAACTCTTACCACAGCACCAATACTGCAATATCCAGACTTTACGAAGCCGTTTGTTATAACGACAGATACCTCAGACAGGGCGCTCGGCGCAATCTTATCGCAAGGCAAGATCGGGGACGATTTGCCCATATGTTACGCAAGCCGCACCATGTCAAAGGCCGAGCTCAATTATACAACAACGGAAAAAGAGCTACTCGCCATAGTTTGGGCTCTCACTCAATTTCGACCACATATCTATGGTACACGTTTTACGGTAGTGACGGACCTCCAATCGCTCACCTGGCTGTTCGGAGTTAAGAACCCAGGTTCGAGACTAATGCGTTGGAAAATAAAATTGGCCGAACACGAATTTAACGTTGAGTATAAGGCCGGAAAGCGTAATACGAATGCAGATGCGCTAAGCCGTATATTCGCTACTACAAGGATCCAAGCGAGAGCTAAGAACGAAGTCCGTGAGTCGGAAGAGGACAGCACGACGGGGCAACTCGGCACAACGAATGACCGCATAAAGCGGAGGGCCGAAGATACCCCTTACAGCCGTGGTAGCTCGTCGGAGCGAGAGATCGAGTTAGCCCACGAGAAAGAAAAAGACAGCATGCGCCCGGGTACGGACAGCCGCACAAAGCGGAGAGCCGAGAATACCCCGGGCCAGCCCAGCAACGGGGCAGAGCGAGAGACAGCGCCTGTCAATGCTACAGACAAGGATAGAGAGATCCGCAGCGTGCATGCAGATCGCTCTACTGAACCCCACAGCCCTGCTCAAAAGCGGTGCGGTCGGGGAAGAAGCAGATCACGCAAGCTATATACGCAAGCCACTGGTAAGACTGAGATCACCGCTGACAAGGACGGAGAGGGCCCAGCACAGCATTGCAAGGCCACTCGGGACAGAGAGCGACCCAACGGTGGAGCTACTGGTGGGCACACCGAGCGACGAAACTGCGGACAGAGCACCGCCAAGGCCCACTGAGGAAGCGAGGCACGGCGGGGCCCGTATCCCACGAACTTCCTGCAGCGCGGACGAAGACAGTGTTATAAAAATTATAGCAACTGCCGCAGTGGCGTAGCCACTCCTTCTGCCGATGACCGCCAGAAAATAATTAGAGAACACCACGACACCCCCATAGGAGGGCATCAGGGTATACGGCGTACGTTACATCGGATTCGGACCAAGTACGACTGGCCCGGCCTGAGAAGGGATTTGGAAAATTACATATCGTCCTGTGAATCTTGCCAAAAGAACAAAATCAGGAAAAGGGAACGAGTGCCGATGGTGGTAACAGACACCCCATCAAGGTCATTTGAGAAAGTAGCAGTCGACATCGTAGGACCGCTACCAGAAAGCGCCTCAGGAAAAAGATATATACTTACTATCCAGGACGCGCTCACAAAATACAGTGCAGCGATATCACTGCCGAACCAAGAGGCTTCGGTAGTCGCTAGAGCCCTAGTAGAAGAATTAATCTGCCGGCACGGAACGCCGGAAATAATACTATCGGATCAGGGGACGAACTTCCTCAGCTCGACCTTCAAAGAAATGTATTGACTGCTGCAAATCAAGAAGATACAAACGACGGCCTACCATCCGGAATCAAATGGCGCAGTAGAAAGATCGCATCGCACCCTCGCTGAGTACCTAAAAAAATGTCATAGATGAGGATCAAGGAAATTGGGACGAGTGGCTGCCGTATGCGATGTTCACGTACAACACCACTCCACATATGGGGACCGGACTGTCGCCCCTCGTGTTGGTGTATGGACGCGAGGCCGAATTGCCGACCGCCGTGAAACAAGAACCACGCAGCACCTATGCCTACGATGACTACGCCCACGAGTTACGCGAGCGATTACGCGCCGCATGGACTGTAGCACGAGACAACCTGGAAAGCGCGAAAAGACGGTCGAAGACTACGTACGACCATGGCGCACAGGTGCAGGAGTACCACGTCGGCGAACGCGTACTCTTCCGGGACGAGACGGTGCGATGGGGGCGGTCAGCCGACCCCGAAGTGGACGGGACCTGAGGGAAGAACCCCTCAGGGCGCAAGGTGGAAACTTTAATAAACCAAGCAGAGTAGGTAATAACGCTATATAATTGAGACAAACAAAAAACGTTTTTCGATTAAGCATATAATGGTCGACGGCCTTGGAAGCATCAAGGCGATCATAGGAAATATGGACGCTGCCGATGCCCAAAATCTCCATGAAGAGATAGCCAGAATAAAGGTTTCACAGCAGACCCTGCAGGAAGGGTCGAAAAACTGAAAATAAGTGGTAAGGACCACCTTTATCCTATATAATGAAAGCGTGCATCATATAAAGGCCAACGAACGGGCCCTGCTGGCCCAGATACAGCGCATCAATCACATACTCAACGACAACCTGTACTATGTAACGAGGCGCCAACACTTGGAAGAGACGCTCAACGCGATAAGTATTGCAGTCGAGGCATTACTCATCGATGTACAGGAGTTAGTGTGGCTGGTTAACGACATAGCTAGTGGTAAGGACAGAGCAACGTCCTTGCCGCCAAGAACGCTCACAAGCCACCTCGTCGATGCACTACCACACCTATCGCGACGAAGGCAACGCGGTAGTGATCGTGCGAGAGATACCGCTTATCGAGCAGCAATAGTACTGTATGGAAAACGTACCGTTTACAAAAATACTTTAAAAATTGCAAGGTACTGAACAAATCTTACATTTGCCCGTTGGCACACCCTACAACTTCGGTTACAAACAACGCACCCTGCGAAGTCCTAAAATACGCGAAAATGGACACAAATAACTGGAATACTGGCTTTGATAGGCGTTCGTATTTTAACCGCCCCAGATTTCAGCGTGAAAACCACAGGGCGAACATCTCAAATCATCCGTAAAGATTACCTTCCCCGGTACGCCCTAAAATTGAGGGAAATAGTGGCTGAGGCACCTCCGACCCGCACCTAGGAGGAAGTTTCACTATCAAGCGTGCTACGAGATCCGGAGGGGCTACAAAAGCTCGGAGATGCGAGCAGAAGCCTTGGTCGGCTTCCTTCTGTTTTAATGTCACAGGTACAAACGGAAGCGGACACCGACAAGGACAACCGAGGCAACGACCCCGGCAGCAGCCGAGATAAACATCAACCTCGAGCCGCTCGAACGACAACAGCCAGAGGAGCAACTGCGATCCGAGCTGGCCAGAGAATGCACCCGCCCCCCTAACCGAGAACGACTCGCTTGGCACGAAAGACGTTAAGAAGCAAAGAAAAAAACTTCATCGTTAACAAATGAAAAAATGAAAAATTGTATTGTATTGTTATATGAAAAATATATTATTAAATGAAAAATTTCATTGTATTGTTATATAACATCAAACTGTAAAATTGTATCAAATTGTAAGAGGAAATACGGGAAACCAATCGAAGAAAAAATTTTTAAAGGATAAAATTTTTTCTTTCAAGAGTGGAGCGATGTTGTGCCGCTAAATATTCCACTTCGTATTTCGTATATTCGGGAATATTCCATAGCAAAGAAACATTGGAATTCGTTCAAGACAGGAAACTACGTACAATGCCCGATCGTACGAACGACCCCAAGAACGCCGACGCAGCATGAGCGACTCGCTTGGTGTTCGACGATAGGCTAACGCTAAAATTGCGAATTAAGGGATTTTCGTGAACACAGTTAGCAACTGCTTCACGGAAACAGTTATAAATTAGACTCAAGATAGAACGGGTTGGTTCCTCGTCAAATACTCGAAACAACATATTATTGTACATTCTTACATTGACTTTTGAATAGACAACGGAAAGTTACCATTGCCTATAATTAATACTTCCTTTTATATAAATTCGCGTTTTCATCGATAACTCGAGATTCATCTCCTTATCGGCAAACGATCCCAAAAATAATATTTTTTAAATATTATACCGAATACCGAATAATCCAATTACGAGGTACCGGCACAACAGCAAAAAAAGGGAAAAATTCGATTCTGTGAATTAAATCGATTTAGAAAAATTCAGTAGCAAGGAATGATAAATTTTCGTGAAATGGATTGAATTGCTAAAACTCAATAAAAAGTAAAAAATCAATTTCTATGAATTTAATCTACTCCCAAAAATGCGGTTACAAAGAGAAAAGTTGGATTTTATGAATTAAATCGATTCATAAAAGCTTAGTAGCAAAGAATGATACATTTTCTTTGAATCGTTAAAACTCAATAAAAGGTAAAAATCAATTTCTATGAATTAAATCAACTCTCAAAAATGCGGTAAAAAGGGAAAAGTTGAATTTTATGAATTAAATCGATTTATAAAAGCTTAGTGGCAAAGAATTATAAATTTTCATTGAATCGTTAAAACTCAATAACAAGTAAAAAATCAATTTCTATGAGTTAAATCAACTCTCAAAAGTGCGGTAGAAAGGGAAAAGTTAAATTTTTTAAAATTAAATTGATTCACGAAAACTTAGTAAAAAGGAATGACAAATTTTCGTGAAACGAGTTGAATCACTAAAACTCAATAAAAAGTAAAAAATCGATTTTCATGAATTCAATCAACTTACAAAACGACGGTAAAAAGGGAAAAGTAGAATTTTTTTTTATCCAGTTGATATTTTACAAAATTAATTTGAACAAGACTAACACTTTAATATCGCGAAAGAGCACCCAGAATTTGTTACGTGAAAATCGCGGCCATTTATACCAAACCCACGAATTTAACATAGATTCACGTTTCTCTGTATATTTTCCGTGCTCTGGTCAAGGAGAATAAATTCTCCCTTTACCACACCGGACGAGAAAATACCGTACACGCAAGCCCGTATTTTGAGTATAACCTCGCGGAAAATTACTCAGGATACGGCTGGAGTGCGTTTTGTTCTTTGTTGGAGATGATCACTTCACGAATAATGGGGTGGACTTGAATGACAATTTCGCCCGGAGCAAGATTTCACTTTATTTAGTAAAAGAAAATTATACTTACGGTTCTTTCTGGCTGTGGTTATTGCTGTTGAATGTTGGTTGGATGTAGACTGGTGTAGTCGGACAAACTCAAAATCCAACGTATGCGTTGGTGCGTATTAATAATTATTTATTGAAATAAAACTACATGAGTCGTTGTATCATATGTTCAATATTCCCGATTTCGCACGCGTTAACAATTATAAGTACTGTCGATCTCTGTGTTCTGTACTCATTTTCCAGTACTCTTTACTCGTACAGTGTACTACTTGAAACTATTGTTGTGTCCTCAATCGAGGACCAGTGCATGTGCACGTATTGATGTCAATGAATGAGTAGAGTCCACACAGTATTAATATAGTGTGACAGAGTCACCTATAATAAGAAAATGATGAAACAATTAAATAAAAAGAAGAACATTTTATTAAGAACTTCATTTATTTCATAAAAATAAAAAACTTTAATTCAGAAAAATAATAGCAATAAAACATAATAGAGAAGTAGAAAATCGGGAGAATAAGACACAGGGCTCTTAAGAACCAAAAGCTGCTGGCCAGGCGACACGTCACAACTCCGGAATGTTTCCTCACTGCCGAACAACAGCCGGTCGGCGACCAGCTGACCTCGCTCGAGCGGTCAGGGGAATGGCAGGGTACGGTGGCGGGGAATCTGAAACAGACAAAATTACATAAGAAATTGTAATAAGAGGAGTCAGACTAAGAGAGTGGGAAATAAGTGTGGAGGATATAAAAGGCGACTGCGCAAAGAGAGAGCTCTCTTCTCCGGTCAGTCAACCGAAACAGAACTCTTTTGTGCGCAACAGTAAAACTTTGAGATATCTGGAATTTTACATAAAGCCTAAGGATTTGGATATAAAAGGGTGTGAGTTAGCCCATTAATATTTTGGAAATTTAATAAAGAAAGTGAAATGCAGTTGAAGTGAGTGGAGTGACTAACGAAAAATTAATAGTAGAATAAAACAGAATCTGACAGTAGAAAATAAGAAAATAATTCTGAAAAACTACACAGAGAACAGAAAGTAGGAATAATTAAACCGTAGGAATAGAGTTAGCTTAAGAGTATTAAGAAAAATATCATAAGGAAAATTTAGTAGAATAATTAGGAATAAATAGGATAATAGTATGTAAGAGAAATGGTTAGCGCAACGTATCGGTCAAAGCGTTAGACCTTTCATAAGAACCAAGAGGGTTCTCAACAGAATCTGGTGAAAGAAAATAGTAGTGAAACGCAGAAAAATAAGGAATAGAAATCTACAACATCCAAGAAAATTATAACACCAATTAAAGGTACGGTAGACTCAAAATATTGTAATAAGTCTCCGCACCAAAAAGAGAGAGACTCTTGGAGTAAAATTTTGGAAAAGAGCTAGGAAAATTAGTTAGTAAGAGAAATTAGGGGCTCACTACCCAACCGAACCCAGGAAAAAGAAATTAAGAATTTAAAGGCCGGTAAAACAATAATAGGGAGGGAAACAATTCTACCAGCCCGGTCAAACGTGTCGGATCAGAATGGCACCACTCAACGGAACACTAAGGACAAAGAAGAGAAAATAATAGAACAACTCACCAAGATAGAAGTATAATAGGAACCAGCCATGTCAGCCACCGAGGATTGTTTATAAATCTATTAAATAAATAATAAAAATAAAAAATTACTGCAAGATAAAATCCATAAGCGACGCATCACAGACAAAACGGTACGTCACTCAGTGATGCCAGAAGCGGGATTTTTGCCCCTATCTCGCTGCCCTCACCACGCTGCCCGTACTAGGCGCGTCAGGAGAAGGCTTGCGCCGCTCGTAACAAATCTCGTCTCGATTGCGCTTTACGTTGTCTCGACCCACCCACTTCACAACAGCCACTGCGCGGGCTTTCATGAAATGAGTTATAGAAGATTTGTTAATGAATATATATAAATATTATATATATAAATAAATAAATGATGAAAGTGAAGAAATATATAAAACGCTCACTAATTTTGCAGCCGTCAGCAAATGAATAGTGCATTACAATTTCCAACACCAAATTGTAGTCCTTTACACGAAAGGTTCATCACAATTTATTTAATAAAAAGGAATTTTAATGCTCTACTCACGTCCCAGGTCCTACCACGTGCAGGTCGCTGCATACTGTTGTTTGGTCGGTGAGCCGAGTCTGCGCACTGCGTAGTGTGTGACGTCACACGCTGCTTGACTGCTGATTAGTCGGTGCGCCGGGTACGCGCGCAGTGGGCGCTAAAGCAGATCCAGTGGAGAGGGTACCCAAACGGGACCAAAAATCCCGCTTCTGGCATCACTGACGTCACTAGATCCCCGGTAACGGCACAAACACTACAAACAGAGAACCTAGACAAGAAATAACCCGAAAACCGAAGGATTTTAATTATTTTGGAAATAACAAGGACGCGAGCACAGACCCAGCGTCCACAACAGCTGACCGACGCGCCAGCAACAGGTCTACGAGCCAAGCAGACCGCACATCTCAGCAGCCAGGAGGGCGCATATCAAGACGGACGAGCTGGATTCTGCCTAGTTGGGACGTTTGCCGCCGATCCAGAGAGCGCACAAGTAGGAATCCAATATCGTCGCGGATAAAGAAGAGCAAGGAGTCTTCATATCTATTTTTACGTCGCAAACTAATTGTACGGCCAACGACGCCAACAAGCCGAACACCGCATATTTTCATATTATTTGTTAAATAAGCATATAAATTAATGATAACGTAAAAAATACCGTTACAATAGATTCTTTATTTTTCGTATAATAGCACGAAATATTGTCACACTACATCAATCTAACACTGCGAGCTCGCGACTAAAAATAGCGACGTGCTTCCGCGCCATCTCGTAGCTAATGGCGCCTTAGGAAAGCTGCGTACAACACGTAGAGCACATAATCGCGTGACATATGAAAAACAAATCAAAAGAATGAAAAGACTTAAACTCATTAATAACAACTGTACACTGTGGAACTGTGCCGCCGTGAAAAAACTATCCAACTGTGAAACTGTACTCTTTACTCCCCGGAAAACTGTGTCTCCGGCCGATTTTCGCGGCTTTTTATATGGCTCCTGAGTGTCAAGACTCCTGTCGTCAAGCGCGTTAATAGAAAAGAAGGGATAAAACCCTATCCTGATTATAAGAATTTCCCTGTGATTTATCTCAACGCGCTGTGATACACAGAGGACCACACGATTAGGTTAGGGACCGCACTCTAGTCGCTTTTCCCCTTAAGGTGAGGCGATTTTTACCACCTTGCTTCTCGGCCCACTTTCGATAGAGTTTCTTAGCCTTGGTAATATCTTTATGCTCGTTTCTATGTGAATCTGTCTATGGTAGTGTCTAAAGATTTCAGCGTTTGTACGGAGATTAATTAAATGATTCGCATCAAACCACTAGTAATAATTTTGTTACAGATTTTGTAGTTAACACGCATTATCGTACGCAAGCTGATTTTTGCGTTAATCTCTTATTAGTATGGATATTTTTGTTGAATTAGGGCTTATTGTAGTCATTATTGTATCGTTTAATTAGTAATTACTCTACGTATTGTTATGCCTTTTTTCTTAAATAACTTGTTAGTAAGACAATTATTCTCATGACATAGAAACGGGAGAGAGAGATTGATTGATTGGTTCATTATGGCTTGGCCAGAGAATTCCTTCCTTGGTGTTGGTGGAACAAACTGTAAGATATTGATAATAATGAGTTTTCCGTCACGGCAGGGAATAAATAACCAGACTGACAGATGTTGGAAGAGAAAATGGTTTTATTCTACCATCGACCTCAAATACTACAAAATATATCAGAAAAAAATGCAACATAATGAATATAAAAATAAATACCAATGAATTTAAATGCAGGTCTGAGCGCCAGCACACAATTGTATTCATTGTGTGCTGTCTTCTATTGAGTGCAGTGTACGTGGTACAGCCAGCGCTGCAGAGTACGCCACGGAATGAGAAGTGTGAGAATGCAGAATATGTCACTCGTTCCCAATAAATTTTCAGTAGATTTATATAAGAGAAGATACAGAGAGTGAGTGAGAGTACTAGCACTTGAATTGATTAAGTGCTGAAATGTGATGTAAAAGAGCGTGATGCAGCCAGTACTGCAGAGCACGTCAAAGTCAGAGGTTGAGGATGCACAAATGATTAGAATATATTCACAGTACCTTCCCAGCAAGTTTAGTTGGAGGAAAGTACAGAGAATAATAGGCAAACGCGCAATTATATTAATCGAGTAGGCAAAATGTGATGAGGAAAACGTGGTACATCCCGTGCTGCTGAGCACGCCACAGAATGAGAACTTTATGTTGATGTACCGATGAGATTTATTTGCCTCGCCGTCATTGAATTTAGAGAAATTGTAACGATGTACTTTTACCGTGTTTTTGAGTCCTGGTGACCACGAAAATGTGGAGAAGATTCGGTGAGATGGTGAAAAATCCGAGCGAGTGTACCGAGGATGTGTGCGCTGTCCAAGCGGGTTTTCACAGAAGTGTCTACTTTTTCAACATGGCTGCGTGATACGAAAGCGTCATTGAGCGTTTGAGTCAAATGAATGAGATAGCCGGTGA
This sequence comes from Cylloceria caligata, assembly GCA_963942595.1. NCBI lineage: Eukaryota > Metazoa > Arthropoda > Insecta > Hymenoptera > Ichneumonidae > Cylloceria > Cylloceria caligata. The sequence continues at coordinate 34,059,803 of OZ012704.1, read as the reverse complement.
GCGAAGCCGAAGTCAAGCGAGAGAGATAACCTCTCGCGACGCGGCATGCATGCGAGTTACAGCCTCGGCTCTGCGAGGCCCGGCCTTGGCTATCTCCGGCGAATATCGATCGCCGTGCGCCAACTGATTATCCAACAGCAAGCCTTTGGCAAAAACGATCCATACATAAGCAAATGAAGAATAAAGTAGAATTAAGCATAATATAAAATTACTATAATTAGAATACAAAATATAAATGAAAATCTAAACCAAGAATACGCAATAAAAAACAAGCTAAACTACTAAATGTACCAAAAAATATAAGTAAAAACTAAAGTATGTGCAGGAGAATAGCAACTTAGCTTTCTAGTCGCAATATTAAATACGTTGGACTTATGAACTACTACAACGCTATCATGTATCTATATGGCCGAATAAGAGAGCATAGAGACGATTCATAAAAACATCTAAACTCGACGAAGCAGTAATATGGGACGGTAAAGAGTTCCAGAAATAAATGCCAAATGGCGAAATCCCTTCATGGTAAGTCACAGTACGATGTGTAGGGATGGCAACGCTTGATTGTGGCTGCCTAGAAGGTCGTTCAACTGAAGTTGTTACTCGAATAAATAATTCTTGAATGTAAGTCGGTGAAGTTTGATGGACAGTCCTAAACATAATAATACCGAGAAAGTAAAGACGTCTTGCTTTCACAGTGATCCAGCCAAGTTGACGTCTGAAAGTTGAGATGTGAGTGTCCCGTCGCAAGTCAAAGATAAAACAAATACAACAGTTGACAAGGCGTTAAAATGTTGTATTTAGAACATCTGATATGTTGTGGTAGACAGGGCATCAATAATCTAGCTGAGGAAAAATAAGAGAAGTGATTAGTAACTTCCTTACTTCCATGGAAAGAGCATTGCGATGAAATTTCAACTTGTGAATAATAAAATGCACTTTTTGTGATATATGCTGTACATTTCCAAGACAAATTACACTCCATCGTGACACCCAGATTGCGGGCTTCATTAATGAATGGAAGAATTACACCATTTAATGAGATCGGTAATATTTCAGAGAAATCCAGCTGACGGGTGTAAGAATTACTACCTAGTTTAAGAACCTTAAACTTAGAAATATTGAATTTAAGACCATTTCCTACCGCAAAATTAGCAATAGCATGGACATCTTCAGATATCAACCTAATTCGTTGGTTGAGTTGTGACGGACAACAATCAAGATAGATTTGGGTGTCATCGGCAAATATCATATGCTGTGAATTTTGTAGTATAGAACCGATGTCATTGATATACAACGAGAACAAAAGACGTCCGAGGACAGAACCCTGCGGAACTCCAGACGTCGTAGGTAGCCAGGTAGAGCAGTTACCGTGATCTTCGACGACTGCTTGAGTTTTTCCTGACAGATATGAGAAAATCCAGTCAAGAACCGAATGAGAAAATCCGATCTTCTTTAGTTTCAAGAGAAGTTGCAGGTGCAGAACTGTATCGAATGCTTTACTAAAATCAAACAAAATTAGGATGGTCATGCATCTACTATCTATATTACGCCCAACATCTTCGCAAATACGCAGAAGGGCGGACTGAGTACTGAACCCGCTACGGTATCCTGATTGATGTGAATCAAATATCTTATTGCTTTCAATTCAATCGGTTAATGTCTATGAACAAGCCGCTCAAGCCCTTTTGACACTTCAGACAAATTAGCTATTGGTCGCGTGTCTGATTGTGAAAGATGCTTTTTTATTTTGGACAAAGGCCGAAGAAAGGCCCTCTTCCAGTACTGAGGAAACTCTGAAGATACAAGAGAGGTTAAACATAGTCGTCAGGATAGGGGATGATACCGTAAGCGATTGAACTAAAGAAAACATGAAAATACCATCGGGACCAGCTGCATACTATGTTGAATTGGAGTTGCCAGAGATAACAAGACGCACTTCAGAACATGTAATTTTAAAAAAACTAAACGTTGGACGAACTGGCTGGATATTGGAACTCGGCCTACAAAACTCATCCAGCGAACACGGTGGCAGTTGACTCGATATTTCCGAATAGAACGCATTGAGTTCGTGCGGTTTAAAAAATTAAATAGGAGATGGAAAAGATGACTTGACAAGGCCGAGTTTCGTTAATTCCTTCCATAATCTATTAGGGTATGTAATGTTGGATAGCCTCTGAAGTTGGAAATCATTTTTTGCTTGTCTGACATCGTTCTTAAGCATGTCTCTATACTCCCTAAATATCGCTATGTCGAGTACATTACTCGATCTTTTAGCAAGTGTATATAAGGCATTACGTTGAGCCATACGATTTTTCAAATCCAGTGTGAGCCACGGTACTGGCGGCCGACATATACGAAATAAACGGAATGGAGCGTGATAGTCTAATGACGTGAGATACGCTTTGGATACTGTTTCAACGATCGAGTTAATACCTAATGGCATATTATCTATGAGACCGGAATTAAAACTAAATCTAGTGCTGAAATAGAATAATTCAGTAATATTTAATATCTGAGATAAAGATTCGCAAACGCTGGTTTCATTAAAATTACGGTACGCTCGCCGTGAGATAATACGATCTTCAGGAGGCTCAACGTCGAGACGGTAAACGAGTTCAAGAAGATCATGACCCGCCATGAATGGGGCTTCTGATTTGACAAAGGAATGTTCTTTTTCCTCATTATCAATAATGAACACATCAATCCATATATCAGAGTCGGCTAGGTAATGAGTAGGTGCAGAATCAACAATATAAAATGAGAGAGAGAAAGCTAATTGGCGCAAGTATGACGGTTGATAATTAATGCTACTTTAGTCACAATTAAGATCACCTGCAATAATTATATTCTCATAAACGTGTGAAAAATTAGATAAGACTTGAATGAAGTCATCAAACATAAGTCCTTTTGGTCGCCTGTATACTGAAGGAAAAAGAAGCTTTTTCGCGTTTGAACTGGTCATTTCAACGATCAAATAATCTGGCGCATTGGAAAACTGATTCGGAGAAGACGCCAATACTTTTGCTTTAAGGGAATTATGGATGTAGCAAGCAACCCCACCCCCTTCTTTGCCTTCTCGATCGTTGCGAATAAAAAAATATTCGTTGATGATTACTAGATCGTCAGCAACGTAAGAATGAAGCCATGTTTCGCATATCGAAACTATATGGTAGCTTTGTTCAATTATGGTCGATTGAATAAGTTCAATGTGACCACGAACAGAATTAGCATTGAATTGGATAACCTTTAAAAGCGACGAAGATGGTGAGGGGAGCGAAAGAACCGGATTTGGCTGTGGTAGTCAAACTAATTTTTGTAGGTCAGTTTCCTTAGTAATAATAACCGGCGCTCGCCCATATCCTTTACGAACATGAATCTTGCCAGAGCAAACCCATACTTATTTATAGTTGCATTCAGAAGCACGAGTTTGAGTGAGGCTTAGAAGCTTATAGACAGCTGCAGGAAGACACTCATTGATAAATACCACTCCTTTACTGTCCAAACCAAAAACTTCTCTGAGGAACAGATTATTTTTTGTTCGCTTTTTGTCGATTATATAATCCTTAACCTGGTGAGATTTTAAAGTCATCAACAAAGATTTCGATGCTCTCTGGCTCAGCGCTGATGAAGAAGATTCACTTTCATTTTCCCAATAGTCGAAGAATTCCTCTTAGTATTGAAACAACGAATGTCAAGAGAGAGAGAGAGAGAGAGATTGATTGATTGATAGCTTATTTATGCCTTGGTAAACCTTTGGCAACATGTGTATAATAACAATGAAATTATAATAAAATATAATTAATATATGCTATTAATTATAGTAAAATTAGAAAATAACTAAATAATAAATCAAACATAATTAAGAAATAACAAAGAATCCAAATTCAAATTATAATCTAGGTAACAGAATATTAGAATCAAAATGAAATCGAATTACAATGTATAAAAATATATAAAAATAGAAATAAAAAATATATAAAATATAGAAAAAATATATAAAATATATTATATATAACTATAGATGAAAATAAAATAAGAATAAAAAATAAAAATAAAAATAAAAATAAAAAGAATAAAATATAAGAAACATAAGAAATCTTAATTTAACCGCGAAATGATAAAATAACAAAATATCGCGAGTCAAATCAAAATAAGTACTATTTAAGTATAATAAACTAATAAATTAATAATAAAATTTAAGTATACAAAATTCTAGAATTCACAATGTAACAAAAAAAATATATACATATATATATTAAACCAAGTCTACATGGTCAAACAGGTGAGCATATAGACGTATCTTAAAACAACCGACAAACAGTTGTCGGTAAAAAATTCCACAGAGAGATTCCTGAGATGGAATACGCTTGTTGATAAGTCGTTGTGCGATACGAACGTGTAATAAATATGGACCTTGGTCTTCTCTCAGAGCGCTGGGACGTTCCACCCTGACTTTGGAACAACTCTAGAATATAGGCTGGTGCTTTTTTACCGATAACATTGTACTAGAAATACCGAGAAAATAGATGCGTCGTGATTTAACAGTAAGCCAGCCAAGTCTACGCCTATAAGGTGTGATGTGCGTGTCAAGTCGGAGATCAAAGATAAATCGAATGCAAGTATTTATGAGCCGTTTGAGTGTCGTGTTCAGTTCTTCAGTTAGGCCATGATAGACTAGACAACAATAATCTAAAAGAGGGAAAACAAGAGAACTAATCAGCAATGTTCTTAATTTATGCGAAAGCGCAGTTCGATGGAATTTTAATCTGTAGATGGTAAAGTGAAATTTTGTGAGATATTCTTGACTTGAGTTCGCCACGATAGGTTGCTATGTAGCATCACTCCTAAGTTTCACACCTCATTAACAAAAGGGATAGTCGTATCATTTAAAGAGATGGGTGATACTGCGCTAAAGTCGAATTGCCGAGAATAGGAATTGCTACCTAGTACAATAACTTTCAATTTGGCTATATTAAGTTTCAAACCGTTACTAGCTGCGAAGTCAGCAATGGCATATACATCTTCGGATATTAATTTCAGGCCTTCGGCTAGTCGAGATGGTAGGCAGCTAAGATAAATTTGTGTATCATCAGCGAAAATTATGTGTTGAGAATGATAAAGAACACGACCTATGTCGTTGATGAAAAGCGAGAAAAGTAGCGGACCAAGGACCTAACCTTGAGGTACTCCCGAGGTGGTAGATAGCCAGGAAGAGCAACTAGCATGCTCATCGACCACCGCTTGTGTCCTCCCTGTCAAATAAGAAAAAATCCAGTTAAGTACTGGTCCTGCAAACCCTATTTTCTTGAGTTTCAAAAGAAGTGCCAGATGGGAGACAGTATCAAACGCCTTACTAAAATCAAATAGGATTAGGATGGTAATATGCCTTTTATCTATATTTCGCCTAACATCTTCACATATGCGCAGTAGTGCAGATTGTGTACTATGACCGCTTCGATACCCTGTTTGACGTGGGTCGAATATTTTATTCTCCTCAACCCAATCCGTAATCTGCATGTGCACTAGTCGCTCAAGCACTTTCGACAGCTCACTAAGATTCGCTATTGGTCGCGTATCAGACGGAGAGAGAGGTGTTTTAATCTTGGATAATGGGCAAAGTTAGGCTAAGCTTTAGCGATGGGCAATACTTCGAATAAAATATTTTTTATCATTTTCATACAATAAACGTGTATTTTCTATACAAAAATTCCGGTTTCATATTTATAGACTTGGTATTGGATCGGGGAAAACGCTCGTGGCGTTTCTCCCGATAGATGGTATCAATTGCAAATAAGTCAGGAAACACAGATCGCAGCGACACCACTAAGCGTTTGTTGCAAAGGTGACACTTCGAGCGTTACTTTGAGTGTATAAACATTGAAATTGGTGCAGTGGCTGGAAAGTTGTTTGCGTTTGAAAATGGAGAAAAGTAACGAAAAATTGCGCTATATTTTACAATATTATTACGACAAAGGGAAGAACGCTGCGCAGGCTTGTGAAAAAATTTGTGCTGTGTACGGTGAAGGTACTTTATTAAAATCTGCTGCGCCGGAAGGGATTGCTCGCTTTCGTTCCGGTAATTTTGATGTGAAAGATGAGTCACGCTCTGGTCGTCCAATTACTGAAAAAGCTGATGAAATTCTTGAAAAAGTCCAGCAAGATAAGCATATCAGCAGTGTCGATATTGGTATGGAGCTAGGCATTGACCACAAAACTGTTTTGAACCATTTACACAAAGCTGGCTACAGGAAGAAGCTCGATGTATGGGTTCCTCATGAGTTGAACGCAAAAAGCATGATAGACCAAATTAACATCTGCGATGCGCTGCTGAAACGCAATGCAATCGAGCCATTTCTGAAACGTGTCATAACTGGTGATGAAAAATGGATCACGTACGACAATCGGAAGCGTCAAGGATCGTGGACAAGGGATGATGAGCCGTCACAAGCGTTCGCGAAGCCAGGATTGACGGCGAAAAAGGTGATGCTGTGTGTGTGGTGGGACTGGAAGGGAATCGTCCACCATGAGCTACTTCCAGCTGTTCAGACGATTGATTCTCAACTCCAGTGTACACAACTAGAGAGATTACGCCAAGCAATTGAAAGAAAACGTCCCGAATTGATTAATACGAAAGGTGTTGTCTTCTATCATGACAACGCCCGACCACACACTTCTTTGATGTCAAAGATTGCGAGAGCTTAGTTGGGAAGTTTTGATGCATCCACCGTATAGTCCAGACGTAGCATCCTCTTACTATCACTTATTCCAATCTCTGCAGAACTCTCCCAATGAAATTAAGCTGCTTTCAAACGAAGCCTGTGAAAACCACTTGATTCAGTTTTTCAACCAGGAACCACAGAAGTTCTTCACCGATTGCATCATGGCTCTACCCGAAAACTGGCGAAACATTGTCGATAATAATGGAGCATATGTGGTTTAAATAAATTCATTTTCACACGATAAAAAAACCAATTGAATTTTATTAAAAAAATGCCATGAACTTTTTCCCAAACCCAATGGTATCGGTCGGTAATGCCGGTGATGCCAACATGATTGGAGCCGAATATGCTGAGTACCGATGCTGTGCAGGTAAAAAGGGTGTGATTTGGAATGCAAGAAATGTATAAAGTGTACTTCCGTGAACAAAAATTAAGACTAATTTACATCAACATGATTAAAAAGGTGAGTACGGAGACGAATTTTAAACAGTTCAAGAATAGAAGACCAAATAATATGAGGTGGTAGGGAATCCCAAAAGTAAATACCGGACAGAGAAAATGCGTCTCTGTGCGTAGCAGCACGAAAAGATCGAACGCGGTCTTCTTTACTGACGTTCAGGAGTATCCCTCTGACAATTGACCAGAGAGAATAAATATTTTGGCGATGTATAATGTTATACATTAAAATGTCAAGAAAATACAGACGTTGCAATTTAACTGTGAGTCAGCCAATTTGTCACCTGAACGGAGTGATATGAGTATCGCGCCGAAGATCAAAAATAAAACCCATACAATAATTAATACCACGTTCTAATTTTTAATTCACTTCATCAGTCAGATTGGGATAAACTAAACAGCAATAGTCTAATAGCGGAAAAATTGAGGAAATTATTATCGATGATCTTAATTCTTGAGAAAGAGCCACACCGTAATTCTTGAACGTCTTCTGTAATTCACCTTGTTCCATGATTTCTTTGAAACGGGAGGCAGATAAGGTAAATTTGCGTATCATCGGCAAATATCATATGTCGTGAGTATTGCAGTGTAGTGCCAATATCAATAATATAAAGTGATAAAAGAAGAGGACCGAGGTCGGAAGCTTGCGGTACACCCGCTGTTGTAGGTAACCAAGAGGAGCAATTCATGTAATCATCAACAGCTGCCTGAGTTTTCCAGTCAAATATGAAAAAATTCTATCAAGAACTGGTTCCGCAAGTCCCGCTTTTTTAAATTTTGGAAGAAGTTGTAGGTGTGGTACAGTGTCAAATGCCTTACTAAAATCAAACAAGGTGGGAACAGTGTGTTATGCCGGTACCGCGTAATTGGATAACTTGGTAATCGGTATAATATTAAAAAGTTATTATTTTGGGATCGTTTGCCGTTACCCGAGTAATCCGTGTAAGCGTGAGTTTATGCAAAATGGAAATATTTATTATAGGCAACGGCAACTTTCCGTTATTTCTTTAAAAGTCAATCAGAGTTTAATACAATAAATCATGGTTACGAGCCCGTACGAGGAACCAACCTCTCGCATCTGAATCTACTGATAAAATTTAATATTTCGGGCGAGTCCGACCCGCGATCAACCGTTCAGGTTGATGTTAAACTTTAGACTGATTTCGGCAAACAGTTACTCGTATTTGCCCCATTGACCGAAATCGAGTGTCGAAATGGATTTCATAATAATCTTTGCTTGTGAATTCCAGCAAGTCGTAGCTCGAGCTCATAGCAGTCATTGCCGGCAGCTCGATGCTTACGTTTGCATAATTTTCTATTTTGGTGAGTGGACCTCACACGAAGGAGGACAATGACGAAATAATATACAACGAATTAGTTCGCGGCACAAGAAGTGGATACGTCTTTTATCAAGAAGTGACCACTACGATACCCCGATTGACGTGGATCAAATACTTGGTTTGACTCAATCGAGTCAATGATCTGCTTATGAACCAGTCTCTCAAGCACTTTCGAAAGTTCACTGAGATTAGCTATCGGCCTAGTACTAGACGGAGTTAGGGGTGTATTAATTTTAGATAAAGGACGAAGAAAAACCTTTTTCCAGCACTCAGGGAACTTAGATAACTGAAAGAAAGATTAACTATAGCTGTTGACAGTGAGCACAAAACCCCAAGTGACCTATTTATCGAGAACAAAGAAATACCATCTGGATCAGCCGTATGTAACTTTAAGCTAGACTTGGTGGAGATAATAGATCGCACTTGGGTGGACGTAATTTCACCAAAGTTAAATATGGGGTGAATTGGTTGAATTAATAAACTCATCGTGCGAAACTCTTCATATGAACAAACCGATAATTGGCTGGATACTGCAGAATAAAAAGCATGAAGTTCGTCTGGTTGAAAAATATGAAATCGTGATGCGAAAGCCGACTTAGCTAATCAAAGAGTCACCAACTCTATCTGCAATTTATTCGGACCCGTTATGGTTGACTGTCTCTGAAGATGGTACTCAATTTTCACATGGCTTAAGTAATTTTTAAGTTCGTCTATACTCCCTAAAGATTGCAAGATCGAGTACGCTTCTTGATCGCCGTGCACGCGTATACAATAAAGTACGCTGAGCCATATGGTCTCTCAAATTTTGTGTGAGCCAAGGTGCCGGAAGACGACGAACACAGAATGAGCGTAATGGTGGAAATTTATTTAAAGACCCAAATAATGCCCACGACAATAGTTCAATTGTCCTATTTATATCATTATTTATTGTACCCGAATTACAACTCGAATTTAAGCTGAATCTCGAGTAAAAATTGGAAAGTCCCGAAATATTAAATCTATTTCGTAAAAAATTAAGACAGCTTCTCTCATCAGAATTGTAGACTCGCCGTGTAATGTTACGCTCAATAGTGGGTTCAACATCAAAGCCATAATGAAATCCCAAGAGATGATGCCCGGCTATAAACAAAGCCTCGGATTTAACAAAAGATAGTTTTTCTCTTCACTGTTGACTCAGAATACATCGATGCAGGAATCGGAAATCGCAGTGTGGTGAGTTATTGCGGAGTCAACAATGTGTAGTGAAAGGGAGATGGCTTATTGGCGTAGATTAATTGATTCATGATCATTACCAGCTAAATGTTATGCCGGTATTGCGTAATTGGATTATTACGGTAATCGGGATTACATTAAAATTTATCATTTTTGGGATCGTTTGCCGATAAGGAGATAGATTTCGCGTAAACAACGAACACGTGAAAGTACGGTAAAGTAATAGTTGGTCGTTTATTATAGTCAACGGTTACTACCGCTAACTATTAGATGGCAAGAAAAGAATTGTATAGAGTTTCGTTATGTTCTCGAGTTGTCGAAGAGGAACCAACCGTTCGATGTGAATCTGTTATTCAGACTGCTCTCGGCAAAGGGAGTTATTCACTACCTTTGGCAAAATCGATGAATTTGCCAAAATTTCTATGTTGCAAGTTGCTGCAAGTCGTAGATCGAGCGGTCATTGCTTCCGTTTGCACATTCTTTCTATTTCGAGTGAGTGGCCTCATGTGAAGGAGGAATAATGGCGAAATAATAATACTAGAATAATTCGCGGTACAACATCCCTCCCCCCTTAACAAGGGAACATTTTACTAAAAATTTCTTCTTTAGTTGGTTTCCCGTGTAAAATGTTGACAATTATATTTTTAGATGTATACGTTATTTTACAATTGTGCATTTCGGTATTTTTCACTTTTCCGAGTTTTTCGAACATCTTAAGTTTTTTGACACGACGTGTTAATTTGGCAATCATTTCCTTCATCGTTGTTCCGGGTAGGAGAATCACACTCGGTTGAGGGAGCAAGTTGCTAGGGTCATGCCTCGTCTATCCTTGTCGGTGTCCTGTTTCGTTGATACTTGAAACATTTAAACGGAACGAAGCCGATCAAGGCTATTGGTGCTATTGCACCCCGCGTGTAGAGACTCAGGTTGTAGATGTTCTGTATCCCGCCTCCGGTGGTATCGCGGGTTTCCATTATATGGTTTGTTGGAGCTCCGAGCTTTCGTAGCCCCTCCGGATCTCGCAGTACGCTCAATAGTGGAACTTTCTCCTCGGTCTGTGTCGGGAATACCTGGGCCTCTATTTCCGTAAGCTTTAAGTCGTATAGGGGAAGGTCGTCTTTCCGTATGACTTGTGATGTTTGCCCGATGAGAGTGCGAGTTAGATGGATGACCCGTTTTGTGCAACTTTTGCCGTTATCCGTGGTGACTTTCGTGTATATGAGCACTTCGCAAGGGGCGTCGGTCATAAGCGAAATCGTAGAATGTGTAGGCGGGCAAACGTACAGTTTGTTCAGTGCTTTGTACTTTTGTAGGTCATCGTACATTATCCGCAGGAAATTCTGATTTTCTGCGTCGATTACTACGGGGTTCCCCGTTGGGTCCACGTAGTAATACCCACAGTTGTTCGCTTGTGTGGGCAAGGCCATTGCTCCCGCCTTGCTGCTTGCTATGCCGTTTATTAGCTTTACCAACTCCTGTACGTCGCCGATCAGTGATTCTACTGCATATTGGTTCATGGGCAGGGGATGTCAAGGATCCCTACTTCGTGGGAATCCGTCGGGTATTCGAAGAACCCGGTGCGGGGGCAGCGCCATGGAGAACGCCCCTGAGGACGAACTCCCTTCGCTTTTTTTTAATCTTCTTGATTTAGTTTGTAATCATTCCTAACGTGATTTATTCTTGTAAGCAAAGATGATGCTTTAAACGCAATTATAGCCATACCTATGATATCATTTCGTTGAGGAATCAACCGCACGGCCACTGTGATCGCCGTGTGGCAGCTCGTTGCTACTGGTGCTGTGCTGCGCTCGGCTGCGGGGCGTACAGCTAAGGCAGCACTTCATAGACACTTTACTCAAGCGAGAGACTAACATAAATCTTTCGCTTGACGGCGGCGTCGCTTTCGTATAGCTCAGCCATTTATATATTTTTCACTACTGTCGTGAAAACCGCCAAGAACGCTACACCAGCCTCTTCTCAGCTCGGAAAAATGTTCACTGCGTTCTTCGAATCTACTCAACTCAGACGTGCTCAACAGGACTCAAATTAATCGGTAAGCGAGCACCTTGATCATTTATACAAATTCAATCTTGGTGAAGTGGAGAAATATCAATTTCTGCATCCTCAAAAGTCTCACCTCGTGGCGTGCTTTGCAGCACGTGCTGCTTCACAACTTCACTCATGCATTTCTTGGCACTCAATTAATAAAATTGTACGTGCGGCTCATTTAATTTACTGTAAAATCATTTCTCATTTATTTATATTTGTTTTTGTAGTTGAGCGAGTGAAAGTCGGAATAAAGACCATTTTCTCTGTATACATCTTTCGTCTGGTTATTTCACCTCTGTCTAGACTGAAAACTTATTCTCTTTCGATATATTTCAGATCAAAATAATTCATCAGGCAAGGGAAAACGGAACATTTGGTCGTACGAGCCAGATTTTCGACTCCTGAACAGGAGAAGACCAGGGTCTTCTGCTTTCGACGCTCATCGGCTCATCTCAACGTGGGATCTGGTGAACCAATTGCGCATCCTCACCTTTTCGGCTCATCGCTATGCTTCTTACCTCTTCGGCCCATCTCTACACGCTTCTCTGCATTTGGGGTAAAGTAAAGGGTGTCCCAACAGGAGCGCCGGATTTAATTTTAAAGAAAAAACACATTTATTTTTTAATTAAGCAAACATTTTTATTTCAACATAAAGAAAAATAGTTCCGATTAACCGTGAAATAAGACATCAGGCAAATGGCCACTACGAAACCTCTGGCACAGGGTTATTCTTTTGTTGAAATTTTGAATAACGTTTTCGCATAAATGTGGCTGTATTTCACCAATAACGCGCCGTATTTCCTCTTTAAGATGTTCAACTGTTTCAGGCTTATTCGCATACACCTTTTCCTTCACATAGCCCCAAAGAAAAAAGTCCGACGGTGTTAGATCGCACGATCTTGGTGGCCAATGTTGATCGCCAAATCGAGAAATGACACGGCCTGGAAACTTAGTCTCCAGTAACACCATTGTTTCACGTGCTGTGTGGCAGGTCGCACCGTCTTGTTGGAAAAACATGTCCTCCACATCAATTACATCCAATTCGGTCCACAAAAACTCCATTAACATTTCGCGATACCGCACTCTATTAACAGTTAGCACATTTTCAGCCGCATTTTCAAAGAAATACGGCCCAATTACTCCGCCAGCCCAAAATGCACACCACACAGTTACTCGCGGTGGATGCATTGGTTGTTTGAGTATCACACGAGAATTTTCAGCACCCCAAATCCGTCAGTTTTGCTGATTTACGTATCCGTCGAGTTGAAAATGTGGCTCATCTGAAAAAATGATTTTTTTCGACAATTCCGCATTAATTTGATCATGTTTCAACACCCAATCAGCAAATTCACGGCGCTGCGCATGGTCCCTTGGCTTGATTTCTTGCACCAATTGAACTTTGTACGCGTGCAAATGCAGATTTTTACCAAAATTCGTTGCATAGTGCTACTGGAAATGTTTAATTGTTGACCACGATGCCGAATGGAAGTTCCTAGATTCTCGGCCACAGATTCCGTTACTGTGGCTATATTTTCGAGTGACCAACAAGGACGACGATGAACAATGAACTTCTGATCCATCAACGTACATTCAGTCTCAACTTTGTAATTAAACGCCTTACTGTCGATTCATTTGGCGCACTATTGCGACCAAAAACTTGACGTAATTGGCGAACTGTTTTCGCAAAACCTTCACCATTTTTGTAATGTGTTTTTACGATAATTAAACGTTGTTGGTTTGAATACTTCTCCATATTCTTAGATCGCGTGGTCTGTACGTGACAAATGTAAAAAAAAATCACCGTACAACTCGTATTGACAAAATGGCGGCAAAGTAAAAACCAGCGCTCTTGCTGGGACACCCTTTACAACTCTGCGGAACATTTTCGTTGTTTCAGTGTTGTACTAGCAACCATGTCGGAACGTGACGTGTCAGACAGCGGGGTGGTACCCGGTGAATCTGGCAGCAAAACGACGTTGCTAGTGTCTGACGGCACTGCTGTGAACACCACTGCGAAAAAAACCTGATCACCAGCTCGCTTGGCAACCGAGTTGTTGTTGAAGTTTCAATCTCAACGCAACAGAATTGAAGAGCTCCACCTAATCTGTGCAACGCTCTCCGATGAGGCTCAGACACCACCACCAGCGTTGCTGGAGACGCTGGTAGACCAGATTAACGAAGTACATGCAAACTTCAGAAAGAAGCACGAGCTCTTGGAGAGTTCCTGGTCAGCATCCTTCCTGGTGCACGAGTACTTCTCTCAAAACCTGCAAATGGTCGAGGCGAAGCTAGCCCTAATGGGAAAATTGCTGTTCGTCAAGCCATGAAGAAACTGACTCTGTCTCATGTGCCTGCGTCCACACCATCTCCAGCACGATCGCAGATCGTGTGGAAGCCAATAAAGTGATAACGGCACTAAGCTCAAAGGAGTAACTGTGGGATTGCGTGATGGTAAGGCAGCCCAGCAAGCAACTGGATTGAACCACTCGAGAGGCATGAGATACATCAGTAGGGTGGGCCCAGGAGTTCCTAACAATGAGGCCGATCGAAGAGTTCATCGAGAATAAAGTGAGAGAACTCACTGTTTATTATGCTGCCGTGCAGCACGATGATTAAGCATTAGAAGAGGCGCTCACAAAATTTTGTGTTCAAGTGGAGCCACCAAAAGACAAGATCGATGAAATCACACCAGAGGAGCGGGCTTGCGAGGATCATTTTATTAACGCGCATCAGCGTGATACTACTGGACGGTACATCGTTTGGCTTCCTTTTCCTTCTTTGCCTGCAAATTTGGGCAGCTCATACTTAAGAGCTCATCGGTGTCTGCGACACATCATACAGAAAATTTCATAGGATGCTGAGTACGGTTAGCTCTCTGCTGAATTCATGGAAGAATATGAGCGACTTGGTCACATGGTGAAAGCTTTAACATCTTCATCAAGAGATACACATTACTATCTGCCTCATAATTGTGTTCTCAGACCAGACAGAGTCACCACCAAACTACGAGTGGTTTTAAATGGCTCCAGCTCTACGTCATCTGGACAGTCTCTCCATGATATTATGCACACTGGCCCTAACTTGTTGCTTAATATGTCGGATGTACTCATTTAGATTTATCACCATAAACACATCTTCGCTACTGACGTTATTAAAATGTATCGTCAAATTCGCATTCATCACGAAAACTGGAATCTTCAACGAATTTTATGGAAGGATGCTCAACTCAACGCAGTGCCATACCACCTAACAACTGTAACGTATAGTACAAAAGCTGCCACTTTCCTAGTGGTTAGGACTCTCATTCAGCTCACCGAGGATGAAGGACATCGCTTTCCACTTGCTGTGCCAGCTATAACCTTTGGCAGGTACGTGGATGACATCTTCGGAGGTGCGGAGACCACGCATTAGCTCATTGAAATTGTTCAACAGCTCAAGGACTTGTGTATGGCGGACGGTTTTCCACTTGCCAAGTAGTACTGGACGGACCTCGAGGTCCTTGTTAGTATCTCAACATTACCGTCAAGCTCATCCATCTCAATGGACGACTGTGAAACTAAAATTCTCGGTTTAACTTGGATTCCTTATGAGGACAAGTTTACATTCTCATCAAAGTTCAACTCAACTCAAGAAACTTTCACCAAACGCCTCGTTCTTTCAGAGGTGGCTCAACTCTTTGATCCACTTGGTTTTGTCCCACCGGTTGTGATCAGAGTCAAGATACTCTAGCAAGAGTTCTGGCGTCACAAGCTCAACTGGGATGTTCCATTGCCATCCCAGGTTTCATCTCGGTGAATCGCGATCACTAAAGATCTCACTTACCTGGCCTGAATCTCAATTCCTCGTTGGTCCAATACATGGAACAACTTAACAGTGGAATTGCACGGTTTTCCTTATGCATCTCAATTAGCCATGACTGCAGTGATTTATATCACTGTCAACTCATCATCCACAGGAAAGGTGGCTTCACTGGTCTGCTCTGAAACTTGGGTAGCACCACTCATGAAGCTTACCGTACCACAGCTCTAACTGACAGCTGCGCTGTTACTTACAACATTGGTTGCATACTGTTTGAGAATCCATCCATATGTAGTTGGAATGACCTGTAAATATATTGAAAATTATGAGGCTTCACTAACGACAGGGAAAAATGAAGCCATGCAGAAAGATGGTTTATAGAGAAAGTGGTTTTTATTCTACCATCCGCTCTTTCACTACAAAATATCTAAAATAGCAAAAAATAACAAAGATATAAAATGAAATACATAAAAATAAACTGAATTGAGTTTTGGTTTGAGTGACCAGCACACAATTATATTAATTGTGTGCAATTAATATAATTGTGTGCTGTCTTTTATTGGGTGTAGTATACGTGGTGCAGCCAGCGTTGCATCGCACGCCACGGATAGAGAAATGTGAGAGCGTAGAATATTTCATTTACTCTCTACAAATTCTCTACAGGTTTATAAGAGAGAAAATACTAAGAGCAAGTGAGAGCACTTGCAATTATATTGCTTGAGTGCTGGATGTGTGATATGAAACAACGTGATGCAGTCAGCGCTGCAGAGCACGGCAAAGTGAGATTTTGAGGATGCACAAATGATTAGAAAATATTCACAGTAGTTTCCCAGCAAGTTTATTGAGGAAAAGTACAGTGAATAATAGGCACACGCGTAATTATATTAATCGAGCGGGCAAATTACGATGAGGAAAACGTGGTACAGCCCATGCTGCAGAGCACGCCACAAATTAAGTCAATTAATGAGGATGCACCGATGAGATATTCACTCCTCATCGTCATTGAATTTACTATTAATTTTAACGATGTACTCGTACCTGATTCTGAGTCCTGGTGAGCACGAAAGCTGAGTAGATTCGGTGGAAGCAGTGAAAAAGTCCGAGAGTCTGCCAGAGATGAGTGCGTTGTTCGAGCGGGTTTTCACGTATGTGTCAAATTTTTCAATATGACTGTACTTGACGAAAGCGTCGTTGAGCGCTGAAGTCAAATGAGTGACATACAGAGAGCTATGCCGGAGTCAAACGAGAGAGCGCGAGCCTCTTGAATCAAGCAGCATGTTCGCGAGGCACTGCCTCGCCTATCTCCGGCATAGCCGAGCGCAGCACGCTACCCAGCAGCAACAGATGGACGCACAGCGAATATCGATCGCCGTGCGCCAGCTGATTTTCCAAAACATACGTTCAAGCCACTCTCAAGGTCGAAATCTCATCAACTTACCTGTGGACGGACTCTTTGGTAACACTCACGTGGATCAAACCTCATCCAGCTCGGTGGAAAAATTATGTCCGAAATACAGTAGCTCAAATTCAGGAACTCACTCCTAATGCTCAATAACCTCACGTATCAGGCACCAGTAATCCAGCGGATTGTGCTTCACAGGGAATGTCAACATCTCAACTAGCTTCTCACCAGTTGTGGTGGTCAGGTCCATCATGGATGGTGAAGCCAGTTAATTTTTGGCCTACAACATCCACTGCTCATGAAGATTTGAGCAACATGGAAGCCCGACCTGGGGTAGATTATTTCGCTGCCATTCTGACGCCTGAGTATCATTGGGATCTCATTCGTCGGTACTCATCTTTCACAAAGCTATGTCGTCTCATCTAATTATGTGTCAGGGTATTGGTCAGAATAAGGAGGAGGTTAAAGATGACTGGAACAGTTCCACTCACGGTACAAGAGATGGCTGCAGCCAACGTCTTTTGGACGAAAGTGACTCAAGCTGCGTTTTTTAAACACGACCTGCAAGTACTTCAGTCAGGCTTTTTTCTGCCGTCCTCTCATCCCTGCAGTCGACTAACATCGACTGCTTTCATCAACCAGGAGGGTGTAATCAGAGTGGGAGATCGTCTGGATCATTCCGCGCTCACATAGGAAGGAATGCGTTTTGCCATTCTTCCTCGTCACGCTTGATTCTCAACTCTCATTATAAAGGGTGGTTAAATTGTAAGGGCCGATGTTCAATGTGAACCACACCTAAACGTCAAGTTTTTTTCTGCATTTCATTTGACATTTCTCAATTTCAGACTAACTCAATTTGAACCATGGAAAGATACACAATCGAGCAACGCGTTAAAGTTATTCAGGCTTATTATGAAAATGGGCGTTCAAATCAAAATGCATATCGCGCACTTCGTGATTTTTTCGGTCAATTTAATCGTCCAAATGTGCGTACAATCGGAAAAATCGTGCAAAAATTTGAGCAAACCGGGTCTGTAGGAGATATTAAAACACCAGTGCATGCTCGTACAGCTCGTACTGCAGAAAATATTGCTGCTGTTCGCGATAGTGTGGCTGAAGAGCCGTCCACCTCAACTCGTCGTCGTGCCCAACAATTGCACCTCTCACGCTCGTCGTTGATGAACATTATGCATAAAGACTTGCATTTACACGCTTGTAAGGTGCAATTGACTCAAGAACTAAAGCCTCTTGACCATTCCAAACGTCGTCAATGGTCAGAATGGTGGTAAGAAATGGCAACAGTGGATGATCAATTTTCGAAGAAAATCATCTTCAGTGATGAGGCACATTTTCACCTCAGTGGATTCGTCAATAAGCAGAATTGCCGCATTTGGGCGAATCATAATCCAAGAGTGATTGTCGAAAAACCAATGCACCCACAAAGAGTGACTGTTTGGTGCGGTTTATGGGCTGGCGGCATCATCGGGCCGTATTTTTTCCAAAATGAGGCCGGTCAGGCAGTTACTGTGAATGGTGTTCGCTGTTACGTCCCCGTAACTCCACCACACTGCGCCTAGCATCCGACTACCCTTCGGGCACCAGGGCACACCCTGAGTGGTGGCCCTGGCGCTAGAGCTAACGGAAGGCGGATGACATGGACCTTGAACGTATAGAGATAAGAGCTATTCTCCCCAACTATCTGGAAAATTAGGAAAGGGAAGACGGTAAGTTCAAGCCAATGAGATGCCAAAGAACTTGCCCTCTCCAACCCCTAATTTTAGACAAGGATAGCATAAACACTAGTATAAAAAGAGCGAAATTGTGCTCTAAAAATCAGTTCTTGTAAAATATTCAAACGACACCGGAACAAGCTGAAACATTGTACAGCTCTCCGCTATTTTTCGAATCTCTAGTAAAGAGTAAGTTTAAATTCAGTCTTCGAAATTATCTAGAGTTGCGCGGACCGCCGCGAACTCTAACCACCTTCTCTCCCTTTCACTATAGTGTCGCGCGGACCACCGCGGACTCTAACTTCCATCTCTCCAATAGAATTGCGCGGACCACCGCGAATTCTAAATTCTTCCTTTACCATAGTGTTGCGCGGACCACCGCGAACGCTATTTTTCCTTCCTTACGATAGTGTTGCGCGGACCACCGCGAACGCTATTTTTCCTTCCTTACGATAGTGTTGCGCGGACCACCGCAAACTCTATTTCCTCTCAATTTAACCAGGGAATTGCGCGGACCACCGCGAATTCCTATCCTCCCCCAAAATAAGGGTGTTGCGCGGACCACCGCGAACACCTCTTTTCCTTTCACTCGAACTCCCGGTTGTCAAACAGGAACTCACCATTTACATTTTCTTTATCATTCTCAAACCCCTTCGTAAATTCAAATCTTTAACGATCAAATCACCGAGCCCGTATCCCAGACTAATTAGCCGTAGCTAAGGTCTAAAACAGGGCAATTTCTCATGTTACTTGGACGTAACATACCTTTTTGGTGACAGCGGTAGGATACTAACGGTAATTTGGTTAAATCATGCCAATTGAGCATTCACCGCAAAACGGTGAAACCAATCCTGTAATTCAAACTGTTGACAACCCGTCGAGTGCCTCTAATCTAAATCCTCCACCTTTACCTACACAAGAAAATAACAGCGACGACAATCTATCCACAACATCCAACGAAGGCACAACACAAGAAGTAGACATGCCTATAGGAACTTCACAAACGGTATCCCTTAAGGATGCAGTCGAAGTTGTTGTTAGATTCGACGGGACAAATATTCCCATATACCAATTTATTAAAAGCTGTGAGGAAGCTCTAGTTATGCTTCCCTCAAATATAGAACAAAACTTAGTCAGGTTAATTAGAACGAAAATTATAGGAGAAGCAAAAAGATCGATACAAGGAGGTAAATTTAATACTTTAAATGAATTAACCAAATATTTAAAAGAATTATATTCTCTCGCAAAATCAGTAAATCAGGTACGACGAGAACTCGGGACGTTAGTACAGTTAGAAAACGAGGATATAATTAAATATATAAATCGGGTACGCGAAATCGGAAATCATATAATCGAAGCACATAAAAGCAATAACAACGAAGAAATAAGCGACGCAGATAGGACCGCGACGGAGAGCGAATGCATAGAAAGTTTTCTTGACCGGCTTAAACCCGAAAAACAAATAAGAATGAAGCCCACTTATGCAACATTGACCGCCGCCGGGACGGACGCTATTAAAGTAGATAGAAAACAGAAGGCCATAAACGAGTTAAGAAATTCCAAACGCGTAGATAAACCAGCGCCACGTAAGGAAATTGTAGCATCAATACAGAAAAACATAGTAATCTGCCAAATTTGTAACCGAACGGGCCACGCGGCGGACACGTGTTGGTTTAGGAACCAACCGGCTGGGCCCTCTCAAGATGAGGGTCGGCCACCCGCTCAAGCTGTATACAACCCGCGAGACAGACGGACTGAAGATAATAAACAGACCCAAAAATCGTGCCGGTATTGTAAACGCGACGGGCACACTATCGACGAATGTAGAAGACGGGAATATATAAACAAACAGAAGGCGCAGGGAAACTCCAACAGTCTCCCGATAACCGGGGCTCATCCGGAGACACAAACAAAAGCAGCCCTTCGCGAGGCTCTGGTGATAAGCGAAACGCAGCCAGGAGACGAGTCCGACTAGCTAATGTTAATTTAAAACGGCGCTGTCGTCCTCCGACAATTATGATAGAGTCCTCAACTTCACACCCACCAACAACTTTATTAGTTGACACGGGATCCGAGCCAAACCTCATAAAAAAAAATCGGTCAAACCAGGTGCCATAGTAGAGGCAACGGATATTCTCGAGCTACACGGAATAACGACGAATCTAGTAGATACCTTAGGGTCACTCTCTGTAAACATCTTAGGATGTTCAGTCGTATTCCACATAGTTAAAGAGGATTTCCCCATCGAACAGGCTGGAATACTGGGAAACGAGTTCTACCAGAGATTTAATGCAACGATCGATTATAAGGGACACTGTTTATATTGGAGGGACAGGCGTATTAACTTCACTAGCCCGGAAACGGTAATAATTCCAGCGCGATCAGCTTCAACCTTCTATGTCAGAATAAAAAACGAAGAAATCTCTGAAGGTTACCTCCCTCGCATTAAAATCGGAGATGGCATTTATTTCGGTAAAGCTCTAGTTATGAGTCAGCAAGGTATCGCGTATACCCAAGTATACAATACCAGGGAAGAGGAAATCGAAATAATAATGTCAACTCTGACATTACAAGAATTCGAAGAAAAATCTAAAAACACAACTTCTAATTCCACAAAATCTTCTACATCCGACGCGAATTGCACGGCAACCGCGTCAAATAAAAAATCAAATCAAGGAAGTAAGACAATCAGTGAAATTGTCGAACCTTCTAATTCCACAAAATCTTCTAAATCCGACGCGAATTGCACGACAACCGCGTCAAATAAAAAATCAAATCAAGGAAGTAAGACAATCAGTGAAATTGTCGAACCTTCTAATTCCACAAAATCTTTTAAATCCGACGCGAATTGCACGACAACCGCGTCAAATAAAAAATCAAATCAAGGAAGTAAGACAATCAGTGAAATTGTCGAACCTTCTAATTCCACAAAATCTTCTAAATCCGACGCGAATCGCACGACAACCGCGTCAAATAAAAAATCACATCAAGGAAGTAAGACAATCAGTGAAATTGTCGAACCTTCTAATTCCACAAAATCTTCTAAATCCGACGCGAATTGCACGACAACCGCGTCAAATAAAAAATCAAATCAAGGAAGTAAGACAATCAGTGAAATTGTCGAACCTTCTAATTCCACAAAATCTTCTAAATCCGACGCGAATTGCCCGACAACCGCGTCAAATAAAAATCAAATCAAGGAAGTAAGACAATCAGTGAAATTATCGAACCTTCTAATTCCACAAAATCTTCTAAATCCGACGCGAATTGCCCGACAACCGCGTCAAATAAAAAAATTTATCAAGGAAGTAAAACAATCAGTGAAATTGTCGAACCTTCTAATTCCACAAAATCCTCTACATCCGACGCGAATTGCACGACAACCGCATCAAATAAAAAATATACTCAAGAAAGTAAGGCAACCATCGATGTTGTCGAACCCTCTAAATCTAATAAATCAACAACATCCACTAAACCCGACGTTAGTTGCATGACAATTGCGTCATTAAAAGAAGAGAAAAAGAATCAAATAGAAAAAATAAAGGAACTACTCCGTCTCGATCACCTAAATTCAGAAGAACGCGAAAGTATAAACAAGTTACTCGAAGAAAGTTCGGACCAATATCACATCCGGGGAGATAAATTGGGTACGACTACCAAGATGGAACATGCCATTACCACAATTGACGATCACCCGATTAATACACGACAATATCGGTATCCCCCAATTCACAAAGACGAAATAACGCGACAAGTGAAAGAACTTTATAAGGAAGGAATAGTTAAAACTTTACAATCTCCTTATAACAGTCCAGTGTGGATTGTTCCAAAAAAACCAGACCGCCACGGTAATAAACGATGGAGAATGGTGTTAGACTTTCGAATGCTGAACGAAAAAACAATCGGAGATTCATATCCCCTCCCAAATATAATCGATATTTTAGACCAACTCGGAGGAGCGAAATACTTCTCGGTTTTCGATCTCGCATCAGGTTTCCATCAAATAAATCTAAATCCAAAAGATGCACATAAAACAGCTTTCTCTACGCCATTTGGCCATTATGAATTTTCTCGAATGCCATTTGGTTTGAAAAATGCTCCAGCGACGTTCCAGAGACTAATGGACCGCGTATTATGTGGTTTGCAAGGCGCGGAACTTTTCGTCTACTTAGATGACATTGTAATATACGCATCGTCGCTTCGGGAACACGAAATCAAGTATAGGAAGCTAATATCCCGCCTCAAGGAGGCTAATCTAAAGCTACAGCCCGACAAATGTGAATTTCTACGAAAGGAAGTCGCATACTTGGGACATTTAATAACGGAAAACGGAATTAAACCTGATCCAAGGAAAATCGAAGCAGTAAAAGGTTATTCGGCCCCCCGAAACGTTAAGGGAGTAAGGCAATTTTTGGGTTTAACCGGATACTATCGACGTTTCATTAAGGGATTCGCGAAAATCGCTAAACCTCTCACAGATTTGTTAAAAAAGGATACAACATTTTCATGGGGAAGCAGGGAACAGTTAGTTTTTCAATATTTGAAGGATGCTCTCTGCAAAGAACCTATACTTCAACATCCAGACTTCACTCGACCTTTTCTCGTCACGACGGACGCTTCAGGATACGCCATCGGGGGTATCCTATCTCAAGGGGAAATCGGAAAGGATTTACCCATCGCATACATCTCTCGAACCTTGAACGACGCGGAGAAACGATACGAAACATACGAAAAGGAAGCTTTGGCAATCGTCTACGCGGTCAAACAACTCCATCCATATATATATGGACGCAAATTCACGGTCGTCACAGACCACAAACCTCTCGTATGGTTTAAAAACTCACAGGATCCAGCCTCACGAGTATCAAAATGGAGACTAAAATTAGGCCTGTACGATTTCGATGTCGTCTATAAGGCAGGGAAAATAAATGTAAATGCAGACGCTCTATCCAGAAACCCTGTCGAACCACAGAATGTCCATACCGTTCAAGGTAATAGACAATCGACGGAAGAACCGGAATCAGGGGCTAATAAAGAACGACCAAATCAGGTTACAACCCAAGCGGAGATCCATCAAAACCCAGAATCAAGGAGTAATAACGAACAACCCTTAGGAAGAAGTCAACGAAATAAACGAGAACCTCAAAGGTTAAGAGATGAACTCGACAAACAAATATCGCAAATTGAACCAACCCAAGAGAATGAAAGCATCGGTAAACGTAAAAACAAACCTAAGCGGCCTAAACAGACCAAACACGAAGAAGCTGACGCAATTACAAACCAACTTACCGATACAGAATCATCGAGCAGCGATAGCGAGATCGAGGAATCAACCTCAGAACTAAAAAAGAGAAGGGAACAGGGAACCACACCGGATCCTCGAAATGTATTCGAATCCAGAGACCAACTGTTCATGAGGAAGGACAATTATACGTATTTAATCTACACCTCGGGAGAACCATGTGATATAGGCTCAACTTAACTCCAAACACGCAACGAACTACCAAGGTTTAATGACTTACAGCCGGGAAAGGCGCAGATGAAAGAATACGGCAGTAAAATCCATATAGCGTTACCGATACGGCGATTTGAAGAAGGCCTCTCAGCTGTAGTATCAGATATAGAAAAATCATTGTGTAGTCTCGGCGAACTAGCTAATAAATTACAATTAAAAACAATCAGCATAGCAAAAACAAATGAAGTAGAATCAATAGATTGGAAGATAATTAGAAGTTACCTACACTCTCTAGGTCAATCGACACTTACAAAGATAATAATCTGTACAGGTGTAGTTCAATACGTCGAACAGTCTAAACGAAGCGAGATTATTAAAGAATTACATTGTTCAGCACTCGGAGGACACAAGGGGGTATCAAAAACATTCAGTAGAATCAGGACCGTTATTGTTGGGAAAATATAAAAAAGGACATACAGGCATTCGTTAGGAATTGTTTAGGGTGCCAACTAAAAAAATTAGTTAGAGTTAAAAATCGAAACCCGATGATCATAACGGATACGCCTGGTGTAGCTTTCGATAAGGTTGCAATGGATATCGTAGGTCCTTTAGCTAAAACCAAAGACGAGAATGTTTATATACTAACTATTCAAGACCTGTTGACAAAATACACGTTAGCAATTCCACTGCAGGATGCAACAGCAACGACTATAAGTAATACTTTAGTAAAAAGATTTATTTGCACTTTCGGCGCTCCGAGATCTGTTCTAACAGACCAAGGTAGCAATTTCCTCAGCAAGGTATTAAAGAGTTTAGCCAAACGATTCAAAATTCAACAATATAAAACAACAGCATTTCATCCCCAGTCAAACGGATCCATTGAAAGATCTCATCATGTATTAGGAGAATATCTTAAACAATTTGCAAACCAAGATCAAGAATGGGACGATTGGTTAGAATTGGCAACCTTTTCATATAATACAAGTACTCACGAAGGTACTCGACATACACCATTCGAACTAGTATTCGGTAGAATAGCAAGACTTCCATCGAGCGATCCGATAACGAATGAAGAAGAAAACACATACGACGATTATCTTACTAAATTAGTAACTCGCCTATACAAACTCCAAGTTTTAGCGCGAGATAATTTAATCAATGCAAAAATCAAATCTAAAGAAATCTATGACAGAAAAATTAATCCTCAGACACTTAGGGTCGATGAGTTCGTCTTTTTACTAAAGGGGCCTAAGCCAGGAAAATTGGAAGATCATTATACTGGACCTCACGAGGTTTTAGAAATACTCCCAAAAGGGAATGTCAAAATCCAAATAAAGCGGAAACCTCGTGTTGTCAACATAAACAGACTGACATATTCTTACATTTCAACAACGAAAACGACGGAGCAGTAAATTCAATTTATATATGTATATTTTTCTTTTCCAGCTTAACTAAACAATAAATAACAAAATAAACAAACAAATAAGTCAATAAATAAATAAATAAATAATTAAACAAATATAATAGAAGAAAGAAAACTGAATATTCAAATCGTGTTGCAACATGATCAAGGGAACATTGACCTTCCTGATACTGCTAGGTGCGGTAGCAGGTACAATGGGAATAATCGGATACGATTGCAGATCATCAAAACTAAATATAACCACACTTTCTCTAATCGACGTAGGCGACTGCGATATAAAGAGACCAGAGATAGTAGCGACTCCCGTGTATATCCAAGTGCTACAACTGAACGAATTTATCAACAATAAAGTTATCCAATGTAAAGTAGAAATCCATCGAGTGATATACCACTGCGGTATGAGCCCGCACATCTCAGTAGTAGCACACGGACAATTAGAATATCGAGCAGATGTAAATCGAGACGCATGTGAGCAGATGCATTTAACAGGCATTTTAAAAATTGGAAACTCTCTGATAACTGAACTACGTAAAAATCAAACCGCAACACGAAGCATATCCTTAGCAGGCTCGATTAAGAATGACGGGACTTGTTATGGTGCGCAATACTCAGACCCTTATGGAAGCTGGGACGATGTAGTAGTACAAGCATCTGTAAAAATCACTCTCGTAGAATATTATGCAGCAGTAAATCTAAATACTAATCACATAAATCTAAGATCAGGAATGACGTGCCTATTAACAAATCAAGATTGTGTAGACCTTGAGGGTGGACAAACTTTTTGGAATTCACTTCCCTCAGATAATTGCAAATTCAATCGGTACGATGTACTGTATGAAGGAATGGCAAAGAAAATTAAAGATGTCGGACATAGCTACACTCAAACAGTCTACACACTTTCAACTCAAGACATAACATTCGCATTAACTAAGAAATCTGAACAACCACTATGCGGTTACACGTTAATACGCACAGAACATCCGAAATTACTAATATTTGAAACCAGAAGGGGAGAAACTTTCGCTAAACCAAAACCAATAGCTGTAGAAAATTTAGACATATACGCCTATGTAAACTCTAAATTTGTATTCGTCGAAAAACACATTCGAAATCAAATAAATCAGTTGTACCTCGACGTGCTGACACAACGATGTAATTTGGAGCAGCAAGTGTTGAAGAACGCCCTCATCATCGCAAAACAATCCCCTGATGAATTCGCCTATCATCTCATGAAGGGACCTGGATACATGGCAGTAATTGCCGGAGAAGTCGCCCACATCATCAAGTGCATTCCAGTAGACGTGAAGGTACGGAGAACCGAAAATTGCTACCACGAACTCCCGATCTCCAGAGGTAACCAGAACCTATTTCTGACACCACGTACTCACATCATCATGCAAACAGGCATAGAAATTACGTGTGACGTTTTGTTACCATCTGAATATCTTTTGGGAGACGCCTGGTACAAACTCCTACCGGGACCAGTTCAAAGTCTACCACCAACTATCATCAAGCCGATGACCAAACCAACATGGACATATACTAGTCCAGCATTCTTGGAAACCAGCGGCATCTTTAATCAAGAAGATCTCGAGAAGCTCAGAGATCACATTATGTTCCCAGTGGAGAAACCAGCAGTGCTTAACACAATTGCGCGAGGCATCACTGGCCAACCCATTGGCAACCAAGACCTCGCATTTTCAAAAATGCTGGGAACAGATGGGCTAAAGAATCTCGTCGACTCTGTTTGGGACAACATGTGGAGTCGATTCATGTTCTTTGGTACCGCAAGCGCTGGCCTCATCGGGATCATACTTCTAATTCGAATAATAAAACTCATCGTAGACACGATCATCCACGGTTATGCACTTCATACCGTATACGGATGGTCGCTATTCCTTATCGGAGCAATCTGGGATTCCGTAACGCACCTTCTACTCCATTTAAAAAGGAATTTAAATGAACCACCGGAACCAGCAACGGGACCAAACGAAGACCACGAACTCTTGGCAATACATGTATCCACCCCTCAAGTTAAAGCGGAGCGGGGCCAACAACAGACGGCAGCCATAACAACTCCAGGACACTCTTCTGCCGGTCCATTCTCCTTGAAGGGCTGACATCAACCTCAACAACAAGCATCATGTTAGCACGATCGGGATTACTATTTTGATCACGACTATAATTATATAGAATCTTATCGCATTTATCACTTAATTTAAGCTACATTTAAGAGCTTCATTCCATTCTTTCAAATTTCAAATGTCGAATACACTTATAACCCGACATTTGATCTCAGAAGGGAGGTGTTACGTCCCCGTAACTCCACCACACTGCGCCTAGCATCCGACTACCCTTCGGGCACCAGGGCACACCCTGAGTGGTGGCCCTGGCGCTAGAGCTAACGGAAGGCGGATGACATGGACCTTGAACGTATAGAGATAAGAGCTATTCTCCCCAACTATCTGGAAAATTAGGAAAGGGAAGACGGTAAGTTCAAGCCAATGAGATGCCAAAGAACTTGCCCTCTCCAACCCCTAATTTTAGACAAGGATAGCATAAACACTAGTATAAAAAGAGCGAAATTGTGCTCTAAAAATCAGTTCTTGTAAAATATTCAAACGACACCGGAACAAGCTGAAACATTGCACAGCTCTCCGCTATTTTTCGAATCTCTAGTAAAGAGTAAGTTTAAATTCAGTCTTCGAAATTATCTAGAGTTGCGCGGACCGCCGCGAACTCTAACCACCTTCTCTCCCTTTCACTATAGTGTCGCGCGGACCACCGCGGACTCTAACTTCCATCTCTCCAATAGAATTGCGCAGACCACCGCGAATTCTAAATTCTTCCTTTACCATAGTGTTGCGCGGACCACCGCGAACGCTATTTTTCCTTCCTTACGATAGTGTTGCGCGGACCACCGCGAACGCTATTTTTCCTCCCTTACGATAGTGTTGCGCGGACCACCGCGAACTCTATTTCCTCTCAATTTAACCAGGGAATTGCGCGGACCACCGCGAATTCCTATCCTCCCCCAAAATAAGGGTGTTGCGCGGACCACTGCGAACACCTCTTTTCCTTTCACTCGAACTCCCGGTTGTCAAACAGGAACTCACCATTTACATTTTCTTTATCATTCTCAAACCCCTTCGTAAATTCAAATCTTTAACGATCAAATCACCGAGCCCGTATCCCAGACTAATTAGCCGTAGCTAAGGTCTAAAACAGGGCAATTTCTCATGTTACTTGGACGTAACATCGCTATCGTGAGATGATAACGAACTTTTTATGGCCCGAATTGGAAGATATGGATGTGGGCGATATGTGGTTTCAACAGGACGGTGCCACTTGCCACACAGCTAACGAAAAAATGGTCCTTTTGCGCGACAAATTCAATGGCCGTGTTATTTCACGTGGTGGCGATGTCAATTGGCCGCCAAGATCATGTGATTTGACACCGTTGGACTTCTTTCTTTGGGTTTATTTGAAAGAAAAGGTGTACGTCGATAAGCCAGCAACAATTTAAGAGCTAAAGGATAAGATAATTCGGCACATTAACGGCATAGAACCTCAATTATGCCTAAACGTCATCGAAAATTTGGACCATCGGATGGAGGTGTGCCGCCGAGGTCGCGGCGGCCATTTGGCCGATATTTTGTTCCATACATAATTGAACCATACCATATTATCATAATAAAAAGAATTGACAATAATTTCCTAAATAATTTGTGTTTTATTCAAAATCAAAATCGGCCCTTAAAATTTAACCATCCTTTAGATCAAGCTCATCGGAAGACTCTTCATGGGGGCACTCAGCCCACGTTAGCTCAAGTACGGCTAGCTCATTGGATCGGCGGCGGACGGGCTCCTGTGAAAACTCACATTTTGCATTGCGCTGTGTGCTCGGCAGAGAGAGATTCGTGCTCATCAATTGATGGCTCAGCTACCTCTTTCGCGAGTTACACCAACGCGTGCATTTACTCACACAGGAGTTGACTAAGGCCGGTACTCTCACACTCAGAACATAGAACGGGGCGAGGGAACACAACACACAAGGGCTGGCTATGCATCTTTGTGTGTCTCGCCACATCAGCACTCTATGTTGAGGTAGTCAGCGACTACTCAGCTGATGGTTTTCTTTCTGTGTTTAGGCGTTTCTCATCTTGGCGCGATGTTCCTTATGTCATGTACTTTGACTGTGGCACCAACTTTGTTGATGCTCACAAAGCAATACGTCAGTTGTTTAGGAAAAGCTGTCAAGAACATCACGTTATCGCATCATCACTCGCAAATCATCAAATTGCATGGAGGTTCAACCCACCTGCTGCTCCGCTCATGGATGGTAAGTGAGAAGCCGCAGTGAAATTAGTCAAATTTCACCTTCGACGAACAGTGGGCGACACTGATCTCACGTTTGAGGAGCTCACCACACTGCTGGCTCAAATCGAGGCAACCCTTAATTCACGACCTCTGGAACCACTTAGCGATGACCCTGAGGATTCATAAGCACCGACGCCTAGACATTTCCTGATCGGTGGAACACTCACAACAGTCTCAGAGCCAACCTTAGAAGATTTGGCAATCTCACGACTCTCAAGATTACAATTATTGCAGCAAAAGGTGCAACAATTTTGGCATCAATGGTCTGCTCATTATCTACAACGACAACAGTCAATCTCAAAGTGGCATCATCCTAACAACAGCATTAAAATCGGCTCTTTGGTTCTGCTCACGGTCGAGCGCTTTTCCCCGTATAAGTGGCCGCTTGCACGGGTCAACGCATTGCATCCAGGCAAGGATGGGCTTACAAGGGTGGTGACATTACGGACTGCTGCGACGACGCACACCAGGCCAATCTCAAAGTTAGCTGTTTCGCCCGTCTCACCAATCGACCAACTGGATGAAAATAATCAGCAACCCCGTTGCTGATGGCGGGCGAAAATGTTAAGAAATCAGCTGATGCACGGCCACGATGATAGCCGTGTGACAGTTTGTTGCTACTGGTATTGTGCTGCGCTCAGGTGCCGTGCATACAGCCAAAGCAGTATTTCGTAGACACGCTACTCAAGCGAGAGACTATCAACTGTCTCTCAGTTAACTGCGGCGTCTCCCAACAACGCTTTCACAGAGCTCAGCCATCTTGAAATTTTTGGCTACTCTCGTGAAAGCCGCCAAGACAGCGACTTCAACTGCTCTCAGCTCGGAACATTTCACTGCTTTTCTTCGGACCTACTCAACTCAAACGTGCTCCACATGACTCAACATACTCGGTAAGCGTGCACGGTAATAATATTGGGTCTGGGAAAACGTTCCTGGCGTTTTTTTAGTGAAATTCAACTGGTTTTCTTATAGTGTGAAAATAAATTTAGGTTCTTTCGACAACGTTTCGCCGTTTTTCGGGTTGAGCCATGATGCCATCGGTGAAGAACTTCTGTGGTTTCTGGTTGAAAAACTGAATCAAGTGGTTTTCACAGGCTTCTTTTCAAAGCAGCTTAATTCCATTGAGAGAGTTCTGCAGAGGTCGGAATAAGTGATAGTCAGAGGGTGCTATGTCTGGACTATACAGTGGATGCATCAAAACTTCCCAACTAAGTTCTCGCAATTTTTGACGGGTCATCAAAGAAGTGTGTGGTCGGGCGTTGTCATGATGGAAGACAACACCTTTCCTATTAATCAATTCGGGCCGTTTTCTTTCAATTGCTTGGCGTAATCTCTCTAGTTGTCCACAGTAGAGTTGAGAATCAATCGTCTGACCAACTGGAAGTAGATCATGGTGGACGATTCCCTTCCAGTCCTACCACACATACAGCATCACCTTTTTCGCCGTCAATTCTGGCTTCGCAAATGCTTGTGACGGCTCGCCATCCCTTGTCCACGATCTTTGACGCTTCCGATTGTCGCACGTGATCTATTTTTCATCACCGGTTATGACCCGTTTCAGAAATGGTTCGATTTCATTGCGTTTCAGCAGCGCATCGCAGATGTTAATTCGGTATATCATGTTTTTCGCGCTCAACTCATGAGGAACCTATACATCGAGCTTCTTTTTGTAGCCAGCTTTGTGTAAATGATTCAAAACAGTTTTGTGGTCAATGCCTAGCTCCATACCAATATCGACACTGCTGATATGCTTATCTTGCTGGACTTTTTCAAGAATTTCATCAGCTTTTTCAGTGATTGGACGACGAGAGCGTGGCTCATCATTCACATCAAAATTACCAGAACGAAAGCGAGCGAACTATTTCCGCGCAGCAGATTTTGATAAAGTACTTTCACCGTACACAGCACACATTTTTTCACAAGACTGCGCAGCGTTTTTCCCTTTGTCGTAATAATATTGCAAAATATAGCGCAATTTTTCATTACTTTTCTCCATTTTCAAACGCAAACAACTTTCCAACCACTGCACCAATTCCGATGTTTAGACACTTAGAGTAACGCTCGAAGTGTCACCTTTCCAACGAGCGTTTAGTGATATCGCTGCAATCTGTGTTTCCTGACTTATTTGCAATTTATGTCATCCATCGGGAAAAACGCCACGAACTTTTTCCCAGACCCAATATATACAAATTTAATCTCGGTGAGGTGGAGAGATCTCTATATGTGCATCCTCAAAAGTCTCACCTCGTAGCGTGTTTCGCAGCGCGGGCTACTTTACATTTTCACTCATACCTTGGCACACAATTAATATAAGTGCACGTGTGGCTTATTCACTTTTGCTTTAAATTCATTTTTTTATTTACTGAAATAAATTTTTTTGTAGTTGAGCGAGAAAAGGTGAAAATCAAACAATACATTCTCTGTCTACATCTTTCGTCTGGTAATTTCGCACCTGTCATGAGTGAAAACTCATTCTTCCGCGATATATTTCAGATAACAATAATTCATCAGGCAAGGAAAAATGCAACACGTTTTCTTTTTAAAGTTCACCACTTTGCGCTCTGCGGAGCTTTTTTCTCCCATTTATTTTAGTCTATATTTTATTTTAACTAGCTATAACTAACTCGCAGCGTACATTCATTTTTTTTTTTTTTTATATGAGTTATATATGTATATTTTTTTCAATTCCCCGAGCCTGAGCTATTAGTGCTCGATAAAGGGTTTCAGCCTGTTTACATGTATCAGCTAACTCGTTTTTCCCCTCTGCACGATGTAGGTGACGGGGGAACGCCTCTCTGTGACAACGTACGGCCCGGTCCAGTTAGGGATCAGTTTGGCTGACCAGCCTCGACGCATAGTTTCGTCGTGCAGGAGCACCACACTGTACCTTCGATCTATCATTCCGTGGTCATACGTCATTTTTGACTTCTCCTTTGCTCGTCGGAGATTGTTACGTGCGACAATCCACGAGGCGCGTAACCGTTCCCTCAGTTCCTGAGCATAATCGTCGTATGAGTAGGTACAGCGTGGCTCTTACTGAACGGCGATCGGTAAGGTAGCGTTGCGACCATACACCAACGCATGCGAGGGCATTTCGGTCCCTGTGTGCGGTGTGTTATGATAGGTGAACATCGCGTATCACTCGTCCCAATTTTCTTGATCCGCATTTATGAAGTTTCTTAGGTTTTCTGCGAGGGTGCGATGCGATATTTCTAGGGCCCCGTTCTACTCAGGATGTTCAGGACGTTTGTTCGAGTAGGCTTTTGTCTGGATCTTTTTGATTCTCAGTAGTCGGCACATCTCTTTAAAGATCGTACTTAAGAAACTTGTGCCCTGGTCTGATAATATTCTAAAGCCCTCGCTACCACCGAAGCCTCCTGGTTCCGCAGTGGGATCGCCGCGCTGTGTTTAGTGAGGGCATCCTGAAACGTAAGTATATATTTTTTTCCAATTGCGCTTTCAGGTAGCGTATACTACGTCGACCGCTACTTTTCCGAATGACCTCGATGAGATGTCTGCTGCTACCATCGGCACTCGTTCTTTCCTTCTTATTTTGTTCCTTTGATAGGATTAGCACGACGAAATGTACTTTTCCTGATCCTTTCTTATGCCGAGCCAGTCATATTTGGTCCGGATCCGCTGTAATGTTCGCTTGATACTCTCATGCCCTCCGATAGGGGTGTCGTGGTATTCTTTTATTATTTTCATCCTATCTTCATTGGCGGGTCAGGCTACGCCACTGCGGCAGCCGCTATACTTTTTCGTATCGACGTCCTTGTTCGTGCTGTTGGAGGTTCGCAGCTACGGCCCCCGCCGTGCCTCGCTTCTTCAGCACTCCTATGCGGCGAGCTGTCCGGGGTCACCTGCCTTGGGGTGCGCACGGGTAGCTGCGCTGCTGCATCGCCCTCCTTCTCGGACGACCTTACAGCGTTCTGTTTTCGCGGCTTTCCTCGCCTCGCGGGTCGGCCATGTTGCGCTGCTCGTACTCCATCCTTTTCTGTGGTGCTTGCAGTCTTACCATCAGCTCGCATTGCTCGTGTGCATGGTCTTCCCTTTCCCCATCTTCACGATTTCGCGGTGGGGATTTGCGGATAAGTAGAGCGACTTCCATGCATGCTGCGAGTCTTACTCTCCTCCTCCGACGCGTGTGTGGGCGTTGCCTTTCGCTCTTCCACGTTTCTCGGTGTGCACATGGTATCTCGGCCCTCCGCTTTGTGCGGTCATTCGTTGTGCCGTTTATCCCCGTCGTGCTGTCATCTTCTGATCCATTGACTTCGATCTTGGCTCTCTCGTGGGCACTCGTAGTAGTGAATATACGGCTTAGCGCGTTAGCGGTTGTGTTACGCTTTCCTGTCTTATAACCAACATGAAACTCATATTCCGCCAATTTTTATTTCCCTCGCATAAATCTCGAATCTGGGTCCTTTGCGCTGAGCAGCCAGGTGAATGGTTGTTGGTCTGTCACGACCTTGAAGCGTGAACCATAAATACAAGGTCGGAACTGAACAAGGGCCCAAAGTATAGCGAGTAGCTCCTTCCCGTGGTACTGTAATTCATATCGGCCTTTGACATGGTGCAACACGCGCAGCATATGGGCAAATCGTTCTCGATCTTGCCTTGCGATAGGATTGCGCCGAGTGCCTTGTCCAAGGCGTCTGTTGTAACTATGAACGGCTTCTCAAAGTCTGGATACTGCAATACTGTTGCTGTGGTGAGTGCCGTCTTTAATTCCTCGACGGCGGCATCCCTCACTGTTGTCCACTCGAATTTAATTTCTTTTTGGGTTAATTTGGTGAGTGGCTTTGGAGAAATCTTTTATGAATTTCTGGTAGTACCTGGCTTGGCCAATGAAGGATTGTACTCCCTTTACGTCCCTTGGTACCGGGAGTTCTCTTACCCCCTCCAGTTTCTTGAGATCATCCCGCACCCCCTCTTTATATGGCCGAGGTACTGCGTTTCCTTTCGTAGGAATTGCCACTTACTAGGTTGCACTGCTAATTTGGCCTCTCAGTCACTGCATCACCTCCCGCAGCATGTGGTCATGCTCCTTGAAGATTTTCCCATGTACCGCGATGTCGTTGAGGTACACGTAGCACTTGACTCTCTGTAGTGCGACTAGAGCAGAGTTCATTAGCCGCTGGAAAGTCGGTGGTGCATTCTTGAGTCCAAAAGGCATCTGGTTAAACTCAAAATGACCCTGCGCAGTAGAAAATGCCGTTTTATCCTTATCTTCCTGCGCCATCGGGATTTGGTGAAATCCTGAGGCGAGGTCCAAGGTCGTGAAGAATCGGGCTCGTCCCAGCTGGTCCAATATTTCGTTTATATTGGGCAGTGGGTATGAGTCTCCGATTTTCCGGGGGCATCGAGTTTCTTGGCCACGGTCAACAGCGGCGCGTTCCATTTTCTCCTGCTAGGCTGGACTATTTCTTCTGCTAGCATTCCGTCTGTCTGTATCTCCACTTCTCTTCTGTGGATCTCCGGCAGTCGGTATGTGTGCACCTTAATGTGCTGCATCTTCTTTCAGCGTTTTCTGGTGCTCTATCATGAGCGTGCATGGCCGCCTATCGCCGGCTAGGTGGAATAGATCCTCGCATTCCCTTGTAATGCCGTCCAGCGCTTTGCGCTCCTTCTCGTTCAGGTTCACTAGCTCCTGAGCTAGCCGCACGAGGCGATCGGCCCCTCGCTCCGCACTGACGATGCAGACTTCGGCAGTCGAGGCCTCGAGACCGTGTCCGACTGCCGATATCTCAAGCGGCTCGAGTTCCACTACGGGGCGTTGCACCTCGACCCCCGCTCGGTGATGTTTATAAGGCTTACTTCACAACTACGGCCGTGTGGCGGTGTGATACGGATGCCCCTAATTACTCCGTCCCCGAGTTCTATCAATGACAGCAGACCAATGAATTTGCTCGTGTTTGCGGCATAGGCAACCGTATCGGTGCATGGCGGCAACGTGATTCCTGTCGACCCGTCCAGGAGCGGCATACAATGCCCATACAGCTTCAGCATCTCGCCTCGTACGATATCCACCTTGTGGTATTTGATAAAATCCGTACCAAGTAGTCCGTTGACCCTCTTCGGCATATTATTCGGGACGATGTAGAACCAATGCTCTACGTTCAAGGCAGGCGTCTCGAGCATAATCTTTGCTATTCCGAGAGGAGTGCATTTTTTACCTGCTACCCCCTGCAGCTCTACAGTGCAGTCTTTCACCACGGTCTCCGGTTTGAGACATTCTTCTTTGATTATGCTGCACTGAGCCCTGGTGTCCGCCTTGAGAGCAAGTACCCCGGTCACGGCCAACGGTGCGATGAGAGGTGTCCGATGGGCAGTAAGTATGTAAGCGTTCATCCTAATCGTTTCTAGCGTGCGATCATCTGTAGTAGCTCGAACCGGCTCTACAGTTACCGTGTTATTTACGTTTTTGCTTCCTACATCTTTCAGACGTCGGGGCTGCTGCGATGACTGCGCTGGCTCGCTTCTACTTTGCGATAACCTCTTCCGGCCATCTTTTCACACGTGGCCTTTCTTCTAGCAGCAGTTGCAGATTATTTCCACGTTGTGTATTGACTTGTTTTTGCTGGGCATCAGAAGCTTCACCCATCCCGACTTCCAGGTGCAGTCTTGTGCCACGTGCCTCGGTCTTCCGCAGGTGAAACAATTTTCTCCCTGCCGGGGTGGCGCGCCTTGGACATTTCTAGGGTGGTTTGGTACGCCACCTACTCCTCCCCACCCCTTCAGCTGCACCATGTTGGTAATTTCTATGGCCCCCGCCACCGAGTCGTGCAGAGTCTGATAGTTTCGCGCACGTACCAGCACTTGCACCTGGCCGTGCAGGCCGTTTTCAAAGTTAGCCTGTACACTTCGTCGGGTGACACTCTCCACGGTGATCCTCTGATCCTCCGCTCTTAACGGTTCACAGAGTATTTCGGTTATGTCTACCGTAATCCTCTCCGTTCTTGCCGCGTAGGCGGCGATATCCTCATTTTGTCCCTGCCGGAGGGAGCTGAACTCCATGTGCAGCACGGCCAGGGACTTCCGTTGTCCGTACAACGCTTCCAATTCATTCCTGAGTTGCGCCATGGTACTGATAGTCTTGTGTTGCAGTTGTCTTGCTGCTGCACATATTAGCTTACTCATGACTATCAACTCCAGGAGGGTGTCATGCTCCTCCTCCGCTACCCTGCGGAATATCGTCTCGCAGGATTTAAAGAAGAGTTGCAGCGCCTTCGAATCTTTGCCGTCCAATGTTTTCACCATCTTTATTCCGAGGCTGAGGCTGATCATATTTGAGGGCCTCTGCGTCTCCTCGAACCGCGTGCGTCTCGGGGGCTGCACGGGGAGCGGAATGTCCTCCATCCCTGCCCCTCCTAACTGTCGCTAGAGCTCGGCAATTTGCTCTCTTAAGGAGTAAAATTTGCTCTCGTTCTCGTCCGCACCAATCTCGTTTATCGTATCCGCCAAATTCCGTCTTGCCGACGGTGTTTCAGCCTCCCTGAGTTCGCGATCGAGTTCGCGTTGGTCTCGTTCGTGCTCGCGCCGCAGCCTTTCGTACTGGCGTGGAGCTCTCTCCAATTCGCGTTGGCTTCGGTCGACCGCCTCCAAACGATTGCTTACTCTTTCTGGTACCGACCGGGCTGTCGTACCGGTAGCTGTAGAGAAACCTACTCGATCTATGGTTCGCATGTTCTCTATTTCCTGGTCAACCATGTTTTCGGTGACGTGCTCGGGCGTTAGCTCGCCAGTAGCTATATTAAAAACGTCGCTGTCGAAATCCCCGAACGACGCACCCCTACGTGGGTTTACGCCAAACTGGGCCGTCAGACGGTCTGCAAGGGTCTCTTGTCTGGTCGAGAGGATTCATCCCGACGGCGAGGGCTCGAGTAGCGCCCTGCGCGCTTCATAAACAATGTCCCCTACGGCCGCAGCTAATCCGGCTGTGGGGTCTACCCCTGCGCCAGGCAACGTCGTCTCTAACGAGTAGCCCCTGCGACCTGATCGGGCTCCTCTAGACTCCGACATGTTTATTTCGCGACGGGCTTGATTTTAATATTTCCCGAACAAAAATAATCTCACGAGAGATATATGTATACGATGGAATATTTTACTGATTTTCGGCTTTGACTCTACTGGCTTTGATTTTACGGCTAAATGTATATATATAATGTAACCGCCACTTACAGGAAGATGGTCTGGAAGATTGTCCTCTCCATGGCGTTGCTCTTTGGGTGCAGTTCCTTCGGTGCTGTAGACCTGTTGTCCCGTAGCTTCCCTCAAAGGCTGGTCCAGTTGTCCTCCCCGGTACCGTTGACCCGTCTCTTGGTGGTTCCTGGGCTCGTCTCTTGTGCGTCGGCAATGGCTGCGCGACAGCTTCGTAACAAGTTACCGCTTCGGGTAATCGCTTGCACACTTTGTGTGGTTTTGCGCTCCTTGACGTGACACCGTCAATCGGGACTTTAAACGGTTGACCGATACGTCACACCGCACCGACGTTCACTTCGCGTTTTCGCGTTAGATTAGTCGGGTTTTACGAACTACACTGTCGTCATTTGCACAAGTCGTAGTCGTCACTATAGAGTCACTCTTAACTTTGGCCAAAACACTCTTTATCCAAATAAATTACGTGGCACTTATCACTTCAGCAGATCTCACCGCTGCCACCAAATGTTATGCCGGTACCGCGTTATTGTATAACTCGGTAATCGGTATGATATTAAAAAGTTATTATTTTGGGATCGTTTGCCTATTAGGAGTAGAAACTCGAGTAATTCGTGTAGACGTGAATTTATGTAAAAAATGAAAATGTTTATTATAGGCAACGGCTACTTCCCGTTGTCTATTTAAAAGTAAAAAGAGTTTATTACAATAAAATGTGGTTACGAGCCCGTACGAGGAACCAACTTCTCGCGTCTGAATCTACTGTTAGAATTTAATATTTCGGGCGAGTCCGACCCGCGATCAACCGTTCAGGTTGACGTAAAACTTCAAACTGATTTCGGCATAGCAGTTAGTTTGCCCCATTGACCGAAATCGAGTGTCGAATGGATTTCATAATAATCTTTGCTTGCAAATTCCAAGCTCGAGCTCATTGCAGTCATTGCGGGCAGCTCGATGCTTACGTTTGTACATTGTTCTACTCTGGTGAGCGGTCCTCACGAAAAGGAGGACAATGGCGAAATAATGTACAAAGAATTAGTTCGCGGTACAACAGTATTAAGTTATCGCGTTTCGCTGATGAATGTCATATTGTTTTCATGTAATTTCAAGGCACTCGGCCATGAGGAAAATCATCAAATTTCGTCGACGAATATTATTTAGTTTTCATGACGCATCTTAGCTGCATGTCGAGGTGTGTGTGTGTACAAAAGTGTGCGAGAGTATGCAAGAGTTTTGGGATATATTTGTTGTTGCTGTTACTAGGCTGTTGAGGAGAATGCGACAAATATCAAGGGGTAATGGTGAGCAATTTTCAGTTGTATGATTTGCAGTATCAAAAGAAGAGACGATGCAACTAGATGGTGGGGGAAATCTGTATAAAACGGAGTATGAACACCACCGACGATTCTTTCGAAAAGTTACAGTCTAAACGAAAGCAATAAAAATGGCAAATAACGGTTCTACGTCTCACGCGATATCGCCATATATAGCGAACCCCGTTATGTACGGTTTAAATAAATCATTTGGTAAAATAATCGTCGCCGGGCTCGAGTTAAACTCTACGGGTGCTCTTACACCAGTGGTGAAAATATTGTTGAATACTTTTACCCGAATTACACTCATTGTCAGTGCGGACGAGTGGCGAGTGTTAAAAGGTGATTTTTCTCGCGTACAACAATATTTCGAAGCTCATCGGGCTGATGCCGAGAAAATGTGTCATACCCGCATAGAACACACAACGCATTACACACTTTTGACCTCGTGTTACCAGCACAGAGCTGTCTCATTTGGCAAAATAAGCGGTAGCGCTAATGAGGAATACGATAATCAAGAGGAATCTGGAGAATCAAAACGGAAACGCTTCCGAAAATACTCTCCAAACATTGTTCTTCAGCGGCCTACATTTGATATGCTCGACGAAATAAGTAGAAAAATTGATATTCATATGCAGGCTCTAGAGACCAAGAGTGAAACGATTCAGCGGTGCATGAACGAGGTGGTAACATATGTCCGTGAAAAGATAGTTGTCAGTGGAACGCCTATTGCAGCAGCGTATGAGATCATCGGTTCCAAGGAATTCTTTGAAGAAGCGCTCGAGCACATCACGATCTTGCTAGCGACGGAGGATATGGAGTTTACGAAAATTATTTTGTCCGAAATAATTGTGCTGTTTTGTGGTCATATCGCTGATCATGCATCGGGTGTTGCGTTGCGAACGCAATAATTCTCCGTATGTGCAGCTATTTGTGATAAAGACACAGTTGTAAATATTATAATTGTATATAGTGTACATTTCGCTCGAAATATTATAAAGTATACACTGAGGTCAGTCATGAAGTCAGAGAGAGAGAGAGAGAGAGAGATTTATTAGCTTTCTCAGCTATTTTTTTATCTTACATAAAGTATCTTATCAACTAGTTAACTAATATATTATAATTTTATAACATATTCTTTTAACATA
Source organism: Cylloceria caligata (assembly GCA_963942595.1). Classification (NCBI taxonomy): domain Eukaryota; kingdom Metazoa; phylum Arthropoda; class Insecta; order Hymenoptera; family Ichneumonidae; genus Cylloceria; species Cylloceria caligata. The sequence continues at coordinate 34,019,221 of OZ012704.1, read as the reverse complement.
CGCTTAAATGTTGTAAGTCTATCACACTGCTTCAGTTCCAACGGCAACGCATTATACATTTTTATCCCTTCGTAAAATATAAAAGGTGTCCCAAAATTAATGCAAGATTTGAATTTGCCGCCATTTGTGCAGTAAAGTGTTGGTAACCCCAAAAAAAATAATTTGACAGCTGCGAGGTTAGGGTTACTAAAAATGTAAACAAGATGGTGCCACATGCCATACAGGCCGTGAAAAAATTCAATTTGTTGGATAATCAGCTGGCGCACGGCGATCGATATTCGCCGTGCGTCGACCTGTTGCTGTGCTCGAGCACGCAGCGTTCGGTTGGGCGGAGATAGCCGAGGCAGGGCTTCGCGGAGCCGAGGTTGTGCCTCGTAGGCATGCCGCGTCAAGCGAGAGGATGTCTCTCTCTCGCTTGACTTCGGCTTCGCTCACCGGCTATCTCTCTCAATTGACTTCAGCGCCCAACGACGCTCTCATATTCCGCAGCCACATTGGATATTTCGACACTTACGTGAAAACCCGCACGGAACAGTGCACGCATTTCGAAGGCTCGGACAATTTTCACATCTCTCAACCGGATTATCTCAACCTTCGTTTGCTCACCAGGACTCAAAATCAGGTACGAGTGCATTGTTATAATTTACCATAAATTCAATGGCAATGAGGAGTTGGATTCTCATCGGTACATCAATATTTTTTGGTCTTACTTTATGGCGGACATCGCAGCACATGTCGCGCCACGTTTCCTCTCAGCTTAATTTGCCGGTATAATTAATATAATTATGCAGGTGTTTTATATTCGCTGTACTTTCCCCCAGGACATCTGCTGGGAGAGTACAGCGAATATAGAACACCTATACACTGCTCATTTTTGTGCATCCTCATTATATGTCGTATTGTGCTATGCGGTGCTGCCTGCATAGCTTGTCTCATGCATGTAGAGCACTCAAGCAATTTCAATTGCAAGTGCTCTCATTTGTTCACTGCAACCTCTCTTCATTAAGCTGCTGAGAGCTTGCTGTGAATTGTTATAACGCCTTACGCACTCATGCTCTCTAGCGTGGCGTGCTACGCAGCACTGACTGCTGCACGCACACCGCTCTCTACGCTCTCAGTGCTCACAGTGCACAATTAATATAATTGTGTGCTGGTTCTCAGCTCATAGATTAAAATCAATTTACTTATTTATATACAGCTTTCAATTCTTTGATTTGTCAGTGCATTAACTTTATATCATTTTTTGTCATTTCTCAAATTTAACTATTTTTGTATTTATTGTTTACTTTAAAATTTCCTAAACAACCCATAAACTGTATTTTGCATACTGACATGCGGAAGGTGTAATAAACCACTTTCTCTGAATACCATCTATGCGTCTGGTTTATTTTCACCCTGTCTTGAGTGAAGCTTTATTAGTTTTAATATATTCACAGGTCTGTCAAACAACATCCTCTGGACTTCTCAAACACAATTACTGCATGAGACATTTCCTAGTCGTGTACTCTCTCGTTTCGGTGATCAGAATTGGCCCCCTAGATCTTGTGATTTAACACCATTAGATTCCTTTTTATGGGCTCATTTGAAGTCAAAGGTCTATGTCAACAAGCCAATGACGCCATAAAAAGAAATCTAATGGTGTTAAATCACAAGATCTAGGGGGCCAATTCTGATCACCGAAACGAGAGAGTACACGACTAGGACATGTCTCATGCAGTAATTGAATTGTTTCATGGACTGTATCGCATGTGGCACCATCTTGTATACATTTTTATTAACCCTAACCTCTCAGCTGTCAAATTATTTTTTTTTGGGGTTGCCAACACTTTCCTGCACAAATGGCGGCAAATTCAAATCTTGCGTTAATTTTGGGACACCCTTTACTTTGTTGCGCACTACTTGATCTTCGAAATTGTATCACAATATTTTCCGCTTATCTCGTACTCCTTTCATTCTCATCCCCTACTAACACTATCTTCTTTCTTAGTTGCTCAGGCAACATACCTTTTACAAGTTTAAAAACAAATATACAAACATTATAATATAGTCTCTGCCTTATGGACATAAACTGCAGTGCGTGCAGCATCCTTTCAATCTTGGTATACCTATCACATTGCAAAATGACCCGCATGGCCCGGTTCTGCGCATCTTGCAGTTTCGTCAGCTGAGTCTCTCCTATACCTGCTAAAATCGTAGCACAATACTCAAAGTGTGGTGCCATATTTGATTTATAAACCATGCATCTAGTATAACCCGATATGTCATTACCAGTTCTATTTAAAAAAACTGATTTTTTCCCCTATTTTCTTCAACATATAATCACAGTGTTCATCAAATGGAAGCTTACTGTCAATAATTACTCCAAGGTATTTGGTACTTTCCACGCGTTCTAACATAGTGTCATCTACACATTTTAACGTGATATTTTTTCTCAATTCTTTTCTTATACTTTTAATTATCATAAACTTAGTTTTTGCAGCGTTCATTTTTAACTTGTTTCTATTCATCCAATTTTCTACTATAGGTAATACGTATAATAGATTATGTTTAATTTCTTTTCTACCTCTTCGCTGTTTCCTCCTTTCACATATATTATTGTGTCGTCCGCAAACATTTTAATGTTACACTCTTCTGGACAGATTTGCACAATATCATTGATATATATCCTAAATAGCAAAGGACCTAAAACTGATCCCTGTGGATCCCCATACTTTGTTATAATTCGTTTTGACCACTGATCGTTAAATCTAACTTGTTGTGTTCTGTTACCTAAATATGACCTTAACCGTTCTAGTACCATTTCTCTTATTCCGTATTGATATAATTTATCCAATAGTCTATCCCTATCTACTGTTTCGAATGCCCTTTTTAAATCCAAAAATATTACTCCTACAATGTTTCCTTCACTGACTATCATCTTCCATTCATCAATGACAGTTTGAATTGCTGTCTCACAGGAATGATTTTTCCTAAAACCTAATTGGTGTTCTGTAATAATGTCATTATTTTGTAAATACATTTTAATTTGCTCTTTTACTACTAACTCTAGTACTTTCTCGTATATTAACAATATATTTATTGGTCTGTATTCACTCGCTTTTTTTGGTTTTACTATTTTGGGAATTGGTATTATTGTGGATGTTTTCCACCCCTCCGGACATGTACCTTTTTTTTAGTGAATCATTTATTACCTTCAATAATTCTTCCCCTATTACATAAAAGCATGCTTTCAATAGTTCACTAGTTATTCCTTCATCTGTTCCTTTTTTACATGGCAAACCCATAACGATTCGTTCTAATTTATATATATCTATCATATCAATTCAAAATTCTCTATTGTATCCCTACTTTTTATAACATAAATAGTTTTCTTACCTTTATTAGTCTCTACACATATAGACTCAATTATATCATCAATACTTTGTATATAATACAAATTAAACTTGTCTGCAAAATTACATTCACCTGTGTTTCGTAATATCTCAAAATCTACATTATTTATTTCTTTTACCCCCGCTTTTTCTCCTCTTAATACTTCTTTTAAAGTTTTCCATAACATTGCAGGGTCATTTTTATTATTGTCTATCATAATTTCATAATATTCTTTCTTCTTGTTCCTAATCAATTTAACAACCATATTTCTTTCAAGTTTAAATTGCAGCCAGTCTTGTTCAATGTCTGTATGCACCGCTCTAGTATATGCTTCGTCCCTTTTCTTTATAGCTACCCTTATATCATCCGAATACCATTTTTTTCCTTCCCACATCTTTGGAATTTTAAACTTCCTCTTTGGTGCAACTATATCTAATGCATCTACTATACTTTGAACGAAATTTTCTGCTCTTACGTTCACATCTAATTCATCTCTATACTCTCTTTTTTCTTCTATTGCTTTTAAAAATTTACCTATATGAAATTTAGTATAATTTCTACTAATAAATTCTCTGTATTTTTCACCCTCGTTGCTTCTAGTAAGTTCAATATTTATCCAAGAATGATCTGTTATTATCGGTTTATCATGCACTTTACAATTCACCTTACTATTCGCAAAAACCAAATCTATCAATGTTTTACCATCTTTCGTAACTCGCGTTGGTTTATCAATGTATTGTTTCATGCCTAAATATGACATTTCTATTGTTAATTTCTTTGTATAAAACGAATTTTTCATTACATCTATATTAAAATCTCCGACCATTGTACATTGTCCCTTCATTACCAATAAGTCCACTATATCCGCCAAAAATCGTATAAAGTCACCATCTGACGCACTCGATGAGTGGTACACAACGGCGATCGATAGAGAGAGAGAGAGAGAGAGAGAGAGAGAGAGAGAGAAAATGTGAGTTATCACAGTCCTAAAACCGAAGCATCAGCGAAGGTCTGCGATAGAAAGGAGACGGAGCACACGTTTTCGGTTCCTTAACACAGCAGATCATGGAATACGTGCCAATGTCGATTAGCAGCAGCAGGGCAGCAGAAAAAACGTGATTTAAAATCGTAATATTTATTTTTTATTATAAAAAATAATGGCTTGCAGAGCGAGCATCCCCTGCATATAAGCCGACACCGAGGGTTCGTTATTCGTGTTATGGTGAGCGAGAGGAGGATACATACACTGTACAGATAGATCTAACTTCGGGAGAGAAAAGTGTCACCCGCCATCCTCATCCGCAGTTGTCGTCGGTGGCAGAAGATCATCAACGCTGCCAACTTTGTATAATGAGTCGTGGCATATCAGGTAAGACAGTATCGATTATTCTGTACACGTTGTTTTTATTGACCAGTGCATTCAATTAAATACTTGTTTCATTCTTATTTCACAAGTACACTGTGATGACAATACCCACAGCGAAACATAATTTAAAAGCAATGTTACGAGTGATAATATAAATAAAATTAACCGTGGAGAAATCCCCGAGCGTGGATTACCGTGTTTGCAGGGCTGTTGCATACGACGGTAAAAGTGTAAAGTGCTTTCCATAAAATATTGATTAATTTTAAAAATACCTGATGTTACTGTGGCTCTTATTTTTACAGCATTATAATTAAAGAATTATAATTAAAGTCTTTCTCTCTCTCTGTGACGGATCATATTCTATATCTTTTACTGCAGAGCAAGCGCCTCGCGAGGAGCACAGCGCAGGGCTATGCATGCTCGAAAACCGCTTTCGTTGCATTCAAAGTGACGGATACCTAGTTATGATTCATAGGAGGTTGTTATCTTTATTACCGTGATACTCTCTAGCAGCATCTCCAACATTTAGTCTGTCTTTGGCATCCTATTTGCAAACAATAAAAAGCAATATGTATCCGCGATACGACAAGGAGATTTTAAGCGACGCGTTTTGGTGCCGAGTAATATTTGTTGAGAGTGTGATTAGCGTGTTCCTGTGTACACAGGAAATATGCGATGTATACGACGGGCTGGAAGAGCTTCTGCGTAGCGTGTATTTAGTGGACCGTCGAGGAAGACCCGTTGAACTTGGCAAACTGTATATCGGAATGTTCTGTATTGTGCCTCGTTTCAATAGAGTTGTCCGCGGCGAACTGATTTACCCGGACTTTGATGGGTACTGCGAGGTATTGTTAGTTGATTTCGGCGTGACCATTTACATCGACTGGTCTCACCTATTTCAACCAGAGCCTCTAGCAAGTATGCTGCCGGCTCTTGTCATGGAGTTTTCAATATACGGACTTGAACGCGTGGATATTGCAGTTATTGAGCTTCTCGTCGAAGACGCGTGCGGTAGAGATGCCTTGATCGCTGTCATGATGCAACCTTTTGCCGGCGATAACGTTCCGCGGGTTTGATTATCGAACGGGGAACGCGCGGACGTGGCAGCGGTTATTATAGAGGCACTCCGTGCCGAGATAGATATCGGCTACGATATCGATGCCGTGGATGCGGGCTTTGACGAGGACATAGTAATGAATTAAAGACAACGGCGCTGTGTGTGTGTATATATGTGTGCGTATGTGTGTGTGGGAGAGAGAGTACATTCGTGAGACAGGAGTTTAAAATCGCTTTGGCAGGAGGGTAGATGCCTACAACAGCTGTGGTGGTGAGTACATAATTTTATTCATTTCTCCAAGTATGTGTACACCTTTCCTCCATCCTGCTCTTATCTCTACTCTTCCTTGTTCACCAGGGTACCCACACCATGTCACTTTACCATCTCCACGTTACCGATACTGGTTAAGCAGAGTGGGAAGCGCAGCGGTGGAAAAGTGAGGTGGTGGGGGTAGCCGCGAGGTCGGGGAAGGAGTGGGGATAGGAGTGGGATGGAGCAAAGGTGTACACATACTACTTTCTAGTAAATTTCTTTAATAGGCTTACAGGTGAGCAGACTGGCGGTGGAAGGACTGCAATACATGAAGGCGATATTTTTCCCTGGTTAACGCTTTGTTATGCCGGTATTGCGTAATTGGATTATTACGGTAATCGGGATTACATTAAAAGTTATTATTTTTTGAGATCGTTTACCGACAAGAAGATAGATCTCTAGTACCAAATAACTAACACGTGAATTTACGATAAAAGTAATAGTTGAATGTTTATTATAGACAACGGCAACTTTCCGTTATCTATTATATGGCAAGAAAAGCTGTCCGATAATTCAGTTGTTGGAGAGAAGTGGATTGTAAGGTTGTAGCAGATGAATTAATACGCAGTATACAAATATGGTTTACAGTGGCATTTATTGCTTCACCTGTCAAATGCCGTGGACAAAATTATACGAATAAAACAAATAAAATATAGAAATTAATATATAAAAATAATCAGAGAAAAGTATAAAATAAGATGAATCGAGCTTGTTACCACACGCGATTATATTAATCGGTGTAAGTGATGAAATGTGCTGTCGCGATCGAGCCACGTGGTGAGCTGAAGCCGGATGCACGACACGGTGGGCCAATATGTTGATGTGCTATTATGCCGACGTGAATACATCAATGCTGATATCCTGGATAAGTTTTGTAGTGATTGTAAGTCGGCAGAGTGGAACGATGAGAATTATTAAGATGCACAGAACTATGATGGGAGCACACGACTTACGGAAACGGTCAAAGCCGTGCAAGAACAAAACGCAAGATGGCTACGTTATTCGATGCAGCCGTTGTCTCACCAAGCCGTCGAAGAGCGCGTGCGCGCAGCGACCTGTTGCTTGGCACGGTGACCCAGTGCGAATTTACTGCTCTTGTGAGGTGTTGCCGCTAAGCAGCAACAGCAAGCAGTTGCCCACGCTAGCCTGCAGTGCGCACTTCAGCAATGCGCAGCAGAATGCTAAAACATTCTCAAACAAAAGCATAATACAATAATTAGTTGTTTTATTGAGTAAATGACGGGGAACCAACCCGTTCTTTCCGTATCTACCTTTAGACTGATTTTCGTAAAAGCAGTTGCTAACTGCGTTCACGAAAATCCCTTTGTTAGCATTTTTGGCTTTAGCCTATGTCGATCGCCAAGCGAGTCCCCTCATGCTGTGTCGGCGTTCTCGGTATCGATCGTACGATCGGGTTTTGGTCTTTGTGTCCTGTCTTGAACGAATTCCAATGTTTCGGTAGCTGTGTCTGCTATGGAATATTCCAGAATATAACTTGAAATGGAATATTCCGCGGCACGACATCTGTCCCCCCTTAAGAGGAAATTTTTTTTCCAACAAAAACTTTTCTTTCGTTGGTTTCTCGTGTACATGTGACAATTTTCACATTTTGATAAATTTGTCTTTCATTTCATTGACGATAAAACATTACATTTTTGTATTTCGCTTTTTATCGTCGTTCTGAGTAGGCGAATCGCACTCGTCGGGGAGACGAGTGTTGCATACCTAGGCCAGTTCAGATCGCACTCGTTCCTCTGGCTGTTGACGTCCGAGAGATTCGATGTTGATTTTTATCTCGGCGGCTGCCAGGGTCATTGCCTTGTTTATCCTTGTCGGTGTCCTGTTCTGTTGATACCTGTAACATCTATTCAGAACGAAGTCGACCAAGGCTATTGGTGCTATTGCACCCAGCGTGTAGATACTCAGGTTGTTGATGTTTTGTATCCCGCTTCCGGTGGTCTAGAAGGATTCCATTGTTTGGTCTGATCGAGCTCCGAGTTTTCGTAGCTTCTCCGGATCTCGCAGTTTCGCCCTTATCCATGGTGATTTCCGCGTTTATGAGAATTTCGCATGGGGCGTCGTTCGTAAGCGAAATCGTAGGATGTGTAGACGGGCAAACGTATGGTTTGTTCAGTGCTCTGCCTTTCGTAGGTCATCGTTCGTCATCCGCAGGAAATTCCGATTTTCTGAGTCGATTACTACGGTTACCTGTTGTGTCCGTGTAGTAATACCCGCCATTGCTTGCTTGTGTTGGTATGGGGTATTCCATTTGTATTCTATGCCGTTGCTGCCTGATCAGCGGTATGTCGAGTACGAGTACCAATGCGTCACCTTCGCTGTAGGCCTTTACGTCCACCAGTTGCATAGGTGCTGACGCTTGGCTAGGCTCAATAGCGGCTGGGAAACTACTGCTGGTCGGTAGGTATAGTAGTGCATCGACGAGGTGGCGCGTGAGTGGTCTCGATGGCAGGACTATTGCTCCTGCCTTACCGTTTGCTATCTCTTTTACCAGCTACACTAACTCCCGTACGCCGCTGAGTAACGTCTCCACAGCTATACTGATTGCGGTTAGACTTTCATCTAAGTGTTGGCGTCTCACTACGTTTTACAGGTTGTCATTGAGTATGTGGTTGATGCGCCGTATCTGCGCCAGCAGGGCTTGATCCTTTGCCTCTATGTTATGCGCGCTCTCGTTGAACAAACTCAGGGTGGTCTTTACCACCTGGTTTTTTAACACATCTTGCAGCATTAGTTGCGAGGTGTCAAGGTGAAAGATTTCTTCATGGAGCTCTTGCGCCTCGGCGGCGTCCATATTTCCAGTGATGGCCTTGATGATGCTTTCAAGTCCGTCGACCAGTCCTTTACGCTCCCTGATGTGGCGCGTGCCGAGATGGTAATATATGGTTACCACCCCTATGTTGATTCTTCTCTTCATTCGCAAGACCGAGTCGGCGATGACGGAGCATAGGTCATCGCCGCGGGTGTCCTGGCCACACAGCTCCAGCAGGCGTTGCAGGTTCTTGCTTGCGTCAGTCTTCCGATGTCTTCGAAGTAGATGCCCGGGCTGCTGGTGAAGGTTTTCACGCCGTAATCGGATGGTTGCTGCGTAGCTGCCGTTAATCCACTCTTTGCCGTTATCAACCTGCAATTTGGGAGGGGAAAGCGTTGAAATTCGTGTTTCCGTGAGAATGCTTATTTTGCTAATTCTCTTTTCTTCGTTTTCTAGTCCCGGTTACCCCTTAGTGGTGCCCCGGGTCTCATTCTTTGACCGATCCTTGTTCAGTTCGCATTATTTAACTCCTTTTATTAAATATGTTCTGCCGCGGAATATTCCATTTCGTATTTTCGGGAATATTCCATAGCCGAAACATTGGAATTCGTTCAAGACAGGAAACGAAGTCCAATACCCGATCATACGATCGATACCAAGAACACCGACGCAGTATGAGGCGACTCGCTTGGCGATGGACGATAGGCTAACTCTAAAATTGCGAACTAAGGGATTTTCGTGAACACAGTTAGCAACTGCTTTACGAAAATCAGTTATAAAAGTAGACTCAAAGAGAACGAGTTGGTTCCTCGTCAATTACTCGAAACAACAGAATTATTGTACATTATTTTGATTCACTTTTAAATACACAACGGAAAGTTCCCGTTGCCTATAATAAATACTTCCATTTATATAAATTCGCGTTTTCACCAATTACTCGAGATCCATCTGCTCATCGGCAAACGATCCCAAAAAATAATAACTTTTTAATATTATACCGAATACCGAATAATCCAATTACGCGGTACCGGCATAATAAATTATTATTAGACATAAAAAGAAATATATGTTTAATCTATAGCGTTGGTGTATCCCTGCAGTCTAGATTTGACTGGGAGCGCGTAGAGGTAAGTATCCACCCCTCGTCTAGTACCCGTTTTTCCAGCTCCGGGTGTTTAACATTTGTTATGTTTCGATTTTTTCCAGCGGATGAGACTCCAGCGATTTGACTGGTCTTTTCATGTTGTGGGACCCGGAGCCCTGGGAAGACTTCCTTGGTGTCGCTCGCCTCTTTGAAGAACCCCGTGCCGGCGGCACCTCCTGGGAGGAAGGCCTCGGACTCGACCTGGGTTTCAAGGATATCGTCTTATTTGTGCCATATGCTTTTGTATATGTATACCTTTTTTCTATTTTGCTTATAAAATCTTTTTAAAAATCTTATTTCTTATTTCTACCTTGCGTTCTGAGGGGCTCCTATCCACCTTTACTTTAGCCTATATTTTATTTTGTCTAGCTGTAAGCGCATGAGCATTCTTTGCTTTCGTTTTTTTTTGTGAATTATATAGATGCATAATTTGATAAATTCCCCGAGCCTGAGCTATTAGTGCTCGATAAAGGGTTTCAGTCTATTTACATGTATCAGCTGACTCCGTCGTCCCTTCTGGGCGATATAGGTGACGAGGGAACGCCTCTCGGCGACGACATGCGGCCCGATCCACTTAAGGGTCAGTTTGGCTGACCGACCTCGACGTACAGTTTCGTCGTGCAGAAGCACCCAGTCGCCCACACTGTACCCTCTATCTGTAGTTACGTGGCCATACGTCATTTTTGACTTCTCCTTTGCCCCACGGAGATTGTCACGTGCGACGATCCACGAGGCGCCAAACCGTTCCCTCAGTTCCTGAGCATAATCGTCGTATGCGAAGGTATGGCGGGGCTCTTGTCGGATGGCGGTCCGTAAGTCCGTGTTGCGACCGTCCGGTCCCCGTGTGCGGCGTGGTATTTTACGTGAACATTGGGTATGAAAACCACTCATTCCAATTTTCCTGATCCTCATTTATCAAGTTTTTCAGATATTCTGCGAGGGTCCGGTGCGATATTTCTAATTCTCCATTAGATTGTGGGTGGTATGCTGTGGTTTGTATTTTTTCTATTTTCAGTAGGCATACCTTCTTAAATGTCAAGCTGAGGAAATTAATACCCCGGTCAGATAGAAGCATTTCTCTGTCGTCGTATACTTCTGCTCCACTTTCGACATCGTGCGACTCGGGTAGCATATGGGCATATCATCCCTGACCTTGCCCTGTGACGATATTGCTCCTATCGCTCTGTCGAACGCGTCGGTGGTGACTATGAATGGATTCTCGAAGTTTGGATATTGTAGTACGGGCGCCGTGGTGAGTACCGTCTTTGATTCCTCGAAGGCGGCATCCCTCACTGCTGTCCACTCGAATTTAACTCCTTTTTGCGTTAATTTGGTGAGTGGCTCGCGGTCTTGGAGAAATCTGCCGTCATGAATTTCCGGTAGTACCCAGCTAATCCGAGGATAGATTGTACTTCTTCTACGTTCTTCGGTAGTGGGAATTCTTAGACCGCCACCAGCTTCTTGAGATCCGCCCGCAACCCTGCTTAGGAGACGATATGCCCGAGGTATTGCGACTCTTTTCGTAAGAATTGACACTTGCCGGATTGAATTGCCAGTTTGTCATCTCTCAAGATCTGCAGGACCTCTCGCAACCTGTCGTTATGTTCCTTCAGGGTCTTACCGTGGATTACAATGTCGTCGAGATGTACGTAGCATTTTACTCCTTGTAGCCCGGCTAGCGCGGAGTTCATCAGCCGCTGGAACGTCGGTGGCGCATTCTTTAGACCAAACGGCATTCGGGTATATTCGAAATGCCGCTGTGGAGAGGAAAACTCTGTTTTCTTCTTATCCTCTGTTGCCACGGGGATTTGGTAAAATCCCGATGCTAGATCTAAGGTCGAGTAGTATCGTGCGTAGAAGGCACCGATTGTGACTTCGTTCAGCTTCCGAAAGTCCACTACTATGCGCATTTTCCTAACCCTACAACGGCGCGTTCTTTCTACTATGCTGAATTGACTTGTGCTAGGGTGTATTATTCCATCAGCTATCATTTCTTTTGTCTGCATTTCCACTTCTCTATGGGTCTCTGGCAACCTGTATGGGTGCATCTTAATGGGCTGCACTTCTTTTTTAATAGGAATCCGGTACTCCACCATGTGTGTGCATGGCAGCTTATCCCCGTTCAGGTGAAGTACATCTTCGTATTTCCTGCTAATTTCTTCTAGCGCTCTAAACTCTTCCTCGTTGAGGTTCGACGTATCGAGCTCGTGCGCAAATCGCCCGAGGCAGTCAGCCCCTCGTTCCTCGCTGACGGTGCAGACTTCCATCCCGGCCACCTCGGCCGCTTGACTTCTGCTGCAATCTTGAGCGGCTCGAGTTTCACTACGGGGCGTTGAACCTCGACCACCTGTTTGGTAGGATTTATTAAGCTTAAAGCGCAGCTGCTACCGTACCGCGGCGTAACACAGGTGCCCATAATTACCCCGTCCTCGAGATCTATCCTCGAGCGAAAACCTATGAATTTGCTAGTTGTTGCGGCGTAGGCGGTCGTATCGCTGCGTGGCAGCAGAGATAACCTCCTCGATCCGTCAAGTAGCGGCATGCAGTGCCTATACAATTTGAGTATTTCTCCGTGCAGCATATCTGCCTTGTGATGTTTTATAAAATCCATGCCAAGCAGTCCGTTGACCCCCATTTTTGCTATCCCGAGGGGGGTAGATTTCTCCCCCGCTACCCCTTGTAGATCCACACTGCCCTCCGACACCTTAGTCTCGGGTTTCAGGCAGCCTTCCTTGATGATGCTGCACTGTGCTCCTGTGTCTGCCTTAAGGGTGAGTATCCCGGTTATGGCCAAGGGGGCAGCTATATCGAAGTCACTGGCGGTGCCGCTCAACATTGGCAATGTTACTTATTGCAGTTGCAGCGTTGTTTTCCTTGATGTCTTTTTTTTCTTATCCGCCGGTCTCAGCTGGGCAGTGAGCATGTTCAGCTTAATTGTACCTAGCGTGCGGGTATCTGTAGCAGCTGCTATGATTGCATTGGCTTGCTCCTATTCTGCGATAACCTTTTCCGGCAGTCTTTCCACACGTGGCCATTCTTCTGGCAGTAATTGCAGATTATTTCCATGTGGTGGATCGATTTATTCTCGCTGGGCACTGGTAGACTCACTCGTCCCGACCTCCGGGTGCAGTCTCAAGACATGTGTCTAGCTTTTTCACACGTGAAACAATTTTCTCCCTGTCGTGGCAGTGCGCCTTGAGATCTTATGGTGTGGCTACCAAGCCACCCCAGAAAAGTACCCGGAATTTCTCATTTAAACGAGCCAGCCTTGAGATACTGTCAGAATCATTTTTTTTCTAGGTTGGTACATCTGTCAGTTTACATGTCACTTTTAAGCGCAATATGTCAGATATTTGTGCGTGATATGAAAATGTTAACTGTAGCCTACGGGGACTCGACAATGTCGAAAACACAAGCATGCGAGTGGTACAAAGAATTTAAAACGAGCCGTACTGTGGTTGATGTTTTGCCTCGTTTCAGTCATCCATTCACCTCTGTGACTGACGATAACATCGAAAAAGTTAAGAAAATTGTGCTCGCAGATCGTCGTGTGAGCATCAGGGAAATTGCAGCCGATCTTGGTGTCTCATTCGGATCGGTGCAGAGCGTTATGCACGACGTTTTGAGCATGAGACCAGTTCAAGCACAGCTTGTGCCGAGAGTGCTGATTTTTTTGCAGAAGTAGCATCACATTGCAGCCGCTAAAAAAATGCTCACTTTGGACCAAAATGTTATTGAAGGCATTATTACCGGTGACGAGACATGGGTCTATGAATATGACATCGAAACGAACTAGCAATCAACGGAATGGCGTTTCTCAAACGAGCCAAAATCCAAAAAACCGGAATTCGCAGAAGGAGCTGAAGGCGATTAAAAAATAGGCCTATGAAAAGTATTTCAAAGATTGGAAAAAGCGTTGAAATATGTGTATTGCTTACGATGGAGATTACTTTGAAGGGAATAAAATATATATCGATGAATAATTGAACCATTTTCGTTTTATTGACAAATTCCGGGTACTTTTTGATTGTAGGATATTTATTACAAAACAGCTGAGAAAGCTATATACCTCTCTCTCTCTCTCTTTCTCTCTCTCGGAGAGGGATCATTCTCTACGCCTTTTATTGCAGAGCAAGCTTTTCACGAGGAACAAAGCGCAAGGTGATACTTGCTTGAAAGACCGCTTTCGTTGCATTCAAAGGGTTTGTCACCTAGTTATGATTCACAGGAGGTTGTTATCTTTATTCCCACGCACAAACAATAAAAAGCAATATGTATCCGCGATATGGCAAGGAGATTTTAAGCACCGCGTTTTGGTGTTTGATAGAGAGTGAGTGAGTCTATTCGAGAGACAGGGATGTAAGATCGCCGCAGAAGGAGGGCGGAAGCCGACAACAGTTGGGGGTGGTGGAGTACATAATTTTATTCATTTTCCCAAGTATGTGGGCGTGTTTGAGAATGCACAAGCATTCTTCTCCTTGTTGCTGGACTGCGCGCTGCAGGCTAGCATAGACAACTGCTCTCTGTGGCTACTTAGCGGCAGCACCTCACGGTAGTGAGAATTCCCTGCGTCAGCGTACCAAACAACAGATCGCAGCGCGCACGCGGGCATCGACAGTGTCATGGAAACAACGGCTGCTTCGAAGAAGGCAGCCATCTTACTCTTACTCTTGCTATGCTTAGATGGCATCTCAAGAACCGCGCGTGGTTTTCTCAGTGTTCTATGCATAATTAAAGTTCTCATAGTTCCACTCTGCCTGTGACTTATAATCACCATGAAATTTATCCAGCTTATCAGCATTGATAAATATATTGACGTCAGCCCACCAAAACATCAACATATTGGCTTATCGTGTCGTGCACGCAGCTTTTGCTTTACCGCGTGGCCCGATTGCGACAGTACATCTCATCACTTACACGGATTAATATAATCGTGTGTGATAACGAGCTAATCTCATCTTATTCTCTCTTTTTTTACGCTTATTTTCCTCCATTTTTTATGTATTTTTATGGCTTTTTTCTACTATAATTTCTCTACGTCTGTTACGTCCTGGTTCCCCGTTATATTCTACATGAAAATTTAAAAAATGTTATTCTATTATTCTAAACATGTATTTTACATATTTTATAAATACATATATATTTTATACTTACTCTATACATATAATTTTATACGTATATTTAATACATATTTCATACATATAATTTTATGCGTACATTTTGTACGTACATATAATGCACATATAATACAATACGTATACTCTATATACACATATTTGATGCATATATGTGTACGTATAATACGTACATACACACATACATTTACACATATTGTCAAACGCTCACTAGGGTATATGCGAGAAACGCTGAGCGAAGCATCGCGCGTACATCACCCGTGCGACTTTGTTTCGTCCCACGACTAGAGCAGAGCATAGTTATTGGATATGACTTTGTATTTAGCGTAGCAATGCACAGCCTCTCTCGCACCCTAAACGGGATAAGGTTGCTCGCACATTCCAATGTTATCCATTGGTGAGTAGCCACTTCAAATCTTTAGCTAACGTAAGCAGTCCCACGTACTGGGCTATGGTGTTTGTCCAGGCGACCGTCGAACGGAAGCGATAAGCCCGACACCCGACCGGGTTGCGTCGACAGGCCGGTGAGGATGCGAGGCCCGTTGTTCTGATTCTTAGAATTTAGATAGAGACCCGCGGGACTCGCGACTCTGCACTTTCGATTTGTTGTCTTAAAAAGAGGCAGTCCTCATGGTGCGGTCTAATTAGAAACATCGTACCTCTAAATTAGCTACATCGCTCCTCCAAATTCGTATTTTCCAAATTGTTCGCGCATTCAAGTATTTTAATATTCGTTTGCGGATTAAAAACGGTTTATTTGTGCGTTATTAACATTGTTCGCGCATTCAAGTATTTTAATATTTGTTTGCGGATTTAAAACATTTTATTTGTGCGTTATTAACATTGTTCGCGCATTCAAGTATTTTAATATTTGTTCCCGGATTTAAAACATTTTATTTGTGCGTTTTTAACATTTGTTCGCGCATTTAAGAATTTTAATATTTGTTTGCGGATTTAAAACATTCTATTTGTGCATTGTTCACGCATTCAAGTATTTTAATATTTGTTCGCGGATTTAAAACCTTATATTTGTGCGTTTTTAACATTGTTCGCGCATTTAAGAATTTTAATATTCGTTTGCGGATTTAAAACATTTTATTAGTGCGTTATTGACATTGTTCGCGCATTCAAATATTTTAATATTTGTTTGCGGACTTAAAACATGTTATTTGCGCGTTATTAACATTGTTCGCGCATTTAAGAATTTTAATATTTGTTTGCGGATTCAAAACATTTTATTTGTGCATTTTTAACATTTGTTCGCGCATTTAAACATTTTATTTGTGCGCGTTCAAATAAAAAACGGTATTATACAAGGGTGTTCCGTGGTTTTCATATATCCACCAAGATTTCCCAACATTTCCCTTACCCCGGTCTTCTTTACTGTTTTCTGTCGCCAAGCCGGCCGCGATTTCTCTCTCGTGGGCCAGCTACCTTGTATGACGCTTGACCGTAGGGCCCTTGTGGCCTTTGGTCCTTCCTTTCTAGCTAGGTGATCTGGAGTGCGAATCTCGTTGCACCTCCAGATCATGTGCTGTTTGGTCCCGCACCTGGTTGCGAGTCTGCAGCACTCTACACCCTAGTGGCGCTTGGAAACTCACGCCGGGGGATCTTTAACTAGGAAGCGTGGCGTCAACTAATAGTTGCACACTCTTCCGGCCTTCTTTATTTCACGAATCTGCGTGGTACCTCAGGGTCCTACACGCAGGTTCCATTCTTCTTCCAAGCGATTCGCGCGCCCACACCAAATGTGGACGTCGATCCTCGATTGTGTATATCCGAAATCCCGCCTTCTTTACTGTTTTCCGTTGCCAAGCCGGCCGCGATTTCTCTTTCGTGGGCCAGTTACTTTGTGTGACGCTTGGTCGTAAGGCCCCCGTGGCCTTTGGCATTCATTTCTAGCTAGGTGATCTAGAGCGCGAATCTTGTTGCACCTCCAGGTCACATGCTGTTTGGTTCCGCACCTGGTTGCGAGTCTGCAGCACTCTACACCCTGGTGGCGCTTGGAAACTCGCGCCGGGGGCTCTTTAACTAGGGAGCGTGACGTCAACTAATAGTTGCACACTCCTTCCGCCCGCTTTTTTTCACGAATCAGCGTGGTACCTCAGGGTCCTACACGCGGGTTCCATTCTTTTTCTCAGGAAACCTCGTATGACCACGAAGAAAGTGGGCAACGACGTTTTCCGCTAACCAACCCTAATTACCTAAAAATTAGATAAGCAAAACCCGTAAGCGTGCGGGACAGCAGCTCCGCGAAAAACAGAATAGATTGGCGCAAACAGACGAATCGGCGGTCGCAAGCCCCGTTCCGAATCCGAACCGTGGGCTGCCGAACGTGACAATTGAATTGCGCGATTGGTCCGATGGCAAGGGGGGCCGAATCCTCAAAAGGGTTGCAGTAGGCGCGATACGGCCCATGATCGTCGAGCGCTGCACGGTACGCCCCGACGACGAGCGAACGGAGCCTAAGGCAGGGTCATCAACGGCGACTCAATACCCGCAACCAAAGCCCGCCAATTTTTCCGACGCCACCGGTTCGGACTCAATTGACGACCAAATCGTCATCCTCGACTAATCGTCCTGCTCATCACCAGCTAGTTTTTAAAGTAAGTGAACGGGTATTTTCCTTATAAAAAAAGTCATACCGGCAGATCGACCGTGCTCCAATCCCGAGCCAGCGCATTCTGGCTCAAAACGGAGGAAACATATTATTCTTTCGTTGCATCCCTTCGCTCAAAGTCCAGGACGTAACAGGAGTAAATTTTTGGTGGCAGCGGTGGGATACCACGGTCGAATTGTCGAAAATAAATCCCCTTATGTTTTGTTTGAACAGCAGTCTCTTCGGAGGCGTGGGTTCGTATCCCACCGCTGCCACCATTGTTATGTCCTAGATGTGAAACAGGCACGAAATTATCTCCATTTTGGGCCAGAATGCGCTGGCTCGGGATTGGAGCACGGCTGGTGAGGGGCGGATTTAAATGAATAAATAAATAAGCACAGAATAAGTACAAGATGCACTATATATTAGCACGTATATTAAAATGGCGCGCACAATTATAAATACGTAAACATTTATGTACGGTAGTATTGTCCCAAATAGTCTTTCACTATATATATTAAAACAGTTAACACGAAACAGATGAAACAGTAGAACATGTATATGTATAATATATAAATATTAAAACAGTTTAATGGTTGTGCGCATTCAACATTAACATAAACTTTTAAACCACTAGAACTAAAGTCATTAAATGATAAGTACGGAGAAAACTTGATTAAACAGTCAATGAATGGCGTGCGGTACAATACTATATATATATATTAAAATAGTATCATATTAAAATAGTAGCACGTATTAAAACAGTATATATATTAAAATGGTTAAGTTATATAAAGTTATTGTTAGATATTATTAAAACAGTAAGTGACTGGGCACTTATAATTAAATTTTGCTGTTGCGAGGGCCGACTGGTGTGGTTGACCCCCGGAGATGGACTGACTAATTAAAATGAAGAAAGCAATGCAGAAGGCACGCGTAAGAACAATAAAAATAATTTCTGGGGCGCAGCGCGTCTTGCCGATGCGCCGAGTCCCGTTGGTCAGCGTGTGAACGCTGACCTAAGTAAATTATTAGCGGATTGCAACGCATCTCGCCGGTCAGCGTGAGAACGTTGACCTAGACAAAAGGCGTATACCCAGCAGCGATAAGCGCTACTGAGTCTCGCTCGTATACGTATTAAATATAAAATATAAATATATAGAATGGTACATAGAAAATTTTAAAATTTTACATGTGGAGGACCCGGGACGTAACAACGTCACTAGACTGGTGGAGCAATAATCGGCACTACCAAACTACATCTGTCTACTGCTCTGAATTCAACCTTCTATATATTACAGTCCACTTTCTATCCATCATACTGAATTCTCGAACAGGACGCGTTTGCTCCATCCTGCTTTTATCTCTAATCTTCCTTGTTCACCACAGTAACCACACCACCTCACTTTACCATCTCCACATTACCGACACTGGTTAAGCAAAACTGGGAAAACGAGTGGGGATAGAAGTGGGATGAAGGAAAGGCGTCCACATACTACCTGCGCTTGTGATGGAGTTGCTTCCATATCTCGATAAAAGAAAAGTAATTATATTGCAGGCTGTTGGATAATCAGCTGGCGCACGGCGACCGATATTCGTCGTGCGCCTACCTGTTGCGGTGCTCTAGCACATGTCGTTCGGTTGAGCCGAAGATAGCCGAGGCAGGGCTTCGCGAAGCCGAGGATGTGCCTCGTTGGCATGCCGCGTCGAGCGAGAGGATGTCTCTCTCGCTTGACTTCGGTTTCGCTCACCGGCTATCTCGCTCAACTGACTTCAGCGCCCAACGACGCTTTCGTACTCGCAGCCATATTGCATTTTTGGACACTTTCGCAACAGCATCGAGGAACAGCACACACGGATCTTTCTCGGACTTTTCTCGTTGGCTTCTGACTCTGGATTCACTCATCGCTCTCAACAGGACTCAAAATCAGGTAGGAGTACGTTGTTATAATTTACCGTAAATTCAATGGCAACGAGGAGTTGGATGCTCATCGGTACATCAGCATTTTGGTCTCACTTTTTGGCGGCATTGCAGCACATGTCACGCCACGTTTTTCTCAACATAATTTGCTGGTATAATTAATATAATTATGCAGGTGTACTATATTCACTGTACTTTTCCCCAGGACATCTGTTGGAAGAGTACAGCGACTATACACTGCTCATTTTGTGCATCCTCATTATGTGTTGTATTGTGCTACGCAGTGCTGCCTGCGTAGCTAGTCTCATGTGTGTAGAGCACTCAAGCAATTTCAATTGCAAGTGCTCTCATTTATTCACACATCTTATGCACTCATATATCTCACTGCGTTGCATGCTCAGCAGCACTAGCTGCGGTGCGCACATCACTCTCAGTACCTACAGCACACAATTAATAT
The DNA here is from genome assembly GCA_963942595.1 of Cylloceria caligata. NCBI lineage: Eukaryota > Metazoa > Arthropoda > Insecta > Hymenoptera > Ichneumonidae > Cylloceria > Cylloceria caligata. The sequence continues at coordinate 33,999,088 of OZ012704.1, read as the reverse complement.
AATTGTGTGCTGGTTCTCAGTCCATATGATCAAATTCAGCTTATTTAGTTGAATTCAATTGTCAATTCTCATATTTTTTGGTGCATTTATTTATATTATTTGTATTCTTTCTAAATTTGGTTTTCTTGTATTTATTTTCACTTGTAGTGTGTTTTTCAAAATTATATGATGTGTTTATAACTATGCGGACGGTGTAATAAACCACTTTCTCTAATTTAACATCTATGTGTCTGGTTTATTCTCACCCTGTCATCGAGTGAAGCTTCATTAGTTTCAATATATTTCAGATCTGTCAAATACCATCATCGGACGGATTCTCAAACACAGGTACTGTGTTGTGTGAAGCAAGAGCAGCGACGTGCAATTTTGCGCAAAGCAGATGTAGCACTCGTACGGTGTATATGCGAGTGTGCTTTAAATGTTTTATAGGGAAACGTGCGCCTGAACGACGTGCAAAAGAAGCTTCTTCGGAGGCACGCGACAATTCTTCGACGACTAGTCGCCAAAAGAGGAAATTAGAGTGGTAAGAGGAAGATCATCGTCGAGAACTGTGTCTGATCTCTTAAATTGCTTCTTGCACCTGTCTCAGGCTACATGAGCCATAGAGTATGCCAGAAAGATGTTGCTTATTCTTCATGATAACATACATCGTCTCGCAGATTTCACTACTCCTGCTGCTACTACGACTACTACTACTACTAAAGAGCAGTCGCCCTCCGTACACAGAGCCGGTACACCGTTATCACGCCTCGACTCTTAGCTGAGTGAAATTCTGAACTCTCACTCGTACAAGAGCGAGAGAGAGAGAAATGGATAGCGTACTGGCAGGTTCTACACCGTTATCTTCACTTGGTCGAGTACGATAATACAGTACCGAACATTCCGTCAATAGAAGAAATAACAGTTCCCGATAGCCACGATGATAAAATCGATGAATTCTTAATGAACGAAGTCAAATCTCACCGCAATAACATAATTAATATCAATAGCGTAGAAAAAAAATTCTTATCTAAAGCAATATCGATGCTTCGCACTTTCCATCGCAGTGGAGTCGGTAAAAAATGACATGGGATCGTAACGGTTTTGTTCCCATAGACGGTGGAATTTCAAATTCCAATAATTTTTATCTTGTCAATGTTACTCTACGCGCTAGAAAATGCGAGAAACCCGACGGTCGATCTGACTTTGCGAAACACCTGCGAACGATACAGATGCCACGAGAATTTATCAGTATTCCCGAGTTGCTACACGAGCCTTCACCTACATCACTCTTGACACCACAACGGCGTCTCATTTTACCACGCGATAGTGATAGCAGCACCAGTAACAACGAGGTGGTCACCACGCACTCATACAGAGATTTAATGCTCACGGCGGACAACGACATCATCGAGGGCAGGAGCGGAAAGAAGAAGAGGACAAACGATTGCGAAATAACGCACAAATAGAGAGCTAACGTCACCCAGGCGGATATCAGTCTCCCGCACAGGGAGAACAACAATAGTGTGCAGTATTTTCTATTCATCTGCGCTTTTAATCGCTTCTGAGCAATCAGATCGAAGTGGCGCACGTATACGACGATTTACGATACCACGGGTTTCGCGTAACGCCCGCTATCACGAGGCTACTCTGATTCGAGGAAGAGGCCTGCAGGTCTATAATGATACAACCGCATTGCTAATACACGAAGTCGAGGCCTGCTTCTCTCATCGGTGCGATGCCAGGCAGCAGGTTTGTGTGCAGCGATATCTGCCAGACCTATATTACAGGCGATGTAAAAACCTCCCTCCTACGAATCGTCCCCATTGATACTGACGAGTTTCAGTACGGTTCGATTAAGTAAATCGTTTTCGGCCTTACGATATATGCTTCACTTGCGCAACAATTTTCGCACTATCGAGATCGATATAAGAGATGAGTTTGAAAATTCTATACTATTCGAACAGGGAACGTTGACGGTGACACTACATTTCAAAAGGTTCCACGATTGATTACTTCGCTATGGATGATATTAATGGTGTGCAGCACGGATAGGGCCGTCGCGGGTACGGCGGGTTCAGCCATATTTATATTGGTATGCCTAATCAACGAGGACACGGTATTGGCAGCGTTCGCGGGACCTGTTTCGTCGAGTATTACCACTTACAAAGAAGGGTGCTAAAGCAGTTGGAGAAAATACATTGTGTGCCGATATAAACGTAGCCGGCGAGATCCTCGATTGGAATATAGCTGTGAAAGATGCTAAGCATGAGAGAACGCCAGAATCCGGCAGTAATCTCGGACGCAAAGCCTCTGAAAAAATTGACACACTCATGCATGTGTCCGGTTATAAATAGCGCTGAATTTCGCGAACATGTCGCTCACTGAATAAACGTAACCCGCGACATATTTCCCGTAAAAAGAAGAGCGTAATAAAAAGAAGGGTAATAAAGAATAAAAAAAATAATAAGAGAAAGAATTAGAAGAAAACTCGTCTACGAACGGTTGCAGAAATTTTTGAATAGCTGAAACGGGATGGCCTTAAATATGCACACTCGTGCGAATGCCTTAAATCGGAGCTTGATTTATTTTCACTCTCTCCGATGCAAACAACTATCGAAGGCTCCAATCGGGTGTCTTATGAACCAATTTATTCACTAACAAATAATTCACTTATTGAATTTATTATTCCATTGCAGAGTGATGAGTATAAGAAAATAACATCTTCTCTGGAAATTGCTACAGGCGCAGCGCCAAAAGTAAGCACCGGCCCTGTAAACAATTTCTTGCATTGTATGTTTAATCAAGTGAAAGTATACTTAAATCAAGAACTAGTTTCACCTCCAAAACATGCCTAAGCTTATCGAGCGAAACACTTTTGAATTACGGTCCAGCTGTCAACAATTCTCACGAGCGTTCACTGGTACGACGGTACCTCCGGAAAATGGATGATATAACATCGGAATATGCGGATCTTGTAAAGAGAAAACAATCTTTAAATATCGGAAAAACGGTAGACTCGCTCGACCGTCTGCCCTGCGATACATTCAGTCGGAAGCGGTTCCTATTCAACGGTGTCGACATGCGTCTACGGCGGTTGCGGCCTAGAGATTTATTTTGTATTGTGGAAGATACAAAAAAATGGTGAATGCGGCTTAAAGATTCTGGAGGCACCGCTTGTCGTTCGCAGAACAAAAATAGCTTCTGGTAGGCTGCTTTCGCATGCTAGAACTCTGGCAAAATCTACGCCAAAATATCCTGTTACGAGAGTCGAGGGAAAAGCCGTTTCAATACACTCCGGTGTTCATCGAAAGACGATCGACAATATCATACTAGATCAATTGCCGAAGCGTATAATCATCGGTATGGACGATAACAAAGCGTTTAACGGCGACTTAAGCATGGATCCATTCAATTAAAAAAATTACAAGATAAATTATCTTTCGTTGTATGTAGACGGTGTTCAAATACCATCTAAACCGTTACAACCGGATTTCTCAAAAAATTATCTCTATGTTAATTCTTTTTAAACACTGTGTTCGGAAACTGCAATACATTTCTTGAACGATGGTAATTCGATCGATCACGTTAATTATCGCGATGAATACTGTCTGTTTGCTTTTCATTTGACACCCGATCTTTCGACGAACAGCCATTCACATTGGAATTTAATGAAGCACGGTAGCATAAAGATAAAGGTACGATTTGAGGAGGCGCCTGCTGCAACCGTAAATTGCATTGTCTACGCGGAATATGATAATGTCTTTGAAATCGATGCCTCTTGTCAGGTAATGGTGGATTTTACAGGATAAGCGAAAAAATGGGCTGATGTTAGGATAAAATTGTCGCGTGTTAAGCGGTGTAGAAGCGACTCTGTAAGTGGCAAATCAGTCGAACTTGAACATCTGTCTGGATTACACGGATAACCACGACGGACCTGTATGGCACTGGATCGTCATGTACGTTGACTATCATGGAAAAGAAATAAGGTCATAAACCAACAACTGTTTGAATGAGGCGTCGTCTCTCACGTTTTCAAAAACGATTGCAAAATGATAACTCTTGAAAATCTGCTGTATCAACTACAGTTGATAAGTGCTGCATCCAACTGTAACTTTGCTAATACAAGCACTACGGTGCAAAATATTCGGACCTTAATTTTAGGCATAGAAAGTAATATCACGGAACTTCGCAATGATGTCTCACAGCTTGCTGCTGCTTAAGAGGCCCTGTCTGGCCATGTTACGTTGCTTGAGTCTACCACGGTCACCGCCAAGAGTGTGGTTGACGAAATAAATGATTAAAATCTCGCACTTAAAACTCAAATTCCGTTGATCTCTAAGTGCTTGGAACAGGCAGAATCGTATCGGGCAGCCACTGAAGTGACGATAACTTGTATTCCTTACATAACTGACTCATCAGCTACTATGGTTAAAACGGTCTTTGCAGCTCTCGGCATCCCTGAGATGATTAGTGGCGTCCTTGAGATTAGAACGTTGCCGAGGGAGACAACTGACGCCGTAGGTGTGCATCTCGGAACGTCGCTCACTGCTCCTAATCCCTCTAAATCGCTGATTATCTGTCTTGAATCTTCAATGGTGCGCAACGACATTATTCGTAAGAGACTCGAATAATGAGGCTTCACGGTCAACCAGTATTTCGCTATTGTTCAACGTGGAAGCGTAAGGATTAGTGAGTTCTTACCGCCTCAAATTTATAACGTGCCTCGTCTGACGAAAACAAGGACCGCCGCATAGACCTTCAAATATTGGGTCTGGGAAAAAGTTTAGGCGTTTTTTTTAGTTAAATTCAACTGGTTTTCTTATAGTGTAAAACTGAATTTATTTCAACCAAATATGCTCCATTATTATCGACAATGTTTCGCCATTTTTCGGATAGAGCCATGATGCCATCGGTGAAGAACTTCTGTGGTTTCTGGTTGAAAAACTGAATCAAGTGGTTTTCACAGGCTTCTTTTGAAAGCAGTTTAATTCCATTGAGAGAGTTCTGCAGAGATCGGAATAAGTGATAGTCAGAGGGTGCCATGTCTGGACTATACGGTGGATGCATCAAAACTTCCCAACCAAGCCCCCGCAATTTTTGACGGGTTATCAAAGAAGTGTGTGGTCTCTCTAGTTATCCACAGTAGAATTGAGAATCAATCATTTGACTAACTGGAAGTAGCTCATGGTGGACAATTCCCTTCCAGTCCCACCACACACACAGCATCACCTTTTTCGCCGTCAATCCTGGCTTTGCGAACGCTTGTGACGGCTTACCATCCCTTGTCCATGATCTTTGACGCTTCCGATTGTCGTACGTGATGCATTTTTCATCACTGGTTAAGACACGTTTCAGAAATGGCTCGATTTCATTGCGTTTCAGCAGCACATGCCAGATGTTAATTCGGTCTATCATGTTTTTCGCGCTCTACTCATGAAGAACCTATACATCGAGCTTCTTTTTGTATCCAGCTTTGTGTTAATGGTTCAAAACAGTTTTATGGTCAATGCCTAGCTCCATACAAATATTGGCACTACTGATAGGCTTATCTTGTTGGACTTTTTCAAGAATTTCATCAGCTTTTTCAGTGATTGGACGACCAGAGCGTGACTCATCTTTCACATCAAAATTATCAGAACGAAAGCGAGCGAACCATTTCGCGCAGCAGATTTTGATAAAGTACCTTCACCGTACACAGCACAAATTTTTTCACAAGCCTGCGCAGCCATCTTCCCTTTGTCGTAATAATATTGCAAAATATAGCACAATTTTTCATGACTTTTCTCTATTTTCAAACGCAAGCAACTTTCCAACCACTGCACCAATTTCGATGTTTATACACTCAAAGTAACGCTTGAAGTGTCATCTTTCCAACGAGCGCTTAGTGGTGTCGCTGCGATCTGTATTTCCTGCCTTATTTGCAATTGATGTCATCTATTGGGAAAGACGCCACGAACTTTTTCCCAGACCCAATATGTCTGAATGAGATCTGGTACGAAGGTTGATGAATAAATAGTCGGCCTTGAGCCATCTGTTGGTCAAGGAAAGAAATCAATAGCGACGTTTAGTAGTGCCATCCTTTACATGACTGTTGTCAAAGTTTCAGCTCGCTGCGATGATTAGTTTGCGTTTGACAGTCATCGAAAGACAAACAACTTTTGTGTTTTTACAAAAATGGAAAAAATTGAGTATCGTGCAGTGATTCAATTTTTGTTTTTGAAAAAGAAAACGAACAATGAAATCAAAGCGGAGCTAGACGAAGTTTATATGGACCTTGCACCTTCCTTATCAACCATTAAATATTGGACAGCTGAATTTAAACGCGGTCGTACGAGCATTGTTGACGATGAACGTCCAGGTCGTCCAAATGAAGTCGTCATACCAGAAACAATTGAAAAAGTCCACGATATGGTGTTAAATGATCAGAGACTAAAAGTGCCTGAGATTGCTGAGGCCACAGGCATATCATATGGTTCAGTGATTTCAATCCTGAGTGATCAGTTGGGTACGAAAAACTTATCCGCAAGATGGGTGCCGCGTTTGCTCACTGTCGACCATAAAAGAGAACGTGTAGCTGATTCAAAGGCGTGTTTGGCGATCTATAAGCGTGATCCTGTTGAGTTTTCGCGTCGTTACGTAACCGTGGACGAAACATGGATCCATCACTATACACCAGAGACAAAGGAACAATCGAAACAATGGACTTCACCGACCGAACGTGCTTCGAAGAAGGCGAAGACGGTGCCATCGGCCGCTAAGGTCATGGCCACAGTTTTTTGGGATGCACGCGGCATAATCTACATCGATTACCTTCCGCCGAAAAAAACGATTAATGACGAATACTATGCAGCCGTACTGACCCGATTCAACGACGAATTGAAGAAAAATGTTCACATTTGGCGAGGAAAAAAGTGCTCTTCCATCAAGACAATGCACGCGTTTACACGTGCCCAGTTGACATGGCCAAAATTCATGAATTTAAATACGAATTGCTTTCGCATCCACCGTATTCTCCAGATTTGGCCCCCTCCGACTACTTTCTGTTTCCAAACCTGAAAAAATGGCTTGGCGGAAAGAGATTTGGTTCCAGAGATGACCTCATCGCCAAAACAGAAACCTATTTTGAGGACCTTCCGAAATCGTATTATTCGGAGGGCATCAAAAAATTGGAAAATCGTTGAAATAAGTGTATCGAGCTAAAAGGAGATCATGTTGAGATATAAAAACATTTTTGTCCAAAAAAACGTGATTTTCTTTACCAAGCCGACTATTTATTGATCGACCCTCGTACTATATGTTTGCAAAGCTGATGAGGTACCCATTCAAATTCTCACGGAGGCGGGGATTGAAAAGCTGTGTCCACCAATTTTAATGCGTGAGGGTCTTTACCAACTCATCTAAAAATTGCGGAAATGAATGCTACGTCATTACTGCATCATATCGACCCAAGAAGAGCCCAGAATTCTTCTCATGCGTACCACTTATTTTCAATATCAGAAACATGGCTTGATTCAGCAGTACCTGACGCACTAGTACGTGGGGATAGATATTTAATCGTTCAAAATGATAGAAATGGTAAACGAGGAGGGGGAGTAGCTTGTTACGTACACGCATTACTCCAGGTTTAGCTACAAGCTGCTTCTCCTAGTCAATTTTCCAACACTCCAGAATTTATTATGCTTGAAATACGGTGTTCAAATCGTGAGTCGTTATTATTTTCGTTAGTGTTCAGAAGACGAAAAGGTTTATAATTCAGTAATTTCTTTGATTCGTTTATTCGTCTATGATCTTCCTACAAGAACATAATATTAAGTGGCGATCTTAACTGTAATTTATTCAGTTTTAATTATGAAGCCATGTTCCTTTGCGAATTTATCCTATCTCAATCATTTAACGTACTTGAATCGGAAGCTACAGATCACATCCCGACGATGGACTCCTTGCTTGATGTTTTTATAATAGATAGCCCAACGAAGCAACTTACGTATAGAAAATCTGATATTCCGTTCATTGCTACACACGACTTGATCAAATTGAACTATCGGTTTGATGTAAGATCCGTCGTTGATAGCATTATTACTCACCGGAAGTTTAAACGGTTCAACGATCAGGCCTTGCTGGCTATATGTGTCAAACGATATACTTTCAAATGATTATTGTTCTTCCCATAATGATATCCACGTATTAACCGAGTCTCTTGACCATGAACTTGTCTCAACTCTAGACAGCCATGCTCCTAGTCAGACTTTTGTTATTAATAAGCAGTGTACGCCGTGGTTTTCTGAAAATTTGTAATTACGTATTAGGAAACGAGATGCTCTCTATAAAAAAAGCCAAACGAACTGGTAGTTTATTAGCGCTAGTAATATTCAGGCACTTCAGGAAAGAACTAAGTCGCGACTTGAGGAAAGCGAAAAATACCTACTACTCTGAAATGCTGTCTGGCATAAGCAACATTGGTGAGCTATGGAAAGAATTGGAAAATTTAGGTCTAGTTAAACCTGCCAAGAATTCGCCTCCTAATTTCTTTTTACAAACTGCACTGAATAATTAATTTTCCGGAATAACTAATTCTTCTCCCGCTTGTACGCGAGATATCTTAATAGTGTGATTCACTTACCTTGTGGTTGACCGTTGTTTGAGTTTTCACATGTGACATGATCGAGTGGCTCTATACGTAACATATACTGTGTTCAAAAAGTAAGGTGAATTTTGTTTTAAAATAAATTTTTTTTATTTATTCTTCCAAATCGATTTCGTCCCCCTCAAAATAATCCCCCCCTAGCTGCAATACACTTATGCCAACGTTTTTTCCAATCTTTAAAGCATGCTAAAAAGTCGTCCTCAGGTATAGCCTTCAATGCGCGTAGCGATTCACGTTTGATCTCTTCAATCGATTCAAAACGATTTCCCCGGAGTGGTCTCTTGAGCTTTGGGAACAGCCAGAAGTCACACGGTGCTAAATCAGGCGAATACGGTGGTTGTGGAGTGACATGAGTGGAGTTTTTGGCGAAAAACTCACGAAGAACCAGTGCTGTGTGCGACGGTGCATTATCGTGGTGCAAATCCAAGTGTTGTCTTTCCATAATTCTGGCCTTTTCTTGCGAATAGCTTCACGCGAACGACGCATAACACTTAAATAATATTCCTTGTTGACAGTTTGGCCAGTGGGAAGGAATTCGTAATGCACCACACCACGATAATCGAAGAAAACTGTCAATATGACCTTGATTTTTGAGCGACTTTGGCATGGATTTTTCGGTCTCGGTTCACCTTTGGCACGATATTCGCTCGATTGATCGGTTGTTTCCGGATCATAGGCATAAATCCAAGTCTCATCGCCCATAATAATTTGTTTGTAGACGTCCTGATAGTCAGAAATCATCTATTCACATGCTAGAACGCGACGCTCTTTTTCGAAAAAATTGAGAAATTTCGGCACCAAACGCGATTTGACTCTTCTGAGGCACAAATGATCCTTCAAAATTGCTTGCACTGATCCAATTGATATTGCAAGCATGTCGGCAAGGTCTCGAATTGTTAATCGACGACTTTCGAGCACCAATTCCTTGATTTTCTTGATGTGTTGCTCATCAATTGACGTCGATGGTCGTCCAGAGCGTTCCAAATCATCAACACGTTCTCTGCCTTCTTTGAAGTCTTTGTACCACTTGTAAACATTTTTCTGTGGCATAGTCTCGTCACGGAAGGCCTTTTGTAACATTCGATACGTTTCAGCGGCGGAAATTTCATTCCGCAAGCAAAATTTAATAGCACTTCTTTGCTCAACAAAATTCGACATCGTAAAAATCGCCAAATTCACTTTTCTTTGTTCACGAAACCAAGCGTAAACTAAAAACTAATGATGATATTGACATGTAATTTGTCACAGATGTCACTAACAGTCCTACCAACTTGAAAAAAAAATTCATTTGTCCGATTCGGTTAACGCGGGAAGTTTAAATTAAAAATTCACCTTACTTTTTGAACACAGTAGTACACCGACGGATCGGATGGCATCTCATATTTCGCTCTTCGTAAGGCATACCCTAACTTATCTCAATTATTTACATCCTTAGTGAATCACTGCCTGAATTATGCATCTTTCTCATCTTCCTGGAAGCGCGGCTTTATACGCCCACTTTTGAATGCCAATCCTCCGATGTCCCTGTCAGATTGTAGACCTATAGCTAATTTGTGCAAGCTGACAAAAATCTTGTGAAGAATTGTACATCGTTCAATCACAGAGCACATCACTACAAACAAGATTCTTGTTCCACGGCTATCTGGTTACACAACTGGTTTCTGTATTCAAACTGAACTTTTTTGGTATGTCACGATCTCAGGAAAAATGTTGATAAAAAGCGGCTTTCAATTTTTGTTTTATTCGATTTAAGCAACGCTTTTGACTTAGTCTCCTACAAATTACTGCTGACCAAACTTCGCGGGTTAGGTTTTCTGATAATGTCCTTGGGTGGCCCTTCTCATACTTGGTAGGAAGAATCCATGCGACGATTAACCAAGACGGTCAAATTGGCGGTCAAGACCTCTAGTTGGCAAAGTACTTCATCTGGTGTACCGCAGAGCTCTGTTCTCGGTCCCTTGCTTTTTTAACTTTTTATAAATGACATAGCCAATGGGTTGAGATACTCTGAAAACATGATATTTGCTGACGATACCCAGATTTATTTAAGTTCCTGCCCTCAAAACTCGAGATGGGAATTGCTCGCATCTCTCACAATGTGGACGTCATTGTTCACTATGCAAATACTAATGGTCTTAAACTTAATCTTTCTAAATCTAAGGTACTGATTGAAGGCAGCAATTCGTATATCAGCCAGCTAGAGATTCATAATCTCCCACCGATAATAGTTAACGGTACCACTCTACCGTATGTAAATGAAGTAGGAAATGTTCATATCATTATAACGTCCAACTCATCTCGAGGAGTCACTTGGTTTCAATATCAAAAAAAAGGAAATTTCTCCTCATACAAACTAAAGTATCATAGAAATGTCCTGTCTCAAGTATTAAATATCACTCTAGTCACCTCGCTAATCTTTCTACTTCTTGACTACTGTTGCTTAGTATGTAATGGTGTAACATAAAGCTAGAGAGTGAACTATGTAGTGAACGAAACATAAAGCTAGAGAGGCTTTTAACCGGTGGCATTAGATTTATTTTTAATCTGCGGCGAGATGAGCACGTGACACTTTATCGCAGTTTGCTCGGAAGATTAACAGTCGAATTCAGGCGTTCTTATTTTATGGGGATTTCAACCTTTGATATGCTTCATGGCAATGCTCCTTCTTATTTTTCTGAGATTTTCATTCATTCGGAACCATCTAAACACCCTACGCGTCAACAAGCGCTTAGAACTTTTTAGATTCCTTGCCATCACAAAGCTTCTTATTGAAGTGACCACTTCTTCCTCCCTGCCGATTTTATAAAATAAACTATTTAAATATATTTTTGCGCTCGAAGATAATGCTCTATAGGGGTTATGCGCCACTTTATGTTCAACTTACATCATCGATCTATTATTTAGTATACCTAAAACTATGCTTACATCTTATTCGGATACATTTTTTTTTCTTTTTTCTTTACAGTTATTGTCGATTCTGCAATTTAAGACTACCTAGTAATAAATTGCGGTTAGGGTGCGTATAATAAAATGAAAGCTTCTTATGAAATCATTCTTATTTGATTTAAATGAAAATGTAAGATAATCCAAAATTTATTGTAAATTTCCTCAAGGTATGACCAAGGCATAATAATAAACAAGAGAGAGAGAGAGAGAGAGAGAGAGAGAGATTGATTGGTTTATTATGCCTTGGCAAGCATTTGGCAAAATCGATACATACATAAGCAAATTAAGAATAAAGTAAGACTATAACTAGAATACAAAATATAAATGAAATCTAAACCAAGTATACACAATAAAAGACAAAACTAAACTACTAAATGTAACTAATCTTAGCTCTCTGGTGGCAATATTAAATACGTTGGACTTATAAAATACTTATGAAATACTATAACACTATCATGTATTTACATGGTCGAATAAGGGAGCATAGAGACGATTTTTAAAAACATCTAAACTCGGCGGACAAGCAATATGGGACGGTAAAGAGTTCCAGAAATAAATGCCAGATATCGAAAACCCTTCATGGTAAGTCACAGTAACATGTGTAGGGATGGTAAAGCTTGATCGAGGCTGCCTTCAAGGTCGTTCAACTAAACATAATAATACCAAGAAACTAAAGACGTCTTGCTTTCACTGTGGTCCAGCCAAGTTGACGCCTAAAGGTTGAGATGTGAGTATCCCGTCGCAAGTCAAAGATAAAACGAATACAACAGTTGACAAGGCGTTCCAATTTTATATTTAACACATTCCATAAGTTGTGGTAGACTAGGCAATCTAGTTGAGGAAAAATAAGAAAAGCGATTAGTAACTTCCTTACTTCCATGGAAAGAACATTGCGATGAAATTTCAACTTGTGAATAATAAAATGCACTTTTTGTGATATATGCTGTACATGAAATTTCTAAGACAAGTTACACTCTATAGTGACACCCAGATTTCGGGCTTCATTAACGAATGGAAGAATAACACCATTTAATGAGATCGGTAATATTTAAGAGAAATCCAGCTGACGGGTGTAAGAATTACTATCTAGTATAAGAACCTTAGACTTAGAAATATTGAGCTTAAGACCATTTGCTATCGCAAAATTAGCAATAGCATGGACATATTTAGATATCAACCTAATTCCTTGGTTGAGTTGTGACAGACAACGATCAAGATATATTATATTTGGGTGTCATCGGCAAATATCATGCGCTGTGAATTTTATAGTATAGAACCGATGTCATTGATATACAATGAGAAGAAAAGAGGTCCGAGGACAGAACCCTGCGGAACTCCAGACATCGTAGGTAACCAGGCAGAGCAGTTGCCGTGAATATCGATAACTGCTTGAGTCCTTCCTTACAGATATGAGAAAATCCAGTCAAGAACCGAATAAGAAAATCCGATCTTCTTTAGTTTCAAGAGAAGTTGCAAGTGCGGAACTGTATCGAATGCTTTACTAAAATCGAACAAAATTAGAATGTTCATGCGTCTACTATCTATACTACGCCTAACATCTTCGCAAATACGCAGAAGGGCGGACTGACAAGGAAAGGTACTTTGGTGTCCCCCTCCGATTTTAATGCAACTCACGTATGTTGCAGAGCATCGAAAACTAAAAGACACGTATTTTTTTTTATCGGCGGAAAAACATTTTTAAGGGGTGAAATCGCCCTTCAAAAATAGCATGTCGAGGGGTGATTTTGCAGTTTCACCCAGAAGGCGTCAACCGATTTTAATAAAACAAAAACCAAGATACTCCTCATTGAAGACAATCAAAATTCCACGCTAAGTTGAAGAAAAAAATTTATTTGCAGGGGTGAACAACCCCCTGATTTTTCAAATTTCCACCCTACACAAAAAACTAATCAACCAAATTAAACAGAACATGTACCATTTGGAAGGGCAAGTTAAAATAAAGTTGACGTATTTTTGCACATTCACAGGAAAATGAGTTTACGGGGGTAAACTACCTCTTATCCATTAGTACGTATATTTGTGCGTACATTCTTGTTTCTCGTTATTTACATGTTAAAGAGCTGCTTGCGTTCACTCTTTGTGCTGATTTTGTGCTTATCAATAATTTATCGTCATATGCCATCGACCTTTCGATTAGATAGTATTTCGATTCGGCGCAAATTTCGGAATAAGTCGATGATGCAACAGTCGTTCCATCTATAGAACTTTGTCAGTTATTCCAACGAAATGAATATGATCTTATTTTTTTGAGTAATCTAATCATACGCCAATATGATAAAAATACTTTCGACGCAGTAAGAGGTGTTTTCTACATAGGCGGCTATCTGGGACTTCTTTTTTCTTCAACATCACGTGGAATTTTGATTGTCTTCAATGAGGGGTATTTTGGTTTTTGTTTCATTAAAATCGGTTGACGCCTTCTGGGTGAAACTGCATAATCACCCCTCGACATGCTAATTTTGAAGGGCGAATTCACCCCTTAAAAATGTTTTTCCGCCGATAAAAAAAATACATGTCTTTTAGTTTTCGATGCTCTACAACATACGTGAGTTTCATCAAAATCGGAGGGGGACACCAAACTGACCGTCTTGTAAGTACCAGCCGGTCACCCCCTTCATAATAAATAAAGCATCATGCGAAGTTCCCCCCGTTGACTTCGGCTAACAGAAATGTTTTGAATCAATTCGGAGATTTCAATAACGAGAAACAAGAATGTACGCACAAATATACGTACTAATGGATAAGGGGTAGTTTACCCCCGTAAACTCATTTTCCTGTGAATGTGCAAAAATACGTCAACTTAATTTTAACTTGCCCTTCCAAATGGTACATGTTCTGTTTAATTTGGTTGATTAGTTTTTTGTGTAGGGTGAAAATTTGAAAAATCAGGGGGTTGTTCACCCCTGCAAATGAATTTTTTTCTTCAACTTAGCGTGGAATTTTGATTGTCTTCAATGAGGAGTATTTTGGTTTTTGTTTTATTATAATCGGTTGACGCCTTCTGGGTGAAACAGCAAAATCACCCCTCGACATGCTATTTTTGAAGGGCGATTTCACCCCTTAAAAATGTTTTTCCGCCGATTAAAAAAAATACGTGTCTTTTAGTTTTCGATGCTCTACAACAGGGGTCTCCAAACTACGGCCCGAGGGCCACATTCGGCCCGCGGACAGATTTTGTCCGGCCCGCGGAGAGCTAGCATACTTGAAAACTCCTTTTAGAGAACATATTTTTTATAGCAAATTAAATTTAGTTTACTGAAGTATTCTAATTTTATGTTGAATAATTATTAATATGACATCTACATTGATATGGTCATGGGCTAACTACTCATAACATTGTTGTAGGCTTATTATTATTGTTTTTGTGATAAGTTGGATAAAGAAACACAGAATTGTAATGAGTAAAGACATGTATAATATGCATAAAATTTAACTTCAGTATATAATAACTAACAAATTATTGAAATGAATCCAACTAACATTTTATACATTTTAAATAAAAACATAACTTATAACAAGCATAATGACATATGAAATACTAATGAGATTTATGTAATTGAGATTTTCCACTGACAATAGTTTGTAGTTGTGGACTAATTTTACTTGTACCAATTATTAAAAGAGATTTAAGATGCTCATCAGTTATTTAGATCTGTAAACATTTTTTGTGTACTTCATTTTGGAGAAGGTCTTCTAACACAAATAAGTAGTACCAAAAACAGAAAACAGCCTACGAGCAAATTTATGCAAATTATCAAATTGTGTCAATGGAAGACTCTTATAAAATTCCAACAAAGATGAGTTTCGATATTTGTTCTTAATTATATCACTGCACTGTAGATCAATCATTTCCATTTGAAGTTCCGGGGCTAGGGTTTCAATGTCAGTATCAAAAGGATTCTGAAAAATCTTAATTTGATTCGCAATGGCATCAAAGTCCGAGAAACGAGTATCAAAATTTATTTTCAAAGCACTCAAAGTTTCGATTGCAAAATCGATAGGAAACTCAGTCTCAGTGGTGTGGCTGAATATTTCACATGTTTTAAAATGTGAAAAACATTTACTTCGTAGTTGTGATTGAAACAGTATCAATTTCTTCCGGAATGATTTGATATTAGTGTATAAATCAGGAAGATGCTGGTTTTCTCCTTGCAATCTCAAATTCAGTTCGTTCACATGTTTTGTCAAATCAACATAGAATGCTAACTTCCACAGCCATGCGTTGTTTTGTAATTCAGTAAGAGGGCGATGCTCTTCATTCAAAAAAATTTCGATCACTGCTCGAAGTTCAAAAAAGCGCTGAAGGACTTTCCCACAACTAAGCCAACGTACGGCAGTCTGATAAGGTAAGTCATTTTCTCCAATCTCTTCAATAAATTGTCGGAATTGTCGGTGATTCAGCCCAAAAGATCTGATAAAATTAACAGTTGATATGACTGGTTTCAGAACTTCAGACATATCCAAACATTTTCCGCACAAAGACTGTTGATGAATGATACAATGTAAGACTAATGGTTTTGAACCACCGTCATTTTCTACAGCCTTTGACACAAGAGCGACCACTCCTTTATCTTTCCCACTCATGTTTTTGCCTCCATCAGTTGTAATACATTTCAAGTTTTTCCATCGAAGGTTCTTTTGATTAATGGCCATTTCAACTCCTTTAAAAATATCTGTACCAGTAGTTGTGCCATGAATACTATACATATCAAGAAGTTCTTCATGCACTTCATAGCTTTTATCTACTCCTCGAATATAAATCAACACCTGAGCAGTATCTGACACATCCGTTGACTCATCCAAGGCCAAAGAAAACCACTCAACATGTCCATTTTTGTCGAACAGTTGAGAGGATATATTTTCAGCGATGTTTTCTACCCTTCGAGCCACAGTGTTTGCTGACATACTGACAGTTTTTAATAAATTTACCTTTTCAGGGCACATTTCTTCGGCTACTGCAATTATGCATTCTTTGATCATTTCTCCATCGGTGAATGGTTTTCCACGTTTTGCAATTTCAAGAGCCACACGAAAGCTGGCACGAGTTGCAGCCTCTTGTTCAGTTTTGAGTTTTGTAAATGAAGATTGCTGCGATTTCAATCGGCGCTTCATAGCTTCGAATTTTTCTGTCCGCAAACTTCCTGTATATTTTGAATAATTTTGAAAATGTTTTGTTTCATAATGACGTTTAATGTTATATTCCTTGAGAACGGCTATGCTTTCATTGCAAATCAAACATAGCGCCTTGTTACTGGACTCAATTACGAAATACTGAATGTTCCACTGATCTTTGAATTTTCTGCATTCACTATCAAATTTTCGCTTCTTTTCCATACTACTAAATCACACACAAAAGCAACAATTCAAATCAAAATACTGTTACAAAGATGTCTTAAACTTAAACACGCACAAACACGTTTTAAGGAGGTACGCACTATTTTATTTCACAACAGTGTCATAGGAACTGACTTGTGGTTGCGCCACTAGCCTTCTTATATATTCCAATTACTGCCATCTAGAAGTGAGTGGAAGACACCAGAACTTTCTCGAACCAACGAGATTATTCTGTACGTGCTATTAGCGCCATCTTTTTTTTTTTCATCAGTGGACTATTTCACTTTTTACCACCGGCAACAATGATAATATGGTTTTGGCCCTCGGAACTTACTGGAGTAATCAGTATGGCCCTAAGGCTGGAAAGTTTGGAGACCCGTGCTCTACAACATACGTGAGTTGCATTAAAATCGGAGGGGGACACCAAAGTACCTTTCCTTGTGAGTACTGAACCCGCTACGGTATCCTGATTGACGTGAATCATATATCTTATTGCTTTCTATCCAATCAGTTAATTGTCTATGAACAAGCCGCTCAAGCACTTTTGACACTTTAGACAAATTAGCTATTGGTCGCGTGTCTGATTGTGAGAGAGGCTTTTTTATTTTGGACAAAGGCCGAAAAAAGGCCCTCTTCCAGTAATGAGGAAACTCTCAAGATATAAGAGAGAGGTTAAACATAGCCGTCAGAATAGGGCATGACACTGTAAGCGATTGAACTAAAGAAAACATGGAAATACCGTCGGGATCAGCTTCATACGATGTTGAATTGGATTTGCCAGAGATAACAAGACGCACTTGTGAGCATGTAATTTCAGAAAAACTAAACGTTGGACGAATTGGCTGGATATTGGAACTCAGCCTACAAAACTCATAATGCGAACACCGTGGCAGTTGACTGGATATTTCCGAATAGAAATCATTCAGTTTGTGCGGTTCCAAAAATTGAATAGGAGATGTAAAAGGTGACTTAACAAGGACAGGTTTCGTAAATTCCTTCCATAATCTACTAGGTTCTGTGATATTAGATAGCCTCTGAAAGTGGAAATCATTTTTTGCTTGTCTGAGATCGTTCTTAAACGTGTCTCTATACTCCCTAAATATCGCCATGTCGAGTGCATTACTCGATCTTTTCGCAAGTGTATATAACGCATTACGTTGAGCCATACGATTTTTCAAATCAGGTATGAGCCACGGTACCGGCGGCCGATATATACGGAAGGAACGGAATGGAGCATGATAGTCTAATGACGTGAGATACGCTTTGGATACTGTTCCAACGATCGAGTTAATATCTAATGACATATTATTTATGAGGCCAGAGTTAAAACTAAATCTAGTACTAAAATGGAATAATTCAATAATATTAAATATATGAGATGAAGATTCGCAAAAGCTGGTTTCATTAAAAGTACGCGCGCAGTGAGATAATACGATCTTCAGAAGGCTCAACGTCAAGACGGTAAACGAGTTCAGCAAGATCATGACCCGCTATGAATGGGACTTTTGATGTGACAAAGGAATGTTCTTTTTCCTCATTATCAATAATGAACATATCAATCCATGTATCAGAGCCAGCTAGGTGATGAGTAGGTGCAGAATCAACAATATGAAATGAGAGACAGAAAGCTAATTGGCGCAAGTATGACGATTGATAATTAATGCTACTTAAGTCAAAATTAAAATCACCTGCAATAATTATATTCTCATAAACGTGTGAAAAATTAGATAAGACTTGAATGAAGTCATCAAACATAAGTCCTTTTGGTCGCCTATATACTGAAGCAAAAAGAAGCTTCTTCGCATTGGAACTGATAATTTCAACGATCAAATATTCTAGCACATTGGAAAACTGATTCGGAGACGACGCCAATACTTTTGCTTTAAGGGAATTATGGATGTAGCAAGCAACCCCACCTCCTTCTTTGCCTTCTCAATCGTTGCGAATAAGAAAATATTAGTTGATGCTTACTAGGTCGTCAGCAACGTAAGAATGAAGCCATGTTTCGCATATCGAAACTATATGGTAGCTTTCTTCGATTATGGTCAAATGAATAAGTTCAATGTGACCACGAACAGAATTAGCTTTGAATTGGGTAACCTTTAAAAGTGACGAAGATGGTGAGGGGAGCGAAAGAACCGGCTTTGACTGTGGAAGTCAAACTAATTTTTGCGGGTCAGTTTCCTCAGTAATAATAATTGGCGCTTGCCCATCTCCTTTACGAACATGAATCTTGCTAGATCGAACCCACACATATTTATAGTTGCATTCAGAAGCACGAGTTTTAGTGAGGCGTAGAAGCTTATAGACTGCTGCAGGAAGAAACTCATTGATAAATACCACTCCTTTACTGTCCAAACTAAAAACTTCTCTGAGGGACAGATTCTTTTTTGTTTGCTTTTTGTCGATTATATAATCATTAACCTGGTGTGATTTTAATGTAAATATCGAAGACCGATGTTCTCTGGCTCAGCGCTGATGAAGAAGATTCACTTTCATTTTGCCCAATAGTCGAAAAATTCCTCTTTGTATCTGTTGGAGAATCTGCTGGCGCACGGCGATCGATATTCGTCGTGCGCCTACCTGTTGCGGTGCTCTAGCACACGTTGTTCGGTTGAGCCGAAGATAGCCAAGGCAGGGCTTCGCGAAGCCGAGGATGTGCCTCGTTGGCATGCCGCGTCGAGCGAGAGGATGTCTCTCTCGCTTGACTTCGGTTTCGCTCGATATTTTACCTAAAGTATTCGTGTGAACATTTTAATAGTCATAATTCTTTCGTTTAAATCAACAGTTCCTCCACTTTTGTTAATTGTTTCGCTTAGTTAATAATTGTTCGTGATTTCGTTATCTTTGTAAAGAGAGAGAGAGAGAGAGAAGATTTCAGACAAGAGCGAGAATAAAGGGTGCGGTCGCTTGGTCACTTGATAGCGTTCCCTCCAACTGCTCCCTTATGACCAACAACGCCCCGACGGCGACTAGCCGAACCCCTGGTCTAGGATTGAGGGTAAGGCGCGCTGAATCATAGATCCATAAATGGCGGTCGATAACCGGGTCTACGCAGTAGATCCCATGGTTTGAAAGTTTGCCTTTTGACCGGGAGCGCCGAAAAATTCCATCTTTACAAGATTAATTCTTCCTGGGAGACGGTCGGTAGGGCCGCATCCTCACCCTGTTCCGATCTCCGTCGCTAAAATCGCTCTGCTCTCCTCTTAAGAAGTTCGAGAATAAAAGAAAAATGTGAGAGGTTACTTTTACTGTAGCGAAACTAAAACAGAAGAACTTTAACGTAATCGAAATGAAAAAGATAAATGCGACGTTACGTCAGGACGTAACACCTCCCCCCTTAAAATGATTATTAAGTGTTCAGTTTTCACGCCTACCAAGCACACACTCAACTCATGCACACGCTACACTCACAGTCATCTGACGCCTCGCGTCATATGGTATAGCTCGCAGGTATGCTATATCGATTTATCGACCGCGCACTCATGCATATTGTCCATCTGCTCACATCCTCGATCGAAGCTCACTCAAGTGGCCAACGCTGTTAGCGTGGCCCCATCGGCAAGACCACTCACAAGGCTCGCCTTCCATCGCTGACAGCGAATCACAAGCAAGCTGTGACGCACGTCCGTCTTCTTGATACTCTGCCTCGTGGTCGACGGATGTGGCCATTGTTCTCACTCGAGTCGCTCGCAGTACACGTTCCCGCGTAAACTCACAGAGATATTCATTCGTTCCAACCACTTTTGTGCGCATTCATTATTATAGTGTAGTACATTCTTGATCAAATCACCCGTGTGTAAATTCAGTGTCAGTGCGAATCACAGCAATTCAACAGGACTAGTGCAGCACTCACATAACCGTCAGCGGCGTGGTTCGCTCGTTGGCAGTAGAGACGCCATTCTGCCTCGCACCGATCATCGGCGTCCGGACACTCACCAGCCTGCCGTGTGGCTTCACTCGAGCTCTACAACCAGACTGTATCATGTTACGTCCTGACGTAACGTCGCATTTATCTTTTTTTATTTTCGATTACGTTAAAGTTCTTCTGTTTTAGTTTCGCTACAGTCAAAGTAACCTCTCACATTTTTCTTTTATTCTCGAACTTCTTAAGAGGAGAGGAGAGCGATTTTAGCGACGGAGATCGGAACAGGGTGAAGATGCGGCCCTACCGACCGTCTCCCGGGAAGAATTAATCTTGTAAAGATTAGAATTTTTCGGCGCTCCCGGTCAAAAGGCAAACTTTCAAACCATGGGATCTACTGCGTAGACCCGGTTATCGACTGCCATTTATGGATCTATGATTCAGCGCGGCCTTACCCTTAATCCTAGACCAGGGGTTCGGCTAGTCACCGTCGGGGCGTTGGTGGTCATAAGGGAGCGGTTGGAGGGAACGTTATCACGTGACCAAGCGACCGCACCCTTTCTTCTCGCTCTTGCCTGAAATCTTCTCTCTCTCTCTCTCTCTCTCTTTACAAAGATGATGAAATCACGAACAATTATTAACTAAGCGGAACAATTAACAAAGGCAGAGGAACTGTTGATTTAAACGAAAGAGTTATGACTATTAAAATGTTCACACGAATACTGTAGATAAAATATCAGCAGCAAAAGGAACAATTATGCTTCCATATGGAAACTACCCATGGCTGTCACTCGAAAACGAGTACAACCCACATCGAATTAATGAGCTTACCAAGTATAGTCGGGTAATAGAAGAAAGATCAGTACATCAGGATTAATTCCCCTTTTCTCTTGGGATTACATTAATATGTCTCTCGTAAAATATTGGAATTTATAGTAAAAATACCATCATAAATATATAAAACATGTTATGCCTATATATTAACATGTCTCTCGTAAAATATTGGAATTTATAGTAAAAACACCATCATAAATATATAGAACACGTTATGCCTATATAGAGAGGATAAAGGAAATATTAAGATTAATTTATGGTAAAATAGCGAAAAATAGACAGAAAAACGAGAAAGAGATGAGACTAAAATTAAGTTGCAATGAAGCTTCTGCTGCAGGAAAGCGGGGCTGGCCGACTCTCCGCGCAACGAAAACGCCTTGCGCGAAGTCTGAACAGCGATCTAGCTGACTTGCGTACGAACGAAATGTACGAGTAACCAAGCTAGGCGAGTCATTCTCAAGAGAAGAACTCTCTCGCTCTCTCTCGTTTTCATGTATAAAATTACTTGTTTTACTAGTAAATTATATATATGGAATATGTTATACATATATACATAGGATAAAATGAAATGTTAAGATTATTTTACAGCTGAACACCCATAAGTAAGACTAAACGAGAAAAAGAGAAAAACTATAACATGTTTCAACAAATTTTCCTCTGCAGAAAAGCGAGGCTAGGCGACTCTCTGTGCCACTACGAACGCCTTATCGCTAGGGCTGAACGGCGATCTAGCCGACTCGGCTACGAACGAAATGTACGAGTAACCAAGTCAGGCGAGTCGTTCTCAAGAGAAGAACTCTCTCTCTCTCTCTCTCGTTTCCATGCATATACTTACTCGTTTTACCATCAAGTTATTTATATGGAATACATTACACATATATAGACAGGATAAAATGAAATGTTAAGATTGTTATACAGCTAAATACTAAAGGTAAAACGAATCGAGAAAGAGAGAAAACGGTAACGCGTTTCAATAGAGCTTCCTCTGCAGGAAAGCGAGGCTGGGGCGACTCTCTGCGCCACGACGAACGCCTTATCGCTAGGGCTGAACGGCGATCTAGCCGACTTGCGTACGAACAAAATGTACGAGTAACCAAGTTAGACGAGTCGTTCTCAAGTAAAATCTCTATCTCTCTCTCTCGCTCTCGTTCCTATAGTACGAGAATAATCGTCTAACTAGCAAATCATTTAAGAAAACTTATTAACTATAAGAAATCTAACGTCTAACTAACAAATTATTTAAGAAAACTCATTAGCTATAACTAGAGTAATCACTAATTTAACGAATAACCAATGATGTTTGGAATAAGCCATAACTCAACGAAACCATTTATACTAATAAGAGATTAACGCAGAAATCAGGTTGCATACGTCAAAGTTAACTACAGAAGCTGTAACAAAATTATTATTAGTGGTTTCATGTGAAGGATTTATTTAAGTTCCGTAAAAACGCTGAAAAACTAAGCCATTACCATAGACACATCTACAGAGAAGCGAGCATAAGGATATTACCTAAACTAGGAAATTCTATTGAAAGTAGGCCAAGAAGTGGGGTGGTAAAAATCGCCTCATTTTCAGGGGAAAAACGCTTCGAACGCGTTCCCTCACCTAATCGCGTGATCCTCTGTGTGGCACATCGCGCTGACAAATCAGAGCGCACTATACCGATGCACTTGCATAGATCTATGGCTCTGCATGTCAAGAAGCTACTCTGCGGAGTAAGGGGAATGAATACGTGTATGGTCGAGATAGACCACGGGGAAATTCTTATAATCAGGATAGGGTTTTATCCCTTCTCTTCTTTTACGCGCTTGACGACAAGAATTTTCGACGCTCAGGAGCCCTATAAAAGGCCGCGAAAATCGGCCGGCGACTCTTTTTCACGGGGAGTCAAGTCGACACTTTTTCACGGGGAGTCAAGTAATACAGTTTCACGGAGGGTCAACTAGAGGACTAATCACTAGCCTGGTCAATAAGTCGCCGGCAGTGAATTAGAATTTTTCCAAGGCAACAAGTAGTACTGTTTGCCGGGAAATAAAGCAGTCCAGCACGATAATTTTTCACCACGGCTTAATTTTCACAAAGTATAGTTTCAAGTAGTACAGAGTAAGAGTACAGTACTTATAATTATTAACCCTTGTAAAATCGGGGATATTGAACGTGCAACATTCAACTACTCATGTAGTTTATTTCAATAAATAATTATTAATACGCACCAACGCCTACGTTCGATTTTTAGTCTGTCTGACTACACTGATCTACGCCCAACCAACGTTCAACAGTAAGAACCACAGCAACAAACAACCGTAGGTATAATTTTCAATTACCAATTAAAGTGAAATCTTGCTCCGCGTGAAATTGTCATTCAAGTCCCTCCCCATTATTCGTGAAGTGATTATCCCCAACCAAGAACAAAACGCACTCCAGCCCTATCCCGAGTAATTTTCCGCGAGGTTAGACTCAAAAACGGGCTTGCGTCTTCGGTATTTTCTCGTCGGGTGTGGTAAAGGGAGAATTTATTCTCCTTGACCAGAGCACGAAAAAGATACGCCGAAACGTGAAATTTATGTTAAATTCGTGGGTTCGTAAGATAGGCCGCGATTTTGACGTAACAATCACCAGGATCAACCACACGGAATCAACAAGTCAACTCAGAGGCCTGAGAACCTACTCACCAACAGTACATCAACACGCAGGCCAGACAAATCACAGTATATATTTGTTATAATCACCAGGTATTTTTTATGCAATCACTGTTATATAATTTAAATAAACATTGAATTTATTATTGTTCATTACTGAGTGCTTTTAATTATTTATACTTGTCACCAGGATCCTTAATCTTACTATTCGCATCTGTCACTCGACATGCTACGTGTGAATGTATCGACTTGCTACCTGTCGACAGATTAAAAATAATTTCAAACTCAAACTCAGTCTCACACTCATTATCATAACATTTTTTGGTCCTTCGAGCCGGATATAATTTACTCACACTCAATATCATACATTAGGAGAAGCCTAATAATCGAATCCGAGGGTGAAACTAACACTTTTCCAATTATGCTTGTCGTACTATTCTTTTTCTTTTAACGACTTGTCTCTTGCAAGATCTTGGAATCTGTATGTGGTACTAGCTTTTGGTTCGTACCATGACGAATTCGTTAAACACAAACAAAACGTTACTTTTAATAGAGAAAGGATATTAGATTGGCAACGGTTTGGCCATATTGCTATTCTTGCTTTGGTTAAATATTGTTCTACGTTAAGTGTATGTATATGTGCGATTATATTTCTTCGGATTTGTCCGTACTATGCTTAGTAGGAATATTATATGGTCCTAATTTTTAACTTAATTATTTCGTTGCTTCATATTTCCCGACAAAAGGTGTTATGTTATTGTACTTATACATGTGTCCCTTTATTTATGGGCATTTGTATTTCTCTCTTTTCCTTTTCTAATATTTTCTTCGCTTGTTTACTTTGTTTATTCGCTTCTTGATTTTACTGTTGTATTTTCTTTTCTTTGAAATGTCTAACCCCCCCTTTTTTTTTTTGCAACCGTACAATAAGCTAAGTGAATTCTTTTCTTAAATGTTACTTATGATTAAATAACGGTGAATATTGAACGTGACTTCCTGGTTACAGTGTATGTGTTCTTAATTCTACTTCTTTTTATAATTCGTAATCTTTATCCAAATATTTGCTTCGTTAGAGTATTTGCTCTTTCTCTCTTTTTTATAACTCAAATATTATTTATGTCTAATGACACGGTTAAAATATCCTTTTTCTCCTTTTCTTATACCACACATCGGAGTGGTTAACTTGATTTGAATAATGGCAACTGACGTGTGTAAGAATTGTAGGTATGAATTTTCTCATACAGACTTGGTGTTAATTCAATAGCTCGTGGACGTTGGTTTCTGAAGTTCGTGAAATTCTTGGAGTTCTTGAAGTTCTTAACGTTCTAAGCGTTTTGAAGTTCTTGATGTTCTAAGCGTTTTGAAGTTCTTGATGTTCTAAGCATTTTGAAGTTCTTGGCGTTCGTGAAGTTTTTTAGAGTTGTTGGTGTTCGTGAAGTTCTTAAAGTTTTTGTCCATATAATGCTGGACGTTCGTGTGGATTCTCGTATTGTCTCGCCTTCATGATGGTTGGCTCCATAAGATTTGGTGTAAGGATTCAACGATCGTCTAGTATAAAACGAATACTTCCTTTTACTCTGAGGAGATGTAAATGTTTGGTTGAGATATCCAGGGCAGTACGGTGGCCCTCGGAATGAGTGACTTGTAAACTCTCGTGTCTGTGAAACATAATGTGCATTACCAATATGCGATATCATAGTGTGATTAACGATTATTATTATTATTGTATATCTTTTTTTTTCTTTGCCTTTTTTTTTATATATTATTTTGTTTTATTTTAAGTATATATATATATATATATTTTTTCTTTTTCTTTTTATTCTTATTCTGAGAAAAAATGCAACACCTTTTTTTTTAGAGTGCGAAAAGGCATAAATAAAATAATTCTGTGTATTATGAATCAAAATATATATGTAAGGATATAGTTATATAGTTTTAGCTCAAAATAGATTTACTTACGTGAGTATTTGGTGTTGGGAGAAGTTTTCCTTGCATTATTCCTTTGCTTCTGCATTTTTTTTTTTTTTTTTTTTTTTCATATTTACCATTTGTGTAACGAAAGTGTTACCAGTGTCCCATTATGGCGTTTTTGAATAGTCAAACGACTTGTTGATAAGAGAGTGAATGTCGTCGGTGGGGGCTTGTGGCTGGTGGCGTAATGTAGAGTCGCTTTCCAACAAGTAATCCACCAAGTTTTGGATCGTAATCTGTTCGGTACTACGGGGGGGCTTTGGGAATAGGAAGGGGAGGTATTGGTAACTATGTTTGCCTTGTTTTGAAACCTTTAAGAAAAATTCCTATTCACTTAAACTTGAACATGATCATCGTTATTATTATTATTATTGCTATTACTATTATTACCATTATTATTGTTACTATTATTATTACTACTACAATTATATGTGTGTATTATTTCTTTTCATAATTAATATGTTTCTTTATCGGATAGAGGGTTATTTGATTAACATGTTATACCACGGTATTTGGTGGACGACTTGGCACTGCTTTCTGCTAAAATTGTCTCCTAGTATTGAAATATCGTTGATAAAAATAAATAAGGATTGCTATTAGGGCTTATTGTAGTTTTATATTTACTCCCGTATGATATATATATATATGGTTTTATTTTTATTTTTATTTTCTGATTTTTCATTCGTATATATCAATTTTATTATGTAAATTCTATGTTTATTATTATATGATATCCAAAAAGAAAGTGCCGCATAAATGCGTACCATTTAAACATCGTATATTTTTATGCAAAAACACGTTTCTGGAAAAATTATTTCGAAAATCTTAGTATGCAATTCTCGATTTTTTTAATCGATTTGAATGTACAATAATGTCTCTGTTTGGGAGTTTAATACGTACGTTACCGTTCGTTAATATAGTCTTTATTTCGTGCGGACCGGTGTAGTGGTCACCGAGTTTTCCTGGTTTTGGTCCTTTAAGCAAAAATACTGGTTGACCCACTTTAAATGCTACAGGATTAATTTTCTTGTCTTGATATATTTTGGAATTTTCTTTAGCCTTTATCAAATTTTGTCGTCCCAAACCCTGTATTTCATGGATTTGCGTGACTAGTTGCGTTAGATATTCGTCGTACGTGGCGAGTTTTTCCATCTCGGCAGGGGGCATACTAGAAGGGGTACGAGCTATCTTGCCAAAAACCATTTCGTATGGAGTATGCTTAGTACCTTCGTGTACATTCGTGTTGTAATTGTAAATAGCCATTTCAACCCATTCATCCCAATTATTTTGTTTAGTGGTGAATTGCTTAAGATATTCACCAAGAGCATGATGCGATCTTTCCAATGATCCATTGGATTGAGGGTGAAATGCTGTGGTTCTAACTTTACGTATTTTGAACAATTTCGCAATTTGTTTTAAGAAATTACTCAAAAAATTACTGCCTTGGTCAGTGAGTACCGCTTTGGGTGAGCCAAAATAACAAATGTATCGTTTGACAAATGCTTCCGCTATCGTTACTGGTTTGCGTTAGGTAAAGGGATTGCTACTGAATATTTTGTTAATTGATCTTGAATTGTAAGTATGTATTCATTTTCTTGCTCAGTTTTTGGCAGAGGGCCTACTATGTCCATTGCAATTTTATCGAAAGCTATTGCTGGAGTATCTGTTATGATCATAGGTTGTTTAGTTTTTACGCAGACTAATTTCTTTAATTGACATTGTAAACACCGTTGAATATACAATTGGTCGTCGGTTTAAAAACTTTTCCAATAATACAAATGACGAATTCGATTATATGTTTTACTGACACCTCTGTGTCCACCTATGGTTGACGAATGCATTTCTTCAATAATCTCATTTTGTCTTTCCACTGGGGGTTGTCTAACTAACCCGTGACAAATAATGATTTTAACGTCGCTTTGCGCGAATATTAATCGAATTTGAGTCATAATATTTTCCCACGGCACGTTTAACATAAAACTTGATTTCGCAATGCTAACGGTTTGCAATGATAACTTGTCAATTAAATAACGAGCACTTTTTAAAACTTCTACTATATTTTCCAAAATTAATGTGGGACCTACTCCAGAATTATTTGTGATAGGCAGAGCTATATTGAATCTGTGAGCTCGTTTCATAATAGATTGAGCTTTCTTTAATTCTAGATTCTTTAAGTGTGGAAAATTGTCGTTATCTCGTAATGCAATAGCTCCAGTGTCTATCGGTGCACAGTCGGTGGAAACAAAATAAACTAAATTATCTTTTCGAGTGTGAAATAAATCTCGTGATTGTTTGACGTTGGAAGCAATAATCCTACCCTTCGTGGTTTTATGTAGGATGGTGGCGGGCAATATAAGTGAATTCTCGGGTTCTACGTCGGACATGTTGTCGCTTAGGGGTTCTGTTTCGCTACCTTGAAAGAGTTCACGTGCATATTTTCCCTGTACTGTTCTGCTTGAGTTTTCTCGAGGGTTATGGTCCTCGAGTTCGCTTTCGTCGCTAGATTCGTTGTTCTTAAGAGGCACATCGTTGTGGGATAGGACCGGTAACGGCACATGTGTTTGGCTACTTGGTCGATCTGAAGAAGTGTCGGATGGCAGAGGAAAGTTCTTGACACTGTAGGTCACTTGTTTAGTCTTAGTTTCGATGTTTCCATTCTTGCGTATCTCCCAAGGCATATTAGCTTTCATTTTTACGATGGGTTTCTTTAGTGGTGCCTTGTTCGCCGCAGGCGTCTGAAAAATTTCGTTTTCGTGACCAGTGGTCGTTGATTTGTATGGAGAGGCTATGTCTTCCAGCTGTTCGAAAGGATCAACCGACTCACGTACCCAGTCACATTCTTCTGCATCGTTAAGATAACAGAAATTTCCAGGGACATCGTTGCTTAGATTTTCTTCCTCATCTTAATCTTCTTTTAATAGTCGAGCTATCTCGGTGTCTGATAAGATGCGTTGATTATTTTTACTGTGACTTTTTGGAGGATTCGACCGAACCATGTAAATATCGTCTGTGGTAGTCAATGACTCTATGGGGTTTCTTGAGAGCGCGTCGGCGTTAACGTTATTTTTTCCGGCCTTGTACACTACATCGTATTCGTACTCGGCGAGTTTCAGTCGCCAGCGCAGGATTTTAGGATTTCCATCTGTAGCCCGTCGGAACCACAACAGCGGTTTATGGTCGGTTACTACAGTGAAGTGGTGCCCATACAGATATGGCCGAAAGTGAAGTATAGAGTATACTATAGCCAATGCTTCCTTTTCGTAGGTATCGTATCGTTCTTCGACTAGACTCAAAGCTCGCGAGGCGTAAGCGCATGGATGATCGTTGTTAATTTCTCCTTGTGAAAGTATACTACCGATAGCATAACCCGATGCATCTGTCGTTAAAATAAGAGGCTTGGAAAAATCAGGATATCGCAAAACTGGAGCCGTACAAAGTTTATTCTTTAAAATTTCGAATGACTGTTGTTGTTCGGGTCCCCAATCAAATATATTTTCTTTGCGTAATAAAGTCGTGAGGGGTTTTGATATCTTAGCGTATCCCTCTATAAACCGCCTATAATAACCTGTTAATCCCAGAAATTGTCGAATATTTTTAACATTTTTAAGTACGGGATATTCACGTACAGCTTCTAATTTCTTAGGATCGGGCCGAACTCCGTTATTCCCAATTATATGTCCTAAATACGCGACTTCTCTTTTTAAAAATTCGCATTTATCTGGTTGTAATTTTTAATTTGCTGCTTCTAATCGTTTAATTAATTCACGATATATATTCTCGTGTTCTTCGAGATTGTAGGCATAAATGACAATATCGTCTAAATAAACAAATAGTCCTTTCCCGAGGAGCCCACTTAGTGTGAGGTCCATTGCTCTTTGAAACGTCGGAGGGGCGTTCCGAAGGCCGAACGGCATTCTAACGAATTCGAAATGGCCACGTGGCGTAGTAAATGCGGTCTTATGACGATCTTCTGGAGAGACTTCTATCTGATGGAATCCTGATGCTAAATCGAATACAGAAAAGTATTGTGCACCGCCTAATTGATCTAATATATCGTTGATATTGGGTATGGGGTACGCGTCGGCGATCGTTTTTTCGTTCAGCGATCGGTAATCGAACACGACTCTCCATTTTTCATTACCCTGAGAGTCGGCTTTCTTGGGAACGACCCAGACAGGACAATTGTATGGCGAGGTAGAGGGTATTATTACTCCTTTACCGAGCATATCCTCTATTTGCTTGCCTATTTCTTCTTTAGTACATTCTGGCCATCTGTATCCTCGAGTATTTATAGGAAGATCATCGGTAGTAGGAATGCGATGTTGCAATATAGTGGTGCATGTCAACGTATCTCCTGGGATTTGGTACAAATGTGCGCTTTCTTTTAAAAGCGTCTCGATACTTGCTTTTTCTTCTTCGTTCAATTCCGCGAGTCTCAATAATTCCTTAATTTGATTATAGCGGTCGATCATTACCGATTCTGATATTACGTAACATGAATTTTCGCGATTGAAAGGTTGAATTTCGCGAGTGATATTAGCTATACTGAGTTTTTGTGTTAACGAAACGTTCATGATTTTATACGTTTTCGGACTATATTTCTCGCTTCTCAAACGTGTATCTTTATCTTTAATATTTTCTATAATATTTTCCTCTTTTGACGGTTCAAGTGTACAAATTGTTCGTAAATTGTTCGGGACTTCATAATTTTCAAAATTGACAGTTTGATCGCAATGGTTTACAGGCACGAAAGGTTCAACAGGTTTCTGGCAAAGTACTTCTTTATTTTCCATCGTTATTTCTTCTTTTATTGACTCTGATGCTTTGGTAAAATCTGAATAATTGACTTTTACTGATTCAATTGTTTCAATGTTTCTATTCTCTCGGAGTATTTGTTCTTTGGTTGACTTTCTAAATTCCTCATTGTAATTATTAATATCATTAAAGGGTTCTGTCCTTTCCATCGGCACAGATATCCCTATAAAATCTGGATCGAGTTTTCGCATATCTCCAACAAGTTCTGTCCGTTCAGTCGGCACAGCTACGTCTGTGAAGCTCGAACAACCCGCATAATTAACACAATTAGACTCGCTATCTCTTGCCGATATTTTAGTTTTTATTGGATTTGAATTAACGACATTTTCTTCTTGAACATAATTTTCATATATTTGAGAAGATTCTGTCTTTTCCATAGGTACAGATTTTTCCGAAAAATTTGAGTTGAGCTCCCTTAAGTCTTCAACGACCGCTGCCCGTTTCGACGGCACAGACACCCCTGTGGAGCCAAGGCAAGACTCCTCATTGACACAGTAAATTTTCGTCTCTATCGAGTTCGGATAGACAACGTTCTTTTCGTTTTCACAACTTAATTCGGTACACCCCATTGGTGTCTCTGTTTTTATCGAATTCGAACAAATAACACTATTTTCCTGAACACTGTTATCAAAATATTGAAAGGATTCTGTCCTTTCCATAGGCACAGATTGTCCCAAAAAATTTGAGCTGAGCTCCCTTAATTCTCCAACGAGCGCTGCCCGTTTCGTCGGCACAGACACCCCTGTGGAGCCAAGGCAAGTCTCCTCATTAACACAGTTTACTTTCATCTCTATCGAATTCGGATAGACAACGTTTTCTCTAGATACAATAATCTCTACAGGTTCAATATAAGTGCTCTCCTTGCTCGAATCCGACGTACAAAGTTCCGTAAGATTTCGCGAACTAGACTGCAAATTTTTAACTTGATCTTCTATTTTTACTTTACCAATTTCTTTACTTGATTTTTCATTTTTCACACGATTTTCGTAAGCTTCTTCAATAATTTCTGAACAATTTCTTATTTCTTCCTTTATAATTTTTTTCACAAAATCAACTATAGAATCTCCGCGGAGTAGTGTCTCTGACAAGAACGCATTCTTTCCCCTCGGAATGAATTTTTTTCCAATATTTTCACTTGAATTGATTTTATCTTTATTAGTTTCATGACTCAGTCCGTCCGAGGACTTATTTTCTTTTATTAATTCAACATTACTTGTTACCTGTTGTTCCTTTTTCGTCTTTGAATCGTCAGTAGATTCTCTTATTCCTGTACTGTGAATTAATTCCTCCGATGACATTAACTCTAGTACTGGTACCTGGACTTGAACCAAATACCTATTGCTATTTGTCACATAAATGTAAGCTTTACCATTATTATTAATGACAAACCCGCTCTCTATGTTTATACCTTCACCTGCATCCAGGGGAGGCAGATAACCTTCCCGTAAATCCAAATTCTTTACTCTCACGAAGCACAATTTGGTGGACTCTGCAGGGATAACAATAGTTTCCTGAGTTACAAATGGTATTCTTATATTCTGCATTTTCAATTGTCTTTTCTCATAGTCAATTTTCACGCGATTGCCGTCAAGGTATTCCGAACCCAATATACCAGCTTCCTTTATGGGGAAGTTATTTTCTACAATATGGAAAGTAGCGAAACGTCCGAAGGCTTGTATTGTAATATGACCCAAAGTAAAAATTGAATTTGTTGTTATTCCATTAAGTTGTAAAATTTCTCCGTGATTTATAGCGATATGTTCATTTACAAATTGTTTCTTTAAAATGTTCGGCCCGGCTCCCGTATCAACCATAAGAGTGATAGGGGATATTACTTCCGATGCCGTTATCGTAACCGTCAGAACACTACTTTCTCGATGCAATTGTATATTAAAGATACGGACTACTCGCGGTTGAGGGTCGAAGCTGCGATTGAAATAGTACGGATCGGATGCATGTTTAACGGAGTCTCCCTGGGCGCACCCGTACTCGGAAGACCACTTCGGTTTCCCGTACTTCCATATGTTGCTTCGTTCTCCCTTCGAGCGGGACACTCACGGATAAAATGACCGGGTTGTTTGCAATAAAAACATGGTCCTGTTGAATTCATGGTATTATTATTGAAATTATTAATATTTCCGCGATTTTCCGATCGATTGTTATTTAAAGGCTGGGAATGATTGTTACGATAAGGACAAATATGGGCCCCGTGGCCTTCTTTTTTACATAATTGGCACCGAATATCGCTAGGATTTTGGTATCGGAGATTGACTGGTACCTGTATTTGCGGTAAAGACATTAGTTTAGGGGGGGGGGGGGGGACTGAGGGTGATTGAGGACATCTATTCGCTGTGTGTCCATGATTTTTACAAAAGTGACAAAACATCGATGTATTTCCCGACTCCTTCCTTTCAGGAGGAAAAATTTTATAACAACGGTCGGCAGTGTGCCCACGCTTGTTACATACCTGGCATATAGTGAGCGGAGGACCGTCAAAGACGGGTTCATTATTATTTGAAGGGGGGAAGATTTTAAGACATTTGTCGGCCGAATGTCCTATTTTTTTACAGATCTGACATATGATAAATGAAGGAGCTTCGAGGCTAGATTTATTGTTATTTGAAGGTGGAAAAATTTTAAAACATTTGTCTGCCGAGTGTCCAGTCTTCTGTAAGATCTGACATATGTTCGGTCCTTTATCGACATTTCCCGTATTTTGTAACCCAACAGCCAACGCTTGGCTATTCTTTTGAGTCGAACATTCTTTAGCATTGTGCCCTTTTTTATTGCACAACTGGCAATGCACTTCTTCGCTTGCTACCACGTGTACTCCTCATTTCGCCTCGGGCTTAGGGACCCTTGGACTCGATGTTACTTGCTCACCGCTACGCAAGGCTGCTTGGGACACTAAACTCTTTTCGGTCTGCACTGCTAGCTTTATTAATTCTTCAAGATTATTATTAGGAGTTAATCGTTGTTCGATTTCCGGTTTTAAACGGTGTAGAAAACAAGCTGGAAGGCTTTGTTTAGTATTATCAATAAAAGCGTCAGCCAAGGGATTATCTTCGCTCGCATCGTAATTTTCAAGTATCAAATTTCCCAAATCTCGTACACGATTCGAATAGGCAATAACAGACTCACTTTCTCTCTGGTATATTGATCCTAATTCACGTTGCAACTGATATACGTTTCGCGTGGGTGCATAAATATCTTTGAGAAATTTACCCAAATCTTCTATTTTTTCAAAAGTTTGCCCTTGTATAGTGCGACGGGGTTCGCCAATTATTTTTATGCGGACTGCTTTTACTAGATTTGATTCGGCGCCTAGCCCCATCATAGCCAAGGCTTCCTTGCATCCTTGGATAAACATCCCCAATGACAAAGTATGACCGTCATAATTCGGTATGACAGCCAATGCATCTCGAAGAGACAACGTTTGATTATTATTAACCATTATGGGAGGAGGGTCGGGTACAGGGTCACTAGTTTCAAGAGAAAAGCTCACTGGTGGTATTTTACTGGGCTTTTTATCTGGACTCGACCTTTTTCCCGTGGGGTGGGAGGAACAACCAGGAATAGCCGGTTCGTATTCAGATAGCAGGTGTAAATTTTTCAACAAATTCTGTGGGACAATGTGGGAAGGTTTAATTATTGATTTTAATTTAGATTTTTCGCGAGTATTCCTTCTTCTTGTTGAAGTGGACAGTGTTTTATTATGACTCACGAGGAGCGGTGTACTGATTGGTAAGTTGAATGGGGTAGGCCCCCTGCAGGAGTGTAAAATATGTCGCTGGAGTTCGAAAGGCCTAACGTGGGCGTGGTGCCTACGGGGTTCGGGGTAGCTATGACTGGTGTATTCGTACCTGTCGTCTCGTGTGTAGCGGGCTGCAGCTCGACGCCTTTTGCCGTATGTTCGGGGGATGCGGGAATCTGAACTGGAATTTCGTTACAGGGATCTCTATATATTACAAGTGGTAAATATTGGTGACCAGGTTCTTCCAAAAATCCAACCACAGACAATAAATTGTTTCCCGATCTCGCTGCAAGTGTTTCTTGCACTCGATTCGCGAATTGCTCAAAACTTTCTGAATTCTTTGAAATTTCTTGAATCTGTAAGGGACTATTTGATGTACTATAATTATCAAGATTGTCTGATAAAATTTCTTCAGTACTTGAAGAATCACTTGCTTCCTCGCAATTTATTTCCGTTTTTGTAATAATTAAATGACTTGACGTTAATTCCAAGGATTGTATACGACTATTTTCGTCTACTTTAATCAATTCCGGATTTTCTTGATTAATGTCGCTACTTTTCTCTGTATCCGCAATAGTTTCTCCCGTTGGATTCGTTGTGGAGGGAGTCTTGGGATGCGAACTGTTAATACTTTCGTCGGAAAATTCTTCGACTGTTTCAAATTGGGATTTAGGAGGGCTCTGTATTCGAGATTTCTTTTTTCGGTCCTCAGGATAATCATGTATTACATTATCATCAACTCTTACCTTTGATCGAGTTGAACTCATTTATGATGTATTTTATATAAGTATAATAATATATTTGCTCTCTTTTTTTTATACCGCATCGAAGAGACATACAACAATACATAAGAATATTATGAGAGTAAAATTGCGCAGGAGGAGGAAATAGGAATAACTTTCTTTTTGTTACTTGTAACAAGGAAAAATTATGGAGCCTTATTCCTTTAATTTTGTTTCAAAATTTCCCTAAGGTGAAATCAAATGTGGTTTTTCTTTCAGGAGGATAATTTTATGTTTATTCAACGATTCGATCTCAGTGATACGAGGCTTGCAAGGTGTTACTATCGGATGATAGCGTATCCCTTCTATCGAGTGAGCTTCGTAATCAGCGACAAGTTCGTCTAGAAAATTTTTCCGCTCGATTTCTCGGATTTGCTGAAGGCGTTTTATTCTATATTCACTCGGTATTTCTGTGTCGACGTCCTGTGTGACTTTACTGCTGCTTGCTTCGTACGTAATTTCCCTTAATAAATATGGTATCTCTTCGTTAGAGAGGCCCGTGTAATCTGCCTTTGCACTATCTGAATGATTTTTATACTTCTCTGTTTGTTCACCTAAAGGTCCCTGAAAACCTGTTATTTTTTCTTGGTTAAGGAAAATACCTTCTTTATCTTTTGTAGATTTGATGCTAGAGACTCCAACATTTTGCTTGTTATACGATTCACGTGCTGTTACTGTAAAGAATGATTCGTTTTACTAGAATTTAAATTTCTATTCCTTTCTTGCCTCTAGTAATCGTTATGTACTGCAATTGTGTCGTCGCAATGTTTCTTATATTCTGTTATTTCTCTTCCTTCGAGAGGGATAGTTTTATTATTGCTTTCTATTTCGATATCAAAGACTCTAGGATTTTGTTCGTTATATGATTTGCACGCAATTGTTGGAACTTGGTACTGTTCTTTTAAGATTCGTCGTTTTAATCTCTGCGCTTGAATTTTCTTTCCTGCTCTATGGGTTTTAGGCATGGATAAATGATTCGGGTCAATAGTGGTAGGGTAATTGTTAGAATAAGTAAGTAGTACGTGCAGTTATGTCTGTCTTGTTGGTATAATGTGTTTCGTGAGCGAACCTTGCTAGCCTTAACCCCACTTACGCGAGGAGCTAAAACAGAGGATTTCTTTCACTAGTGTAATGTGTTTTGTGAGCGAGCCTTGCCAGCCTTAACCCCACTTACGCGAGGAGCTGAAACATAGGATTTCTCTTCACTAGTGTAATGTGTTTTGTGAACGAGCCTTGCTAGCCCCGAACTCACTTGCGTGAGGAGCTAAAACATAGGATTTCTCTTCACTAGTGTAATGTGTGTTGTGAGCGAGCCTCGCCAGCCTTAACCCCACTTGCGTGAGGAGCTAAAACATAGGATTTCTCTTCACTGGTGTAATGTGTTTTGTGAGCGAGCTTTGCCAGCCTTAACCCCACTTACGCGAGGAGCTGAAACATAGGATTTCTCTTCACTAGTGTAATGTGTTTTGTGAACGAGCCTTGCTAGCCCCGAACTCACTTGCGTGAGGAGCTAAAACATAGGATTTCTCTTCACTAGTGTAATGTGTGTTGTGAGCGAGCCTTGCTAGCCCCGAACTCACTTGCGTGAGGAGCTAAAACATAGGATTTCTTTTCACTAGCGTAATGTGTGTTGTGAGCGAGCCTTGCCAGCCTTAACCCCACTTACGCGAGGAGCTGAAACATAGGATTTCTCTTCACTAGTGTAATGTGTATTGTGAGCGAGCCTTGCCAGCCTTAACCCCACTTACGCGAGGAGCTGAAACATAGGATTTCTCTTCACTAGTGTAATGTGTATTGTGAGCGAGCCCTGCCAGCCTTAACCCCACTCACGCGAGGAGCTGAAACATAGGATTTCGTTCACTAGTGTAATGTGTTTTGTGATGATTGTGTTACTAGTGATACGTGCGCGGGCAAATCTGGTTGCCCATGTGTTAGGTCGAAAAGAGGGTAGTTAAAGTAGGGTTTACAGAATGCTGACCGCTGGTGTAAGCGAGCCGGAGAATTTAATGGGTGAGGTAGGGTTTTCAGGACGATGTCTGCTGATGTAAGCGAGACGGTGGATTTAATGGATGAGGTAGGGTTTTAGAATGCTGACCGCTGGTGTAAGCGAGCCAGCGAATTTCTAAAAGGTTGATTTTATCGGAATGGATGAAGTAGGGATTTTAGAATGTTGACCGCTGGTGTAAGCGAGCCGGCGAATTTCTAAAGGGCTGTGGTAGAAAGAGTAGCACGTGCAGGTGGAGGTGCAATGTTATGAGGGATGAATAGAGGTGAACGATACTAGTGATCGCTCGAGAGGATTGTTAAGAGGAGCAACGTATGAGTGAATAACAGAACCGTTTGTAATTTAACTAATATTTTCAGAATTGTATGCCAACTGTTTTAACGCTTGGTAGATTGACAGATTTTATGTAAATGATAGTACCAAGAAGTTAATGTTACGGAGCGAATCGTATAAAAACAACACAAGAAGTCTGATGGTTGTCTGGTTAGAACAAATATAATATTACTCTCTATAATTAATATTTGGGGAAGCTATTTTCCTTGTAGTTCTCCTCACGTATGTTTTAGCAGTTATTCTTTCTTGCTGTTTTATTCGTTCTAAACCAAGTCGATTTAAGAAAATTTCTGGCGTGACTTCTTCAATGAGTTCTTGTGCGAGAACCTCGAGTTCCTTTATACGCACTTGAAGAACAAATAATTTTTCCAATGGTCCCATATAATGGAGTACAACTTATGAATATGTATATATATATATATATGTATATACATATATATCCACGTATATGTCTTTCAATACAAGTTTTATCTTCTCTACTTTTTTTTTATTCACCAGTCATTATCGAATATTAGTTTCCACATTTGATTTCCACAAGGTCAATTTACTTACGAAGAAGGCTTACCGTATAACTTGAATAATAGCTGGTATTCTTCTAAAAAAAAGGTAAATTTTTATGAAATGGCTTGACTCGTTAAAATTCACTAAAAAGTAAAAAAAAAAAATCAATTTCTGTGAAATAAATCAACTCTAAAAAATGCAATAAAAAGGGGAAGGTTAGATCTTATGAATTAAATAGTTTTCTATAAACTCAGTAATAAATGATGACAAATTTTCATGAGGTGCATTGAATCGTTAAAATTCAATAAAAAGTAAAAAATCGATTTCTTTAAAATAAATCAATTCTCGAAAATGCGGTAAAAAGGGAAAAGGTGGATTTTATAAATTAAATCGTTTTCTAAAAACTCAGTAATAAATGATGATAAATTTTCATGAAATGCTTTGAATCGTTAAAATTCAATAAAAAGTAAAAAGTCGATTTCTTTAAAATAAATCAATTCTCGAAAATGCGGTAAAAAGGGAAAAGGTGGATTTTATAAATTAAATCGTTTTCTAAAAACTCAGTAATAAATGATGATAAATTTTCATGAAATGCTTTGAGTCGTTAAAATTCAATAAAAAGTAAAAAATCGATTTCTTTAAAATAAATCAATTCTCGAAAATGCGGTAAAAAGGGAAAAGGTGGATTTTATAAATTAAATCGTTTTCCAAAACCTCAGTAATAAATGATGATAAATTTTCATGAAATGCTTTGAATCGTTAAAATTCAATAAAAAGTAAA
Source organism: Cylloceria caligata (assembly GCA_963942595.1). Classification (NCBI taxonomy): domain Eukaryota; kingdom Metazoa; phylum Arthropoda; class Insecta; order Hymenoptera; family Ichneumonidae; genus Cylloceria; species Cylloceria caligata. Next base: position 33,959,878 of record OZ012704.1, on the reverse strand, counting down.
AAATCGATTTCTTTAAAATAAATCAATTCTCAAAAATGCGGTAAAAAGGGAAAAGGTGGATTTTATAAATTAAATCGTTTTACAAAATTCAGTAACAAAGAGGGATTATTTTTCGTAAAATGCATTGAATCACTAAAACTCAATAAAAATAAAAAAATCGATTTTCGAGGGTTAAATCGGCTTACAAAACCACGGTAAAAAGGGCAAAGTAAAAGTATTTTCTTATCAGTTGATTCTTTTTCACAATATTAGTTTGAACAAAACTAACACTCTAAAATCCCGGACGAGCCCCCAGAATTTGTTACGTCAAAATCGCGGCCTATCTTACGAACCCACGAATTTAACATAGATTTCACGTTTCGGTGTATCTTTTCCGTGCTCTGGTCAAGGAGAATAAATTCTCCCTTTACCACACCCGACGAGAAAATACCGAAGACGCAAGCCCGTTTTTGAGTCTAACCTCGCGGAAAATTACTCGGGATAGGGCTGGAGTGCGTTTTGTTCTTGGTTGGGGATAATCACTTCACGAATAATGGGGAGGGACTTAAATGACAATTTCACGCGGAGCAAGATTTCACTTTAATTGGTAATTGAAAATTATACCTACGGTTGTTTGTTGCTATGGTTCTTGCTGTTGAACGTTGGTTGGACGTAGATTAGTGTAGTCAGACAGACTCAAAATCGAACGTAGGCGTTGGTGCGTATTAATAATTATTTATTGAAATAAAACTACATGCGTAGTTGAATGTTGCACGTTCAATATTCCCGATTTTACAAGCGTTAATAATTATAAGTACTGTACTCTTACTCTGTACTACTTTAAACTATACTTTGTGAAATTTAAGCCGTGGTGAAAAATTATCGTTCTGTACTACTTTATTTCCCGGCAAACAGTACTACTTGTTGCCTTGGAAAAAGTCTAATTCACTGCCGGCGACTTATTGACTGCTAGGCTAGTGATTAGTCCTCTACTTAACCCCCCGTGAAACTGTGTTACTTGACTCCCCGTGAAAAAGTGTCGCCGGCCGATTTTCGCGGCCTTTTATAGGGCTCCTGAGCGTCGAAAATTCTTGTCGTCAAGCGCGAAAACGAAGAGAAGGGATAAAACCCTATCCTGATTATAAGAATTTCCCCGTGGTCTATCTCGACCATACACGTATTCATTCCCCTTACTCCGCAGAGTAGCTTCTCGACATGCAGAGCCATAGATCTATGCAAGCGCATCGGTATGGTGTGCTCTGATTTGTCCGTGCGATGTGCTACACAGAGGACCACGCGATTAGGTGAGGGAACGCGTTCGAGGCGTCTTTCCCCTGAAAATGAGGCGATTTTTACCGCCCCGCTTCTTGGCCTACTTTCGATAGAGTTTCCTAGTCTAGGTAATATCCTTATGCTCGCTTCTATGTAGATGTGTCTATGGTAATGGCTTAGTTTTTCAGCGTTTGTACGGAACTTAATTAAATCCTTCACATGAAACCACTAGTAGTAATTTTGTTACAGATTCTGTAGTTAACTTCGACGTATGCAACCTGATTTCTGCGTTAATCTCTTATTAGTATAAATGGTTTTGTTGAGTTATGGCTTATTCCAAGCATCATTGGTTATTCGTTAAATTAGTGATTACTCTACTTGTAGCTAATAAGTTTTCTTAGATAATTTGTTAGTTAGACGTTAGATTTCTTATAGTTAATAAGTTTTCTTAAATAATTTGCTAGTTAGACGATTATTCTCGTACTATAGAAACGAGAGCGAGAGAGAGAGAGAGAGAGAGAAGGATTTTACTTGAGAGCGACTCGTCTAGCTTGGTTACTCGTACATTTCGTTCGTACGCAAGTCGGCTAGATCACCGTTCAGCCCTAGCGATAAGGCGTTCGTCGTGGCGCAGAGAGTCGCCCAGCCTCGCTTTCCTGCAGAGGAAGCTTTATTGAAGCGCGTTACCGTTTTCTCTCTTTCTCGATTCGTTTTACTTTTAGTATTTAGCTGTAAAACAATCTTAACATTTCATTTTATCCTGTCTATATATGTGTAATGTATTCCATATAAATATCAGGGGTACAAATTGAAAATGCGGGTTTGATAACAGATGGCGTTACTAACGCTATACGCATCAGGCAGTACTGTGACTATGTTCATGTCAAAGCTACGTCTTATAGCTTTAATTTTCAGTATGTGTCAATTTGTCGCAGTGTCAAATTCATAGTTTTTTTGAGCTCTCAATATGTCGAGTTTCGTGCCAACAAAACAGCATTTGCGGGAAGTTTTAATTTACTTCTTTAATTTGAAGAAAAGTGCTGCGGAAGCACATCGATTGGTCTCCGAGGCTTATCCGAGTCATGTTCCATCGGTTTCAACGTGCGAGAGATGGTTTGTGCGGTTTAGAAGTGGTGATTTTGACGTTGAGGACAAAGAGCGGCCGGGCCAAGTGAAAAAGTTTGAGAATGCTGAATTGGAGGCAATACTCAATGAAGACTCGTGTCAAACTCAACAAGAGCTCGCAGATTCATTGGGAGTGACACAACAAGCCATTTCCCATCGTATAAAAGCCCTCGGAATGATCCAAAAGCAAGGACATTGGGTGCCGTATGAGCTGAAGCCGAGAGACGTCGAGCGCCGTTTTTTTGCATGCGAACTGCTGCTCGAACGGCAAAAACGGAAGGGTTTTTTGCATCGCATTGTCACTGGTGATGAAAAGTGGATCCATTACGATAACCCGAAGCGCAAAAAATCATATGGTTACCCCGGCCATGCATCATCATCGACGGCCAAACCAAATATTCACGGCGCCAAGCTCATGCTCTGTATTTGGTGGGACCAGCTGGGTGTGGTGTATTATGAGCTATTGAAATCGAACGAAACCATCACAGGAGCACTATACCGAACTCAATTGATGCGTTTGAGCCGCGCACTCAAAGAAAAACGGCCACAATACGAGCAAAGACACGACAAAGTAATTTTGCAACATGACAACGCTCGGCCACATGTTGCAGCGCCGGTCAAAACATACCTACAAACGCTGAAATGGGAAGTCTTACCCCACCCGCCGTATAGCCCAGATATTGCTCCTTCCGATTACCACCTTTTCCGATCGATGACACATGGCCTAGCTGACCAGCGCTTCCATTCTTACGAAGAAGCCCAAAAATGGGTCGATGACTGGATAGCAGCCAAGCCGGCCGAATTTTTTCGCGACGGTATCCGTAAATTGCCAGAAAGATGGGAAAAAGTTGTGGCTAGCGATGGACAATACTTTGAATAATTCATTTGTTACCATTTTTTCAGAATAAACGTTCAAAAATAGAAAAAAATCCCGCATTTTCAATTTGTACTCCTGATAACTTGATGGTAAAACAAGTATGTCTATGCATGGAAACGAGAGAGAGCGAGAGAGTTCTTCTCTTGAGAACGACTCGCCTAGCTCGGTTACTCGTACATTTCGTTCGTACGCAAGTCAGCTAGATCGCTGTTCAGACCTCGCGCAAGGCGTTTTCGTTGCGCGGAGAGTCGGCCAGCCTCGCTTTCCTGCAGCAGAATCTTCATTGCAACTCACTTTTAGTCTCATCTCTTTCTCGTTTTTCTGTCTATTTTTCGCTATTTTACCATAAATTAATCCTAATATTTCCTTTATCCTTTCTATATAGGCATAACATGTTCTATATATTTATGATGGTATTTTTACTATAAATTCCAATATTTTACGAGAGACATATTAATATAATCCCAAGAGAAAAGGGGAATTAATCCTGATATACCGATCTTTCTTCTATTACCCGACTATACTTGGTAAGCTCATTAATTCGATGTGGGTTGTACTCGTTTTCGAGTGACAGCCATGGGTAGTTTCCATATGGAAGCATAATTGTTCTTTTTGCTGCTGATATTTTACCTAGAGTATTCGTGTGAACATTTTAATAGTCATAATTCTTTCGTTTAAATCAACAGTTCCTCCACTTTTGTTAATTGTTTCGCTTAGTTAATAATTGTTCGTGATTTCGTCATCTTTATAAAGAGAGAGAGAGAGAGAGAGAGAAGATTTCAGGCAAGAGTGAGAAGAAAGGGTGCGGTCGCTTGGTCACGTGATAGCGTTTCCTCCAACCGCTCCCTTATGACCAACAACGCCCCGACGGCGACTAGCCGAACCCCTGGTCTAGGATTGAGGGTAAGGCCGCGCTGAATCATAGATCCATAAATGGCAGTCGATAACCGGGTCTACGCAGTAGATCCCATGGTTTGAAAGTTTGCCTTTTGACCGGGAGCGCCGAAAAATTCCATCTTTACAAGATTAATTCTTCCCGGAAGACGGTCGGTAGGGCCGCATCCTCACCCTGTTCCGATCTCCGTCGCTAAAATCGCTCTGCTCTCCTCTTAAGAAGTTCGAGAATAAAAGAAAAATGTGAGAGGTTACTTTTACTGTAGCGAAACTAAAACAGAAGAACTTTAACGTAATCGAAATGAAAAAAATAAATGCGACGTTACGTCAGGACGTAACACAGGCGAACACTGCTGAGCAACGTTCGTAACATCAACTGGCGAACCGATTAAATCTTCAGACGTATCTAGTGTGTGTCAAATGATTCTCGTGAGATGATTGCTGTATATTCGAAGATATCATTGAAGTATAAGCAGAACGTTTAGGGGATGACGGTGGTGATCGCATCAAATTAGACATATTAGAAAGATGCAAGGCACAGCAAGCGTTAGCTGATTTGGACGAGAGATAAATTTACCGCAACCAGGGTAAAAAGATTTCAAACAAATTAAGCACGAGGCACTGTTATTTGCAATGCGCTTGTTGCACTTGTCAGACTTAAGGCAAGACATACAGAATGCTAGATAACTAGAATATGAATAATAAAATATTGCTCCGAACAATGCCTCCTTTAAGGTTGGTTCGACAATGCTACAACGCGTGTATATACCAAGTCTATAAATATGAAACCGGAATTTTTGTATAGAAAATACACGTTTATTGTATGAAAATGATAAAAAATATTTAATTCGAAATATTGCCCATCAGTAGCTATACATTTTTCCCACCTGTCTGACAATTTGTGGATGCCAGGCCACAAAAACTGTTGCTCTTTTGAGGCAAACCAGTCATCGAGCCATTTTCGTACATTTTCGTAAGAAGTAAAGCTCTGCTCAGCAAGCAGCGATGTCGCATCGATGCAATTAAGTAGTAATCGGACGGAGCCAAGTCTGATGAGTAAGCCGCATGCGAAAGTATTTCCCAACTAAACGCCTCAATCGTTTCCTTGACCAGTTTTGTTATGTGTAATGATGCATTATCATGAAGCAAAATTGCTTTGTGTTGCCTTTTTTGATATTCTGGTCGTTTTTCATGCAAAGCTTGATTTAAATCGATCATTTGTTGTCGGTAGCGTTCAGTATTAACGGTTTCGCCAGGTTTTAGCAGCTCATAATAGATCACACCCTTCTGATCCCACCAAACACAGAGCATTGTCTTCCGTCCATAGCGATTTGGCCTTGCAGTCGATGTCGATGGTTCGCCTGGAGTTACTCATGATCTTTTACGCTTAGTATTCTGAAAATATATCCACTTTTAAAGGCAATACAAAGTGGTTTTGCTTCAAGATAATGCACCATCACACACAGCAAAACTGGTCAAGGAAACGATTGAGGCGTTTAGTTGGGAAATACTTTCGCATGCGGCTTACTTACAAGACTTGGCTCCGTCCTATTACTACTTAGTTGCATCGATGGGACACGCACTTGCTGAGCGCTTTACTTCTTACGAAAATGTACGAAAATGACTCGATGACTGGTTTGCCTCAAAAAGGCAACAGTTTTTTGGAGTGGCATCCATAAATTGTCAGACAGGTGGAAAAAATGTATAGCTAGTGATGGGCAATACTTCGAATAAAATGTTTTTCATCATTTTTATTTTAAATAAATGTGTATTTCCTATACAAAAATTCCGGTTTTATATTTATAGACCTGGTATACCCGTACTGCTTGTTCGCACGCATGGGAAACTACTGTTCCCCCTCTGTAGAATGTGCTGCACAGCCATGGATACATGGGCGGGCTGCACACATGATTACACGACTGAGCGAGCGTTTGACGTCACATGGGTCGTGGACGAGATGAGAAAAGCTGTGTCGCTCGGATATAAGGTGGAGCGTATCGATTAAATTTGGCAATACGTTGTTACGCAGTTTGGCTGGACAACGCGACGAGGCAGTCATTTTACCAAGTACATCGATACATTCCTGAAAATAATACAGGATTCGAGTGAACCACCAGAAGGATGTAACGATGACGAGGAAGCAATAGAGCCTTTCATGGCCCTGTACGAGGAGTCTGAGGTCGTATATCTCGAGCGAAGTGCTTTGCCGTCAAATCCGGGTTTACGATCGCTCGCAAAATTAGCCCTTAATTCATTCTGGGAAAAGTTTGGTCAACGCGAGAATGTCACGAAACCCTTTATCGTTTTCACACGCTCGGAGCTAATGAATTTACTAACGAGTCCGGAGTTTGAGATGACGGGAATGCTACCGGTGAATCACAAGATCATGTATGTGAACTATGTAAGCAACCGCGATGCCATCCAACCCGACATCAAACGCCGTGATTCCAGCATACATGCCGGCACCGGCTCGCATAAAACTATACAGTTATCTTGAGGCGCTCGGGCGGTGAATATTGTACTACGATACGGACTCCTGTATCTACGTGAGTCGCCACGGTAGCAACGAGTATGAACCGCCAATCGGTAAATTTCTGGGAGATCTCATGGATGAATTAAGCGAATGCGGGCCAGGTAGTTATAAAAGTTCGTTCGTTTCGGAAGGACTAAAATGCTTTTTGGTCACACGAGCTAGGAGCGTACCAGTTATTTAAAAATTTGACGCTATTCGACGCACAGAATTTCATCAGATAGTAACGCGTGAAGAAATTAAATCATGCTAACCTGTTAACACGAAACAAAAGCGGCAGGAGAAGTACTCTACTGTACCGTATGGCTATTGTTAAATACGCTAATTCTGTGTGTTGTTTCTACCAAGGTTTGCTTTTGACTGCTGACCGTCATGATTCGCATCCGTGAGAGAGAAGCCGTTTCCTCATGCCCTCTAGTATTGCAGGTTACTGCTTGGGTATCATCATTTGATATTGTTGATCAGAACGGTTAGACCGTCTTGATCCACCGGATAAATGATGTCCCAGCATTCGTTTTTCCTCGCATTCCCCTGGTTTTAGTGCATTATCGTCCTCCAACTTTTTATCTTCGACCGTTTTTTTATAGGAATTCTCTTCAGTGCTGGGAAGCACTTTACACGTTCGAATGTCAGCCTTTCCCTTGCCTGTAATCGCTTGATCGGTGTCGACATCGTGAGATAATAAGGATTTGTAAATTCAGGTCTTTATTGGACTTCTCAAAGTAGACTGATGTTTATTGGTCCCTATCTCGTGAAACTTCAGTAGATCCCACTGAACGATATATAGTGGCTTATCCGTAGATTGGTTATTCGTGTTTATTTATGGAGCCATTATTACTATTCGATGTCTGAAGATACTGTGTTTGTTAGCTTTTGGTAAATGGGTACCGTCGGTCTCACTCGTGCGTTCGATAGTTTGTTTATCTTTGTTTCCGTGATCCTACTTGATGTGATTTCTTCAGGTATGTGGGAGATGTCTCTTCGATGGTCCTAATAGCATTGATTTATATAATTATCGGTTGCTCTCATTAGTCCCTTCACCGCGTATTTAAATTATTGTTATTATTGTTATCATCATCATCATCATCATCATCATCATCATCATCATCATCATCATCATCATCATCACCATCATCTTCATCTTCGTCGTCGTCGTCGTTGTTGTCGTTGTTGTTTTTGTTGTCGTTGTTATTCTATACTTTTTCTAACTCCTCCTCCCGTCGCACTTCTTCCCCCCTTCATACCCTTGCTGTGTTCGGTTACGTCTCAGCAATTTGCAATCTCAGATTTTTTTCGGTACCTCATCCTCGAGTTGGTATGCTCCTAGTTCCACGCACTTCTGTATACGGCATGGACCTTCCCATATAGATAAAAACGTAGAGGTGACTTGGTTTGCCGGATCTGACACATTCAACGCTTTGATCAGTACCAGGTCTCCTTCCTCAAACGTTGTTAGCATGTGCATGCATGGCGTTAAATTGTTTTGCTCGCTTCACACCTTTTTCTGATTCTCTCACCAGCTATCTGTATTTCAGCTTCATAGGTCTTGCATACCTTGCACCCATTTATACCACCTAGCGTGATTCTCTTTTCGAAATGTACTAAAAAATTGCCTTAATTCACGGTTCACTCGGTTCACGATGTTTCCTTGAGGATGACGTTTCGAAGAAAACACTGCATTTATTTTTGCATTTTCCAATCTTTTCAACTAGTTCTTTATTGTGAACTCACTCCTATGGTCGAATTGAATGCAGGCCGGTTTTCCGAACTATGGGATATAATTATTAAAGGTTTTTTCGATTATCGTTGCTGTGTTTTCCTGCCGAATCGGGAACAAATCCACATATTTGCTGAATTCATGAATGCTGACTAATATGTACTTGACTCCTTTAATAGATGTAGGGTGTATGATAATGAGTGTGAGTGAGTTGGAATTATTTGATAATGGTTCACATAAATTATTAAGAACTGTAGAATGAAAACTAATTGAGGCGACAGAGCACTATAAGAGAGATTGACAAGTGCGCAGAGTGAGCGTCTAGTCAGCCTGAGTAACACACAATAAATGGCAATGAATATAATGCTCTGTGCATTAAACATAGTATTTTTAATCTGTCGACGGGTAGCAGGTCGATGCATTCACACGTAGCATGTCTAGTGACAGATGCGAATAGTAAGATTAAGGATCCTGGTGACAAGTATAATTAATTGAATGCACTCTGTAATTAACAAGAATAGTTCAACGTTTATTTAATTAACAGCGATTGCATAACAAATACCTGGTGAATACAAAATTATACTGTGATTTGTCTGGCCTGTGTTATGATGTACTGGCGGTGAGTGGGATCTCAGGCCTCCGAGTTGACGTGTTGATCCCGTGTGGATGATCCTGGTGATATGGTCTGATTGTAGCGCTCTATTGAAGTCACATGGCAGGCTCGTGAGTGAGCTATCGCCAACGTGCGATGCGAGGCTGAATGGCGTCTCTGCTGCCAACGACGAACCACACCATTGACGTTTATGCGAATGTTGCAATAGTTTTGTTGATTTGTGGTGATTCGCACTGACACTGAGTTCAAACACGGGTGATTTGACCAAGAACGTAATACGCTATAATACTGAGTGCACACAAACATGAGTGGAACTAATGAATATCTACGTGAGTTTACGCGGGAAACTGTAGCGCGAACGACTCGAGTGAGAATAATGGCCACTTCCGTCGACCACGAGGCATATTATCAAGAGGGCGGACGTGCGTCATAGCTTGCTTGAATTGTGATTCGCCGCCAGCGATGGAAAGTGAGCTTTGTGAGTGGTCTTGCCGCTGCGGCCACGCTAGCAGCGTTGACCGCTTGAGTGAACTTCGATCGAGGATATGAGCTGATGGACAATGTGCTTGAGTGCGCAAGATTGATAAATCGATATAGCATACCTGCGAGCTATACCATATGACGCGAGGCGTCAGATGAGTGTGCGTGTAGCGTGTGCATGAGTTGAGTGTGTACTTGATAGGTGCGAAAACTGAACATAGGGCCCATAAAAATGAATCGATACTAACAAATTGTAAGTCCGTCGTTCTTTCGGAAATAATCATTAGCATCTTAACAGCAATATGTCTATATAGTTCGGCGCATTTAATAATATTCTGCCGTACTAGACATCTTGGTAGCATCACTTCCCACCTGTGAGATTTTCTGTGTTTCTGCAGGATTTCATCTTGCCATCGAAATTTCTTCTCTTTCTCTGTGTCCTCTTGTTTTTCGAGAAATTCCATAATCGCTTCTAGATCTTTCTGGTTCCGCTGATGTTTAGCGATTTTCCTCATTTATTTTACTAGATCCTTTGATGCTTTCGGTGCTAAGGCTATCGCAATTACGATCACACCCTTTTCATCCTTTGTTTCTCCATTCTTATTTTCTTCGATACAACTCAGAACGTCGGCAACGGTATTTTCCTTGCTTTCGAGGTGTTCTATAGTCAGGTCATAAACCTGAATTGATAGAACACATTGCATCAATCTCTTTGCTGTGAATCAACAGGTTTTGAGAAAAATGAATGATTTTTGGTCCGTGATTATCTGAATCGGCACCTCGGAAGTATGTTCGGAATTTTTCCAGAGCCCATTGCTAGTAAATTTTTTTCGGTTATCATATATCCGAGCTCGGCTCCTTTAAGAGTTCGGTTTGCAAATGATATAACTTCGCTCTCACCATCCTCGGTCTTTTGCGTAAAAATGGCCAAAGCGGACCCGCTAACATGGGTGGTCAAAAATATATGGTTTATTAACATCGGGAAAATGAAAGATCACTGCCTCGCAGAAAAAAAATTTAACCATATCAAAAGCTTCTTGCTGAACTGTTTCCCACTTCCATTTCACTCCCTTCCTTAGTAATTCTAGTAGTGTTTGAGAATGCTTAAGTATTCTGCTACGCGTTGCTGTTGCTGCTCAGCGGCAGCACTTCACAGGATCAGTAAATTCGCAGTGGGTCAGCGTGCCAAGCAACAGGTCGCTGCGTGCACGCACTCTACGACTGCTTGGCAAGACAACGGCTGCTTCGTATATCGCAGCCATCTTGCGTTTTGCTCTCGCACGACTTTGACCGTTTCCGTGACTCGTGTGCTCTCATCATAGTTCAGTGCATCTTTACAATTCTCATCGTTCCACTGTGCCGACCAACTATCACTACAAAACTCATCCAGCATATCAGCATTGATATATTGACGCCGGTCTACTGGTTTACATGAATATTTGGCTCATTGTGTCATGCACCCGTCCTCAGCTTTACCGCGAGGCCTGATCGCGACAGCACATCTCATCGCTTACACTGATTAATATAATCGTTTGTGGTAACAAGCTCGACTCATTTTATTCTATCCTTTTCTCTAATTATTTGATATATTAATTTTTATCTTGTACTTGATTTATTTGTATATTATCGTCCACGGCATTTGACAGGTGGAGTAATTAATGCCACTGTTAACGACATCTGTGTACTGCATATTAATTCACCTGCTACAACTTTACAGTCCACTTCACTCCAACAACTGAATTTTCGAACAAGTAGTGAGGCGGTTTCATGGGCGTGTTGGTTGGTAAACTTTGCATAAAAATTGATGAAACCCAGAAACCCTCTTAATTTTTTAAGGTTCCTTGGTGCCGGATATTCTTCTATAGCCCTTATTTTTTCTGGATCGGGATTCAATCTCTCTGTTGTGAGGATGTGACCATGGAATGATACTTCTTTTCAGAAAAAGTGTGACTTTAAATTTCAAAGTCTTTTCGTGCTCCTCAAAACGCTGGAGAAGGATCTCGAGATGCGTGACATGCTCTTTATGGTTTCTGTATAAAACGAGTATATCATCCACTAAATTTATAACGAAATCCAGACCCACTAAAACTACATCAAATGCTTTAATTGTACTCGCTGTACATTTTTTAGTTCAAGCGGAGTCACTGTAAATTCTGGATATGAAGGATCTACCTCATGGTACTACTTCCCCTTTCTCTTAGCACTTTCCAATCTGCTGAAATGCTATATACTTCCTTGAGTTTGGATGTAATGGGATTTGCCAGAAGCTTCTCGTGAGATCTAGTATTGAGGTGACTGATTTTTCCCTACACCTTTGAAAGATCTCTTCGATTGGAGGTGCGTTATTGTCGTCATTCACCAGGTAGTTATTCAATTCTCTGGAGTCTAGACATAGTGGCACACTCTTATTACACTTGGTTACTGGCATTAACAGGATAATGTAGATACTTTCACATTTTTGTATCACCCCGTAGTTGAGCATTACCTTGATTTCTCGTTGTGCTAGATCCACTGGATACTAGCGATTGAAATATGGCCTCGGATCCTTAAGTGCCAAATGGTGTACATATTTAGACATCCTTCTAGGTTTTTTTATCAAAAATCCCTTGGCTCTGCTGTACAATGACCTCGAATCTGACCCTGACTCCTGGTCCAAGTTCGTGACCTTCTTCCATATTTGTTTCGAATTCCGCCTTCGATAACTGGAATTGGTGGCACATTTGTGATATCTCTTCCTGTGTGACACAAATCTCCCGATCTGCGTCCATCCTTAGTACCTCAGGGTCTACCAATTGCCAAAGGCCATTTATCAAATTGGCCACAACCATATTCCGTACGGCGACAAATCTGCCGCGGGCATCGATGAAAATATATGATTGCATCATGCCGCTAATGCCAATCAGAATGGGTCGTGGCAGCTTTGGCACCACTAATAACTGTAATGTCCCGACCTACGGGTCCTTGCTCCGACCATAATCTGCTTCTTAGTCTTCTCCGCTTTTCCTCTGAACGCTTCCATGAATTTAGTCGACGTTACTTTCAGCGTGGGGAATTTACCGAATTTTTCTCCATACTGATTGAAAAACTCTTCCGAAATGCAGCACACCTGTCATCAGACTGAAATCCCACTGTCGATCAGACTTTTTTCTGATAGCCTCTCGATCTCTACCGAGATTTCTGGACACTAGGGATGTATCTCATCGTTCTATTTTTCCTCTCCCTTCGGTTCCTCTCGCAAAAACTCCCGTGGGTCTTCGGTCACCGTAAAAATCTGGTATATATTTGTCCTTCGGTCATTGCCGCTCCTCTAGTTCTCCTTTCCCGTTGACTCCTGTTTCCGCCCGGATAATTTCGGTATCCCGATATCCTTAGGAATGGACTGATTTATGGACGGCTCGCTTGCCGTGATCCCCTTGTCTGTATCCGTTCGTTCCTTCGTCTTTTCCTTTTCATCTCTTGTAATTATTTTTTCTTTCATTTTCCGAATTGCATTTCCTCAGGGTAGAGACGAAGATGCTACATACTACTAATGTGATCCTTGCTGCGTGTTCTGCCCAGCTGCAGGTCCCCTATTATTATTGTATGGGTATGCCTGCCAACGTGTCCGATTCTCCGGACAACAAGATCGCTGCCAGTCATTTCTCGGTGGTTCCTACCCGCTTTGATCCTTTGGTTCACCACACCCCTGGAAATCACGTCTCTGATTTCCTCTTCGGCTATTCAGAGGGCTTTTCATGTCAATGCTCTCTAGCAGCTCCAGAAATTCTTGCACAGTTTCAATCTGACGGATCGTTAAGGCATCTCTCAATAAGATCACGGTCATTTCCGAAGACAAGGGTGGCATATTTCGCTCTGGTACGATTTTGGCCTACTGTGCCGTACGTTCTGAACTCAAGGTTACTTCTCAAGGAACTTCTCCCCCATCTGACGTGTCGAATACCATGCTATAAATGCAGTCAAAAAGTCGGCAAAATTATGGATGGTGTTCCACTAGATGCCACCAGTTCTTTGCTTGTCCTTCCATCGCGTCTTCAATGACGAAACACACGTCCGCTCCTTCCATACCAGCTGCCTCGCAGAATTCTTGCAGCTCCTTCAAAATTCTATTGGGGGTTGTTTCTCATCTCGAGACGAGTGAGGTTGCCTGCCTGAAACATCGAAAAACCGCATGACGAATTATTTGCATTAATGGACACGCACTCTTCCAATGTCTTTATCCTTGTTGCATGATTTTCCGCAACGACTCGATTCCGCGTAATTAGCTCGATGACCACCTCCATCTCCTTTTTCATTTTCGCTCGAGCAATCTGTTTGTCAGCGAGGACATCCCAATGATACGCGTGAACAGCTTCCTGTTCTCGCACAATCTCCCGACGTACAACCTCGATTTTATCGTCCGCCCCTTCATCCACCTTGAGGATACTCCTCTTAACGTATTTTTGCAGATTGTCTTGCAGCAAGTCCTCGAGACACAGAAGTAAGTCGTCTCTTTCAATTTAGCACGTATCTCGCCCTGGCCTTCTTTAATCGTTCATTGGGAAGTCATAATGTAGCTCATACCGACCGGATCTGGAACGGCAATGAGTGTTGCCCCTAACACTGGAGTGGATCGACCAACTCCACCCTCGTCTAATGCATTTGACCCCATTGTTCATGTGGTACTATGCATTTCTGAGAGTCGTGCTATTTCTTCACGGTCCTGCCTGCGTTGATATTCGACTAATGCGTCTGTCGTGATGGATTCCCACTGTAACGACTATTCTAGTAGTGAGTACTAAGTTCCTGACTTACATCAAGCAGCGGCTGTTGTACTAGCCTATTAGCAAATATCGATTAAAAACGCATATTTCTCGATACTTGGCACCCACTATCATGTTTTACTAAATATTACGGTATTTAAAGTTATGATTAAATTTTAAATACCCTTAAGGGGTCGAGTACGGACTCGAGCAGGGAAGAAATTCATTCAGGCTGCAATAATAGGTAAAAGTAGTGTTGATTGAACAAAACATAAGAAATGTAGAACAAACAAGAAATTAATGAAATTCATGACTCGGTCTTCGGTAACCACGTGCCTTACAAAAGTAATTCCTGGGTCCACGCGCACCTGTATAATCGTGTCCGCAATTGAAATGAGAATAGTTTTGTGATTTCTCGAATCGTAATTATAATATTATCTGTGACTGTAATACTGGGCTGATCTTCAAAAGATAGTATCATGATATGTCTACTCGGGACCTCCGTAGGCTAGAACAGTCGTTTATGCTATACAACTCGCCACCGTGGATCCATTATCGCTCGTAGATCACTTGATCTGCGATCCGCTGTACGATTGCGCTCCTAGCTGTATCACTAGGCTCTGTGGAGGAGACAAAGCTTTCGCTCATGTTTCCTTTGCTAGCCTTGTCGCTCGTTTGTTCGATTGCCCCTGCGGTTGGGCGTCAGTGAGATGAAATTTTAGTATATCCGCTCCTAGTCATAGAGGCAGACGCGTTCCTAGCTGCTGGGTTGGTACGCTTTTTAAGGTAGGAGTAGGTAATCTACTTGTATTTATATGGCGCAATAGGCCGATTGCCCTCGTCAACTGCTTCAGGTTTCCTGGTTGTCGGATTTACCGTAGCGAGGGCTCAGCTGCTAGAGGTCAGAAGTGATGTTGACGTCACGGCTTGGCCTTTTTCACGCAACACCGGTGCCTTTCTGTGTGCGTGGCGCGTGCATGAGACGAACCTTTCGTCTCAATACCGATGGTTGCTGGGTTGGGTAGCCTGTATAGTCATCCTCCCTAGGTACTCAGATGAATCCACGAAGGTAGGTATTACTGCTGACCGCGCACGTTGCAGTGTCTTACATTTGCCTGTGTGAGATTGATCAGCATTAGTATTGCATATATTCCAGAGTTAGCTACATCATGCACTGGTATGCTTGTGAGGCAAATCAGCGTGTGTTCGATCAGTCGGCAGGATTGGATGTAAACTTTAGTAGGGAGGAAATATTGGCTTGAATTATTGGAAAAAGCTATGTGAGGTTGGGTTGATATTATGTGAACAACTCCAGTCATGTTGTGGATTCTTTGTGCGACAGGTCAGGGATGTATCCGATGGGGTTGAAACATAGTACGTTCTAGGAGTGATATACACACAATGACCATTAATCTGTCGACATGGTAGGTTAAGTCAGTGTGCACAGCTCTTGCAAAGGTCTCCGGGTGCAGGTCATCCAGTGGTAGAGGAAATTGGTACGCTGATGCGAGTAGTTGAGCTTCTCGGGTGATGGTTATCAGTTGTCCGGATCATAGGGTTGAAGCGTCAGTGATCCCTTAACAGACAAAGTTTATCACTCGAATGCAATATTCACATACCTTGCTGTATCAAGTGACCTTATCCGTGTCTTGGGCATCGTTATTTATCAGGGTGTAGTTGTAAAGACACACTGCCGTTTCGTTGTTTAGAGAATCTGAAGATTCTCTCCCCTTGCGGGGGAGGGGTTAGAATCTTCCGGCGGTAAAGTATGCCCGTCGTAGATGATGACTTAAATGTAGGAGCTGCCCGTCTCAGGGTCGGGGCACAAAGTGGCCCGACCGTATCCGAGAAAGGGATCTTGATGACCCTAACCTTGTCAGGAACGGCCAGGGTACCCCCCGGTTGACGGGCGCCATAAGGAAACCAGGCTGGCGTAAAAACCGGCTCAGGGTGACGAAAAGCCCGTCGCGGACAAGCTCAGCCCAAGGCAAGGTGGGAGCCAGCGCACCGAGGGCTGGATGGCACTGGGGTATAGTGTCGCGCACGATGCCTATGGGGAACCAGGAAAAACCCCATAGTATAAAGCCTTACCCCCACAATCAACTCGTGGGAACAACATGGACAAAACACAACAAATAAGAACGAACGCCAATGGTGGTACCTCGTCAGGGATACAACTGTCAAAAAATACGGACAGGGCGACACTGCACCTTCCGAGACGAGACAGGATGGACAGCGTGGCGAGCGCAGGGAGCGGGGTAAGCTGTACCTCTGCGGCCTCTGCTAACGACAGTGACAACAGACGTACGCGCAAACAGACGGGACAGACGAAAAACGCAACAACGTACGCCATAACATGACGACAGAATGAACCTGAACTGACGGAGCTACTGATGCTCATACAGAGGACAGCGACGAAAATTGCTGAGGCAGTGGCAATACATAAAAATATTAATATGGCGGTAAAAACCGGTATAAGGACGATTCTCGAGGCCACCGACACTGCGCTAAGCATGCGAATCAGGACAGCCTCAAAAGGAGAAATGACGGCAGACGACCTGACAGAGACAAAAACAGAAACAACGGAACCGGCAACCCGACCGACGAAACGGAAACGGGAGGCAAGAAGGAACCCTCCGGAGGCCTCGCAAA
Source organism: Cylloceria caligata (assembly GCA_963942595.1). NCBI lineage: Eukaryota > Metazoa > Arthropoda > Insecta > Hymenoptera > Ichneumonidae > Cylloceria > Cylloceria caligata. Next base: position 33,943,000 of record OZ012704.1, on the reverse strand, counting down.
AGCGACCTCCGCGAACGGAGGCGGCCGGAGCCTAGAAAACAGCCTTAAAAACGAAGACAAGAACGACGAAACGGAAAAACAAAACAAACAAGACGAACGCGACGACCCAGGCTGAAAAGCACAGACCAGCCCCCAAACACAGGGGGACGAAAGGGACGGCTGTGCTGGTCAAGCCTGAAAATGACAGCACGTACGCCAAAATATGAGACGTTATTATCGGGGGAGACTTCAACGGGCGGGCGATCGAGTGGGGAATGACAGAAACGAACAAACGTGGACGTCTGCAAGGCTGGACCTGGTAGTAGAAAATACGGGAAATACACCGACGTACAGACGACCAGGGTTTGGAGATTCCATCCCTGATGTCACAATGATAACGGACGGAATATCGCCACGGAAAGAGCAATGGCGGGTGTTCGACGGCTACACGGCCAGCGACCACCAGTACATTGTCTTCGAAGTGGCAGGACAAACGGTGATGAGACGGACGAGGAACCAGTTTCCCCCGGGGTGAACCTCAACAAACTCAACATACGGAAATTCTCGGAGGAGCTGGTGGCAGCACCAGCGCCGATAACAAAATTCCCCCCGGAGTTGACTGGCCGGCAAAGGGCGGAAAGACTTGTGAACGAGAGGGCTAAACTGACGGACCGGCTGTGCAACAGCACAATGCCGAAACGACGACATCGACAGAACAGACAGCCACAATACTGGAGGATGGACGAAAAAGCCGAGCTGCGCAGGGTCTGCTTGTCAAGCCGACAACGAGTAACGAGGGCTAGGGGAAGACCCGAAAGAAAAAACCTCCAAGCCGCATATGAGACAGCACGGAAGACACTGACGAGCGCGATATGAGACAGCAAAGCGCGTTGTTGAAAGAGACTCTGCGAAGGGGTGGATCAGCACCCTTGGGGTACTGGTTACTAAATTGTGACTCGTAAACTAGGGGCCCGGGTACCAACAGAACTCAAAGATACCGAATCCGCACGACGGATCGTCGATGGGTTGTTCCCTAGACACCCGATACGGATGGACGCAATCGATGAATTGCACGATGAATGCAATAAAGACTGGTAAGGCACCGGGATCGGATGGAGTGCCGGCGGAGATTATCCGGCTGATGGTGATTCTGAAGAGGGAGATATTAATTGATCTATACAACAAGTGCTGACGACAGGGACGTTCAGCGATCGGTGGAAGGCGGCGAGGCTAGTTGTTATCCCCAAAGGTAAGGGCGACCCCAATACGCCGTCAGCCAACCGGCCGTTGAGTTAACTTGACACGACGGGTAAACTCTAAGAACAATTACTGAGACCGAGACTGACGGACGCGCTTTCGACCGGGGGATGCCTATCACACCAATAGTTTGGCTTCAGGAAGGGCCGGTCCATGATCGGAGCCATCCAGAAGGTGGTAGACTACTTCCGAGATACAGACAGACATTGCCACGCAGCGCAATCAATCGTGCTGCTGGCGAAGTTCGACGTTAGGAACGCTTTCAACTCGGCCAGGTAGGAAAACATACTGGAGACGCTTAGAAACGACTTCAGGGCCCCACCGTACCTGACCCGAGTAGTGGAAGATTACCTACGAAACAGACGGATTACCTACAAGACAATCGAAAGACAGGCGACAAGATAAATCACGGCGGGGGTCACACAAGGATCCATACTGGGACCAGACTTCTGGAGTGGGATTTACGACAGCCTGCTGAGACTGGAGCTCCCGCGAGACGTTTAATTCGTCGCATACGCCGATGATGTGGCGGCGGTGATCGTTGACCGGTCTCTAGAATTAGCACAGTACAAACTGATCCAGACGATGAGACGTGTCGGACGATGGATGACTGACCACGGATTGCAACTCGCAACGGGAAAGACGGAACTGGTATTTCTCACACGGAAACGCATACTGACGAGACTACCTATAAAGGTCGGGACAGACCCGATAGTGGCCGGAGGGGAAGTCAAGTACCTGGGGGTGACCCTAGATACGAAGATGACTTTCTGGCTTTACATACAGACGACAGCCCGGAAGGCGGCCGAAAGGGTTGCATCCTTAAGCCACGTGATGGCAAACACGAACGGACCGAGACGGGGGAAATGGAGACTTTTAATGTCGACGACTCACTCGATGCTCCTCTACGGCGTGGAGGTCTGGGCGGAATTCCTAAACACAAAAAAATACTGCCACGCGATGACGACGGTACAAAGACAGGGTGCACTGAGGATCGCCTGCTCCTATCGAACTGTCTCTGCACAAGCAGTTTTGGTGGTGGCCGGCGTAATCCCCGTGGACCTCCTAGCTTTCGAGCGAAAGAGGATCTACGGGAAAAGCGCGGATATAAAACGGGAGGATGCGGCAATTGCGGAGCGCAACAGGACGATACAGACTTGGCAAGACCGATGGACAGAAGAACGTACAGGCAACTGGACGAGACGACTTGTAACGGACCTGAGATCGTAGATCGAAAGGAAGTTTGGGGACGTAAAATTTAACGTTACCCAGCTCCTGACCGGACACGGCTACTTCCGAAGGTACTCTTACAACATGAACAGAGTACCAATGCCAGACTGTAAGTACTGCGGACACGAACGAGACGATGCGGAGCACACATTTTATATGTGTGACCGCCGGACACGACTCCGACTGAAACTAGAGACGATTATTGATAGCATCACCCCGGACAACATGTCCAGGTGATGCTCCACTCAACAGAATGGTGGCAACTAGTTGCCGCCTATACAGAGACGATACTACGACGAAAAAACGTAGACGGCTGCCTCACCTAACCGAGCAGACGGACTGACGTGACGCGACTGGTTACAGACAATAAGACGAACGGACGAACACGGACAGAACCCCCAGCCAGAAGTAATATCAAAATAGTTCCTGGTCTGGGGGAGGGCAACAAGGAGAGGGCGGTTTAGTGGGTAGGCCTACTTTTTTGGGAGTCCCACATACCGCCCAGTTCAAAAAGCTGGGAGATATCCGTAAAAAGGATTCCGCAACTCCTTGTATAATAATAATAATAAAAATGTAATATCTGTGATTCGACAATCCACACACACAATGTGAAACCCTATGTATAATCATATTCCGATCATGTGACCAATGTACGTAGGCTAACGGGAGTCCAATGTGAAGAGTAGCGATGGGGAACGGGTAGTCCGTCTCCGACCTTTGTCGAAAATACACGTAAATACAACAATTATAAAGTATGTGCTTCTTCTTTCCGAGTCAATACGGTCCCAAGCCGCGTACAGCCCATCCTAAAATATTACAAGACTATATATAAAACTATAAATACCTATAACAATAATCAGAAGTGGGATTCAAACTAAAAAGAAAAAGTGCAATCGCGGGAACTATTTCGTATGGTTTTATCGGATGACGTCACAAACCATTTCAAAAGTGAAACGGACGTTTAGTTTCACATTAATTGTGATCCAAGCTGGTGTGGAATCATGGAACTATGTAAGATCAAATAGTGATTACGTTACTATTGATTTGTGGCGAAACGGAGTTAGCAGATCAATTAATTGTGTTTAATTGACAGTGGGCTTTACGAGCAACCGTGTTTCGTAAAGTAAGGCATACGGCCGTTATATCTTCAAATTCGTTAGTCGTGAGGGAATTCGTACGCTTACGAAGCGTCACTGGTCATTCCAGACGATAACACTATTTCAAAGGGAGAGTGATTGTGTACAAACTTTGCACGAGAACTGTAATCTCTGGGTGTAGTCGAGGGTCCGTATTACCGTACCACGCTGTGTAATAGTTCTCCCGATTTCGCGAAAACGTATTGAAGCTGACTCGCGTCAGATTGTACACAGTGAGTGATATTTACGAAGACGTATAGTATCTCTGTGTGAGACATTTCTCCCGGTATCTTATACCGACGTCTCTGTGTGAGATTTGTATAGGCATAATACCTTATTGCAAGCCGGTAAAGTTTAAGAAAATGAATCCAAACGAATTCAGAGTTGCTACATTAAAAGAAAAGCTTCGTCTTTTATCACTTTCAACACAAGGGACGAAGGCGGAATTAATTAGTCGACTAAACGAAGCGGATCCGACTGGAGTATGGATGAAAACGATAGACGCTACGGAAAATGATAGCGATCCGAACGATGGGAACAGAGTCGACAACTTCAATTATGAAATGTTAAAAGCAAACAGTGTAAGGGACACTCACACAAGGTCGACGAACGAGGCGACCCCTCCACCATCGATCATGACTACGTCACCTGAGATCAGGAGAGAACTCGAGCTTATCCGGAGAGAGAGAGAGCTCGTACGAAGAGAACTCGAATTATGCGAACGAGAAAACGAAATATTATCAAGGAACCAGAATGTTCGTCCTGATGCACCGATACAGCAGCCCGGCGCAATGGAGCAGGTTCCTCCGACGACGTCAAGTACACGAGTCAACACGAGTGTAAATAAAATCAGTGATTTACTCAGCGATTTTAATGGAGCAGACGACGCGTTCTGGAGGTGGGAACAACAAGTACGTCTATTATCGACAACGTATGAGTTGGAGGACTAATTAGCGCGACTCCTCGCATGTTCTAAATTGAAGGGCAAAGCCCTTGATTGGTTTTACTCGAAGCCGGATCTGATTGGACTAAGTATGGACGATCTCCTATCGCAGATGAAAATTATGTTTGATCACCGACCTCACAAATTGGCTTTGAGGAGAAAGTTCGAATCAAGAACTTGGAAAACTGATGAGACTTTTCATCAATATTATCACGATAAAGTGATCCTCGGGAATCGTGTACCGATCGATCAAGCGGAAATGGTCGATTACGTAGTTGATGGAATTCCGGATTCACAACTGCAAAATCAAGCACGTTTACAAAATTCCCGGTCCGCCACGGAACTGCTCAAAGCCTTCGCAAAAATTTCCTTAACGGATACGAAAAACCGCTTCGCTCGCAATTCAATCGTGAAAATAGAGGAAAAAACTGTAAAAATAAATACGAACTCCACCGAACGAGATTCAATAAAGATACGATGCTACAACTGTAATAAAACAGGACATCTTTCGACCGAGTGCCGCAGTCCGAAACGAGAAAAGGGAGCGTGTTTTAACTGCAGGGAGATAGGACATCGAGCAACAAACTGCCCAAAGAAAACATCTCAGGTCAACATCATCGAAGAAGCATTGGACGAAGACGAATTCCATCGATATATCGAGTATAATATTCATACGCAAAATGGTTTTTATAAATGTCATTTGAACACGTTACTGGACACTGGGAGTGCGGTAAGCCTGATTAAACAACGTTATGTAAATATTGACGCGATGAAAAGTCCGGAGGGTCATCGTGATCAATTTCAAGGAATCAATAACAGCACGTTAATCGTACATGGAACGGTCGATGTCGATATAACATTCGATTTCCTCGTTAAACGAAAGGTTTGTTTATTCGTCGTACCAGATACTACGATGAAAACTTCTGTCCTTTTAGGTAGAGATATGTTCGCGTTGTTTGGCTGGGGATTGAGAAGTAAGTCTGAGTATGATATCGGATCGAGTGAGGTATTAAACATCGACGTTCATGAGGCGGTAGAAAATGTAATCGATGCAATGTTGATAAATACGGGTATCCCAGCGGATGAAAGCCTAAGACTAAAAGAACTATTTCGAGAAGAATATGTCCGACCTGAGCGTCCGATCGAACCGAAAATCAAAGCGGAATTGAAGTTAACATTACGCGAACATCAGCCGATTCGTTTCTCGCCACGTAGACTATCTTATTTCGAAAAGGAACAGTTAGGCACAATGATCGATGATTTGTTAAAGAAAGGGGTTATTCGAGCAAGCGAGTCCGAATACGCATCGCTGATCGTGCTCATAAAAAATAAAAACGGTAATATGCGGATGTGCGTTGATTTTCGAGTTCTAAATAAACACACCCTAAGTGACAATTACCCCCTCCCGTTGATCGAGGACCAATTGAACGTGCTGAACGGCAAAAGGTTCTTCAGCTTACTTGATTTGAAGGATGGCTTTCATCACATCGCGGTAGAGAGAGATTCGATCAAGTATACTTCTTTCGTCACGCCGTTAGGACAATATGAGTACATAAAAATACCTTTCGGTTTAAAAACGGCACCATTGAAATTCCAAAAATTCGTAAACGAAGTCTTGGACGAACTCATCAAGTCTGGCGATGTCGTAGTGTATCTTGATGATTTTCTCGTTGCGACAGAAACTTTGGAAGATCATTTTCGAATCTTGAAGCGCGTGTTTCGATTGCTCGTCGACAACAAATTAGAGCTTCAAATGAGTAAATGTAAGTTTCTTTTCACGGAGATCGAATATTTGGGGTATATTATCACGCAAGATGGTGTGAAACCCACCGAAGCTGGGATTAACGTGGTCAATAAATTTCCGATTCCGAGAAATGTTCACGATGTACAACGATTTTTAGGTTTGTGTGCCTATTTTCGGAAATTTATTGAAGACTTCTCGACTGTGGCGAAACCGCTCTATGATTTAAGAGTAATATTTAAGAAATATTAAGAAATAAAGAGTTTTGAACTACTAAAGAAAAAATTGATCGCGGCACCAATATTGGCAATTTACAATCCCCGCAATGAGACTCAACTCCATTGCGATGCGAGCAGTTTGGGTTTCGGAGCGGTTTTAATGCAGAAAAAGGCCGACGCGAAATTTCACCCGGTCTTTTACTGTTCAAAACGTACCACGAACACCGAATCGAAGTACCATAGTTTCGAGCTCGAGACATTGGCGATAATATATGCACTTAAACGTTTCCGAATATATCTGCAGGGGATAAAATTCAAAATAATTACCGATTGTAATTCACTCACCCTCACTCTCAACAAGAAAGAGATTAATCCCCGTATAGCTCGGTGGGCGCTTGAGTTACAGAGCTATGATTATGAAGTAGAACATAGGGCAGGCACTCAAATGGCGCATGTTGACGCACTCAGTCGCTCAACGGGAATTTTGGTTATTGAGGATAACCCTTTCGAACTCAATTTGTCTCTAGCTCAAAACCAGGATCCAACTATAAAAGAATTACGTATCAAACTCGAGAAAAGCGAGGATAGTTTGTTCGGAATGCGAAACGGTTTAATATACCGGAAAAGGGGCGACGCTTTATTATTTTACGTACCACAAAGCATGGAGAGTAACGTGATTCACCAATACCATGATGATATGGGGCATTTGGCGATAGAAAAGACATGCGGGGTGATCCAAAAGAGCTATTGGTTTCCTAAACTCAAGGAAAAAGTAGAGAGACATATTAAAAACTGTTTGAAGTGTATTTCATTTTCACCTTCCGTGGGAAGGATCGAAGGTTTTTTGCACAACTTTCCAAAAGGGAATAGTCCATTCGTGACCATACATGTGGACCATTACGGCCCAGTTGATAAAGAACATTCCCAAAAGCGTTATGTGTTTTTAGTGGTAGACGCTTTCACAAAGTTTGTGAAGCTTTACGCCACTAAAACAACGTGTAGTAAGGAATCGATAAATTGTCTTCGACAATATTTCACGACGTATAGTCGACCAAAAGTTATCGTATCAGACCGCGGAAGTGCGTTTACTTCAAAAGAATTCGAGGAATTTATATCAGAAATGGAAATAAGTCACATAAAAATTGCTACCGGATCACCCCAAGCAAATGGTCAAGTCGAGCGAGTGAATCGCGTTCTCACTCCGATGCTTGCGAAATTAGTTGATAAGAATATACGAAAGTATTGGTATCATGTACTCGAAGATGTCGAGTACTCCATAAATAATACAGTCAATAAGACAACAGGCGAAACGCCGAGTGTATTTCTATTTGGTGTAACGCAACGAGGAAAGAGCATAGATTTAGTAAAGGAATTCCTCGAAGAAGAGGAACCCAATCAGACCGACCGAGATCTTTTATCTCTCAGAAAGAAAGCAGAGGCGAAGATCGAGAAATCACAGGAGTATAGTAAGAAACATTTTGACGCAAGACGAAAACAACCTCATAAGTTCCAAATCGGTGATTACGTAATGCTTCGAAATTATGAGTGTACGCCGGGAATTGCAAGGAAGTTAATACCCAAATTTAAAGGACCTTATGAAATCATTCGAGAGTTACGAAATGACCGATATGTAGTAGCTGATATCAAAGGCTTCCAGGCTACACAAAAACCATATAGTGGTGTTTGGGAGCCAGCCAATCTTCGTCTCTGGCGTTCGATTAGTTAAGGCACGTTAAATACATAAGTAACACGGAATACGTTGCTCTTTAGGTGATAAATGTAAATTTCGATTGACAAGCAATTTAGTTACGTAGACTATTATGCTTATATGAAGCGCTATTCGAGGACGAACAGAGGTCAGGCGGGCCGATTGTAATATCTGTGATTCGACAATCTACACACACAATGTGAAACCCTATGTATAATCTTATTCCGATCATGTGACCAATGTACGTAGGCTAACGGGGGTCCAATGTGAAGAGTAGCGATGGGGAACGGGTAGTCCGTCTCCGACCTTTGTCGAAAATACACGTAAATACAACAATTATAAAGTATGTGCTTCTTCTCTCCGAGTCAATACGGTCCCGAGCCGCGTACAGCCCATCCTAAAATATTACAAGACTATATATAAAACTATAAATACCTATAACAAAAATAAGTTTTTTTTTTCGAGGGGTGGTGAAAAATCTTCAAAAAGACAGAAAGGAGGGACCGCAATCCTCAAAGTGTGGGATTTGTACCCACTAAAAACCACCAACTCTTTTTCCAGATGTTGTATAACGACCCCAGAACCGCTTCCGTATTCCGTCAGGGTTATTCTGTTTCTTTGCCTTCCAGGCCTTTTCACTCTTTTCTGCTTGCTTATGGCCGCGGTCCGACGCAAGCTGTGATTCTCTGCCCAATTCCAATCGCTGACACGTTAATGCCCTAACTGTTTTCACTGTGTCACTTCACTGTGGTTCACTGGACTCGGCACTATTTTTTCGCACTGCACTGTTCACTATGCTCACGATGTCCAACTAGTTGTTGTCTGCTCCGGCTATTACTCTGTTGTTTTCTTCTTGTTTCTTCTGGCGTAGAACTGTTTCGGCAAAATTTGTCACCGCATCCCACTTCTCCGCGCTGATCAGCATCGAAGGTATGATGAGCGTCGTCGCGTTCAGAATCCCCATGTATGCATCGCGGATTTTCCACTTTCCCCATCTTGTGAGGGTATGCGCTGAAGAAGGCGTGCCCGCTCAATAGTTGTGTCAGGTAGTAAGTCACTTCCCCATGTTTACGTTCAGTCCATGGGGCCACATGTTTTATGAGTCTGGCTGTCCATCTTCCTCTTGCGTCACTGTCCCACATGCCCTGCCAAAGCTCCATACCAGGTGTATGCATAAGTTTTTTCCGGTTTAACTAAGAGATGGCGCCAGCGAAAAGTACGCAGCGTATTAATTTGACACATACGTCATTTTGTTCGTCTGACATTAACCTACAAACACACACAAGTTGAGTCCACCAAAAACTAGCGTCTTTGTTTTATCGTTCAGTGATCATGTCGAGTTTTGTGCCTGAAAAAGAACATTTGCGGCACGCATTGCTTTTCTTATTTAATCAAAAGAAAAAGGCTGCTGAAAGTCAACGTTTGCTGGTAGAAACATATGGTGAACACGCTGCATCGATTAGAACATGTGAGACATGGTTTCGACAATTTAAAAGTGGTGATTTCAATGTGAAAGACAGTGAGCGCTCTAGTAGACCACAAAAATGCGAAGACGAGCAATTGCAGGAGTTATTGGATGATGACCCAACTCAAACTCAACGGCAATTAGCAGAAGCATTACATGTGTCACAAGAAACAATCAGCAGACGTTTACGAGTAATGGGGAAGATCAATAAACTCGGTAAATGGGTCCCACACGATTTGAATGAACGTCAAATAGGAAATCGCAAAGTCACTTGTGAAGTGCTGCTTCAACGCCACGAAAGGAAATCATTTTTGCATCGAATTGTGACGGGTGACGAAAAATGGATTTATTTTAAAAACCCGAAGCGGAAAAAATCGTGGCTTTCACCTGGCGAAGCCGGTCCTTCGACACCAAGGCCAAATCGCTTCGGCAAGAAGACCATGCTCTGTGTCTGGTGGGACCAGAGCGGTATTGTGTATTATGAACTCTTGAAGCCCGGCGAAACCGTTAATACACAACGCTATCGCCAACAAATTATTAATTTAAACCACGCATTAATCGAAAGACGATCGGAATGGGCCAGAAAACATAGCAAAGTGATTTTGTTACACGACAATGCGCCGTCTCACACAGCAAAAGCAGTGAAAGACACCTTGAAATCGCTTGGATGGGACATCCTTCCGCACCCGCCGTATTCACCAGACCTGGCGCCATCTGACTATCACCTCTTCGCATCAATGGGGCACGCGCTCCCAGAGCAGCACTTCAGCAATTTCGAGGAAGTTGGAAAATGGCTCGACGAATGGTTTGCCGCAAAAGACAAGCAGTTTTTATGGCATGGTATTCATAAGTTACCTGAAAGATGGGCGAAATGTGTAGAAGCCGATGGCCAATATTTTGAATAAAACAAAAATTAATTTCCCTTGAAAATTACGTGTTTTTTTTACCAAAAAACCGGAAAAAACTTATGCATACACCTGATAGTGTGATTCCTCTCCTGTTTCTTTATTTGTTGTCGATCGTGTTCAGCTCGTCATAGGTAGACTCGTTTCTTCTCTCTCGCGAGGAGCTCGATGGGTACCACGCCAGCAATGACCAGGGCCGCCGGTCCTGATACCGTTCGGTATGTACAGGGCTCTTCTTCTTTGTACCGCGGCTATAAGCTTCCTTCGGCTTTCCGCTTTCAGTGCGTCCGCCCAGATCTCTGCTCCATACAGGAGAATCGAGTGCGTCACCGACATTAGAAGCCGGCGTTTGCTGGTCATTGGTCCTCTCACGTTCGCCATGAGACGGCTCAGCGCTGCGACCATAGTCGCCGCTTTGTCTGTCGCTTTCCTGATGTGTTCCCAGAAGGTTAGTTTGGCATTCAGGGTGATGCCGAGATACCTCACTGCGCCCTTCGTTTCCACTTCTTCGTTCCCGACGCGCATGCGCAGTATGTTCGGGATCCTCTCCCGAGTAAGAACTACTATCTCTGTCTTCTGCGTGGCTAGGCTGAGGCCGTGGTCCCCTATCCATTGGTACGTCCGCCTCATGACCTGGTTAAGACGCCTTTGTGCCGCTTCCGGATCTCTGGCTGTGATGACCGCGGCGACGTCGTCGGCGTATCCTATCAGGTACGTGCTGTCTGGCATTTCCATCCGTATAATTCCATCGTACGAGATGTTCCAGAGATCTGGGCCGAGGATCGATCCCTGGGCTGCGCCTGAGGTGATGACTTTTCTTTGTTGTCCTTCTCGCGTGTCGTAGAGCAGTACTCGGTCCTTCAAGTAGTCGTCCACCATCGCGAGGAGGTATGCTGGTACCTGGAAATGTACCTTTAGCGCCTGCATCATGTCGCACTATCTTGCTGAATTAAAAGCATTCTTCACGTCGAGCGTAACCAATACCACGATCTCTCGGGAGTAATGGTTGCTCTCCCGCGTTGCCTCATCTGTCATCATGACCTCTTGAACTGCGTCTACCGTGAATCGTCCTTTCCTGAAACCGAATTGTCTATCGGACAGGTCACCTGCTTCCCGTATCGCTGTATGTAGTCGCGGCTTGATCATCCTCTCCAGCAATTTCCTGGCCGTGTCCAACATGCACAGCGGCCTGTAGGCTGACGGGGAGTTAGGGTGTCCTTTGCCTTTGCTGATTAATACCAGACGCTACGTCTTCCAGCGTTTGGGAAAAACTCCGCTCTTCAGGCAGCAGTTGTACGTGTCGAGAAGCAGTTTCGGGCGGGCGCCTGCCACCGCCTTTTACACTTCTGCCGGTACGCCGTCGAGTCCTGGGGCCTTCCTGTTCTACAGTGATTGGACCGCGTCCATCAGCTCCTCCTCATTAAATGACGTAATATCCTCAATCCTGATGTCGAGGTCCTCCTCGCTCCTCGGTGGGTGAGTCGGGAATAGGGTATCTACGATGTTTTTCATCCTATTCAGGTCCATGCTCTCTCCTTCCGGGAAAGCTTCTAGTTTCCGCGTCACTATCCTGTAGCCAAATCCCCGCGGGTCGTTATTCACGTCCTGTATAATGGAATTCCAGCGCTCCGTCTTGCTGCGGCCAATTTGACGCTGTAGGATTTTCTTGGCACCTTTGTATTGAGCCGCGATGACTGCAGCTTCATCAGGATTCCTTTTTCGAAATCGGGTTGCTTTCCTTCGCAGTCGGAGGCATCGTTTTCGCTGATTGGCGATCTCGTCGGTCCACCAGTACGCTGCCTGCTTGTTTGCTGGTCGCTGCTTTCTCGGCATTGATGCTCTGCACGCTTGCAGTACTAGCTGCATCGTTTCGTCCACTAATTCTTCTGCACTTGGGTTTTCAATGTGTGTCGAGATTCTCCGTCCGTCCAGTATCGCTATACGCAGTTTCCTCTCGTCCATTTTGGCTACGTTCCATCTTGGTGGTAGATTCCTGTTGATCCTTGGTGCGTTTCCTCCTTCAGATAATTCGAACGTGAAGTATTGGTGGTCGCTGCCTGTGAAGTCTTCAATCACCCTCCATTTTCTCACACATGGCACTGCGCGTTCCGATGCAAACGAAATGTCCGGTATCGTTCTCCTGTAGCCTGGTCGTCGGAAAGTCGCAGTCAAACCAGTGTTGAGCACTGTGAGGCTTAGTCTTGAAACCATTTCCATTATTCGCCTGCCACTGCCGTCCGGATGTGGCATACCCCATTCGATCGCTCGCGCATTAAAATCTCCAGTCACGATGATTTTTCCTTCCATGTCCCTTAGTTGGTTTGCCAGGCTGTTGAGTTTTTCTTCAAATTGCCTGATGCCTTCATTAGGCGTGAAGTAGCAGCTCACGTAGTGAACGTCCCTCTGTTCAATCCAGACAAAGCCGTTTCCTCTTCCGTGATCTTCTACTCGACCTTTTCCGGGGTTTGGGACCCAGATGGCTGCAGTGCCCAGGTTGTCCGCGTACCAGTTCGCATTCACTTTATCACAAGATTGCTCACTGATAATAATCACATCACATGTTTTTTCGCGCACCAGTTGTGTAAGGAGGTCGTCGGCCGTCCTGCTCCTGTTGAGATTCCTTTGAAGTACCCTTGTCATCTCGGGGTCTTGTTTTTAGCACTTTCCAACGCTCTCCGAAAAGCGGCACATTTCCCTGTTCCCGGCACGTGGGACGATTGCACTTTGTCCGCGCACAAAACACACCGCGCTTCCCTATCGCACTTAGCGCTTTTATGACCGGTTTCACCACACTTATAACACAGTTTACTTCTATCCGGACCACTACAATTTTTGGCTTGATGCCCATACCCTAAGCACCTGAAGCACCGCATTACAGATATCCGTTTCCGAATTCTACAGTTGACCCAGCAAACTTTGATCTTCCGCTTGTGGATGAGTTCTGTTGCCTTTGATTCATCCATCTCGATAAGAGCGATTTTCTGGCCCCTGTAAATCGTTTTTGGCACTCGGACTTTAACATTATCTACTTGTGCTGGGTACTCGCGTGCCAAGGCGTCGAGCACATCTTTTTCTTCAGTTGCTCCGTCAAGGTCTCTAATCTCGAGGGTTATCTTCGGGATGAGTTCGGTGACTTTGCCCGTATTTCCCAGTGCATCTCTCAGGGCCTTGGTGAAGTCGTCCTTGTTCTTCTGGTTGTTGCCTAGCTTCAGCAGAATTTCACCCTTGTGAGTCTGACGGATGGCTTTGATGTCCGTCTCCGTGTCTGCAGGGTTCACTTTGGCGGGGATGTCCTTCAGTATCTCTGCGTAGGTTTTCCCTGTTTCCGGCCTAATAAAAACGGCTTCGCCGTGGGGCCTATCTCCGATCCGCTTGTTCTGCTCTCTTTGGCGTTTCGGTGGAGTTGTTTTCATCCTCGTTGCCGGTGTTTCTTCGTCGTTCCTTGTAGCCCTTCTGGCTTTCCTATTCTTGGCCTTGTCCGCGCCTCTTTTCCTCTTTCTGCGGCGAGGTTCTTTCCACTCACCTTCTGTTTCTCCATGCTTGGGTCTTTTATCCGCCAATTGTACATGAGATCCTCCTCCTGAGCTGGTTAGGTGTTGTGACCTTTTGATTCTTCCATTCGAAGATTATGAGGCTAGTCGTCTGCCTCCCGCTGGTATTTTGCGCAATTCTGCTTCAATCTTCTTTCTCTCCAATCTGGATGCTGAAATGGCCTCCAAGGATTCCTCCAGCTTCTGTAAGCCTTGTTTGATGTCCATGCTGACATTCCGTTGTTTGGTGGTCGCCTGGATCATCTTTTTTGCAAGGCTTTGAAGGTGCCGTATCTCCTCTTCCTCGACAAGGTCGGCCTCCGAGATCTTCTGCTGTAGAGCTGCTTGGTGTTGCTCCATCGAGCCGTGTTGCTCCTTGTTCGCACTGATATCCGTCCCGTTATGAGGGAGATTCAACATCAGTGCGCTGTTGTTCTGATCACCCTTGTTTCCCCGCGTTCTCGTAGGATGACAGCTCTCCTCGCTTGTTGCTTTGTATGCTACCTTGGCCAAGTCATCCACCAATGTAGCACTGCGGTCGCTTGTTTTCGACGCCGGGGAGCCCACTTGCCCACTCCCTGTTGACGCCGGTACTGGGGTATCCCCCCCCCCTGCACCGTAAACTGTTTTCGTTGTTTGCTCTAACTCATAATTGGTTTGTTGTAGGGGTTTCCTTCCCCCGGATTTAAGTCGCTTTTTACGACAGGCATACCTTACCTCGGAAATATTCTAACCCCTATCCCGCAGGGGTAAATAATAATAATAATAATAATAATAATAATAATAATAACAATAATAATAATAATAATAATAATAATAATAATAATAATAATAATAATAATAATAATAATAATAATAATAATAATAATAATAATAATAATAATAATAATAATAATAATAATAATAATAATAATAATAATAATAATAATAATAATAATAATAATAATAATAATAATAATAATAATAATAATAATAATAATAATAATAATAATAATAATAATAATAATAATAATGATAATGATAATGATAATAACAATCCCGCGTCGGGTTGCTGATCCCGCTTCGGGCGCCTCCCCAGGTCGCGGATAGGGGGACGCCTTCCAGATATGGAAGGTACCGAGAATCCTCGGGGTGGAGAAAATCAAGCAACCCCTTGCGGGGAAGGGGCTAGAATCTTCCCGCGATAAGGTATGCCCGTCGTAGCAGGCGACTTAAATCTAGGAGCTGCCCGTGTTAGAGCCGGGGCACAAAGTGGCTCGACCGATCGGGGAAGGAGATCGTCGATTGACGACTCTAACCCCGCTAGGAACGGCCACGGCGCTCCCCGGTTAACGAGCGCCATAAGGAAACCGGGCTGGCGTAAAAACCGGCTTAGGCGGACAAAAACCCCGTCGCGGACCAGCTCCACCAAAGGCAAGGTGGGAGCCAGCGTGCCGAGGGCTGAATGACACTAGGGTTACAGTGTTGCGCACGATGCCCATGGGGAACCGGGCGAAACCCCATGGTATTTAAGCCTCGCCCCCACAATGAGGCTCTGTGGGGGTCGACGCTCGCTTCCTGACTACTCGTGCGAACAAAAATGAACACTAATCAAAACAAAACAAAGCAAAACGAACAAATACTAAACGCCGACGGTGAGGCTTCGTCAGGGGCATTAGTATCGGCAAATGGAGACAGAATAACACTGCGCCTTCCAAGACGAACCAGGACGGACAGCGCGTCGAGCGTTTGTCTGGCGTTGCAGTCTGGCAGACAGTAAAAAAAAAGAAAACAAAATAGCAGATCGGAAGGACAGTACGCACGAAACAAAAACAAAGACCCAGGCTGAGAGGCACAGAGCGGCCCCCAAACACAGGGGGATGGCTGTCCTGGTAGAGCCTGGAACCGACAACACGTACTCAGGCATCGTACGAAAAATACAGACGACCGTCGACCCGAAGAAGAGTCACTCGCAGGTGACGACTTAGAGGAAGACGAAAAACGGCCTTTGTCTCCTAAAGATACAGGCAGACGGGAACAGACCAGACGAACAAGACGACTTCCGACGCGTTCTACAAGACGCGATCAGGGCCGCGGGCAGCGTCAGGGCCATGACCTCCAAGGTCCAATTGGAGATCATGGATCTGGACTGCGTAACAACCGCGGAGGACGTCGTACAGGTACTCAGACGGGAAACGGGACGAGACGGAGACTTCGGAGTCCATATCTTTGGCCCGAACCGCGTTGAGCAGTACATGGCGGTCTGCGAACTGGAATCCCGGGAAGCCGATGTGCTGCTCCGCCGCGGACGACTTGGTATTGGATGGGTGCACTGCCGCGTCTGAAAAAGACTGACTGTGACAAAATGCCATAGGCGCCTTGGTTATGGGCACGTAAAGGCGAACGGCTCGGACGTGGACAGGACGAAGAGCTGCCGAAAGTGCGGTAGATCTGGACACTGCGCTACCGACTGCACGAACGAACCGGCTTATCCCCTGTGCGCTAGGCGGGGCACGGGGACGTAGCGCAAAAATTCAAAATTCCCCTATGAAGTGGAAAATGCCGTTTTTGCCTTGACTTCTTGCGCCATCGGGATTTGGTGAAATCTTGAGGCGAGGTCCAAGGCCGAGTAGTATCGTGCTCGTCCCAGCTGGTCCAATATTTCGGTAATATTGGGCAGTGGGTATGAGTCTCCGATTGTGGATTCGTTTTATTTCCGAAAATCCACTACCACACGCATTTTCCTTACTCCGGCAACGTCGGGTTTCTTTGCCACGACCAACAGCGGAGCATTCCATTGGCTTCTGCTAGGCTGAATTATTCCCTCAGCTAGTGTCTGGTCCGCCTGCCTCTCCACTTCTCTTCTGTGGATCCTCGGCAGTCTGTAGAGGTGCACATTTATCCGCTGCACCCGCTCCCGGAGCATATCACCAGGCAGGTAGAATACATCCTCGTATTCTCCCGTAATTTCCTTTAGCACTTTGCACTCTTTCTTGTTGAGGGTCACTGTGTCTAGCTCCTGCGATAGTCGCGCGAGGTGGTCGGCTCCTCGCTCCGCCCTCGACTCCCGCTCGGTAGTGCTTATAAGGCTTATTGCACAGCTACTACCACGCAACGGTGTGATGCAGACGCTCATAATCACCCCGACCTCGAGTTCTATCTTTGAGAGCAAACCGATAAATTTGCTGGTGGTCGCGGCATACGCGACAGCCTCACTGCGTGGGGGCAAGAAGATTCTCTTTGATCCATCCAGGAGTGACATACAGTGCCCATACTTAAGCGTTTCGCCGTGCAGGATATCCACCTTGTGGTGTTTGATGAAATCGATTCCGAGTAGTCCGTTGACCCTTAATGGCACACTGTTCGGGACGATATGGAACCAGTGCTCTACGTTCAAGGCGGGCATCGCGAGCACGATCTTTGCTATTCCGAGAGGGGTGAATTTCTCTTCCGTCACTCCCTACAGTTATACAGTGTGTTCCTTTACTTTGGCCTCCGGTTTGAGACAGCCTACCATTATTATACTGCATTGTGCCCCAGTGTCCAGCTTGAGGGTGAGTACCCCGGTCGTAGCCAACGATGCAACGATGTCAAAGTCGCTGGCTGGGACGCTCGACGCCGGCAACGTAATCTAAAGCAGCTGTAGAGTTGTTCTCTTCGCTGTCTTCTTTTCCCTGTTCACCGGTCTCAGCTGGGCAGTAAGTGTGTTCAACCTTAACGTACCCATCGTGTGGGTATTTGCAGCAGCATGGATCGGCCCTGCAGTTACCGTGTTTCTTGCGTTCTTCTATGGCCCCTCTCGTTTACGGCCCCTGTGTGGTTCGGCATCGAAAGACTCGGTCTTCCTGACCTTTGCGTGCAATCCCGTGCCATGTGCCCTGATTTCCTGCAGACTAAGGTTCTTGTCCGCCTGCGTTGGGGCACCCTATGACCTATGGTATAGTTGCGTGACCTCACCAGCATTTGGACCTGCCCGCGCAGTTCATTCTCGAAGTTGGCGCTCATCCGCGTGATCTTCTCGAACGTCCGGATTTCTGCCTCCGACGTGGCATCTTCGCTGAACTTTCCAATCACGTCAACGGTGATTCGCTCCGCTCTGGCGGTGTACACCGCGATATTTTCGCCTTGACTTTGCCAGAGGGAGTTAAACTCGACCTGTAGTGCGGACAGCGACTTCCGCTTTCCATACAGGGCCTCCAGCTCGGCCTTGAGCTGAGCCATCGAGAGGATGGTTTTGTGCTTTATCTCTCTGGCCACCCTACCTCCGAGTTTGCCGCTGAGCCCCAACTCCAGCAGTATCTCGTTATTCCCAGCTGCGGCCGGCTTGTAGACCGTCTCGCAGGATCGTAGGAAGGCATCGAGCTCATCAGCGCTGCTTCCATCGAAGTTTTTTCATCGAATTTTGTTGAACACGGGACAGTAGGAAATCGTCCACGTGCCGTTCATCAACGCCCAAGACGTTCCAATGAACTGGTTGAAGCGGTAAGAGAGAGTGTTGCCGAGAAACCACATGTGTCATATTGTCACCGCGCTCAGCATTTTGGCGTCAGTGAAACCACTTTGCGGCGCATTTTGAAGGATGATTTACATTTGTTCCCGTATAAAGTGCAATTGACTCAAAGAATATAGCCGACAGACTGTCCATGTCAGTTGGAATACGGCCAAACAGACGCTTGAATGGTTGAACCTGATTTTTGGAAGCAAATTTTCATGACCGACGAGGTTTATTTCACACACTCTGGCGCTGTTAACAAGCAAAATTGCCACATTTAGGAAACGGAGAATCCATACGAGATCCATGAAACACCATTGCATGACCAAAAAGTGACTGTTTGGGCCGGCGTTTGCGCCAAAACCATCATTGGGCCATTTTTCTTCAGAGAAGGCGAAACAGTCGATAGGAATCGATATCGGTGGATGTTGGCTCATTATGTCTGCCCACAAATGTATGAAGAAGGTCTGAACGGTTACTGATTTCAACAAGACGGTGCGCCATGCCACACTGCAAATCAAACAATGCAGTTCCTGCAACGAAAATTCTCTGGACGTGTGATGTCAAAAAATGGCGACATTGACTGGCCACCCAGACCTCCGGATTTGACCCCTCTGGACTTCGTTTTGTAGGGTTCTTTGAAAAGCATAGTGTACGCCAACAAGAGTCAGACCATTGACAAGCACAAGGTAAACATTCGTGCCGAAATCATCGCTATACCGCCCGAGTTGCTCGAAAAAGTGATGGACAACGCAGCAAAAGGGCACGTTTTCCTTTGGCCGATAATGGCGGCCACTTGATTGATGTTGTATTGAAAAACTAGTCCAAATAAATTGTAAAGGACCAAATTAAATAAAAGTACCTCATATATGGAAATCAGTTGCTCTTTTTTCAGGTTATTGAATGTTTACATACCGACATAAAAGATGGCGCAACCTCTATTTATAAAATCAATTTACATCACTACTGTATAATTATTTCGACACATGTATGTCTTTATGTTAAAATGAACTACTTGTTATTCCAATATCTGCATGGGTTCAGAAAATTTTCTGTACGAAGGGCATTGTAGAAGTACTTATAAATACCCTCAAGCATACATTGTACTTGTAAAAACGGGATGTTACCAATACATAAACGACTGAACGTACGAAAATAAAAGTAACTTTTATCATGATTATCAGGAACATCTTTTCAGTATTGAGTATAACATCAATTATTGTATGTAATTTCAAGTATGTCAATAAACTATCAAGACTATAACAAGGTTGACATCTGTAACTTAATATAATGAGATCCTTGAAGGCTGCAATTTATGAATATTTATATATTAGAAACATATATAATATATATCCATGTATTCTGTATACCAGGTGTACAATTATGAAATGCGGATTTTTTTTCTAAAAAAATATGTTAAATTCGAAAGAATAATAAACGGTGCTTTATTCAAAGTATGCTGCATCGCTTGTTATACATTTTTGCCATCTTTCGGGCAATTTGTGAATACCACGCCAGTAAAAATCTTACCCTTTTGCTGCGAACCATTCATCGAGCCATTTTTTCACATCTTCGTACGAACCAAAGCGCTGCTCAGCAAGTGCGTGAACCATCGATGCGAACAAGTGGTAATCGGAAGGAGCCAAGTCTGGTTGAGTAAGCCGCTTGGGGTAGAACTTCCCAGCTGAGTGCTTCCAACGTGTCGCGAACCGGTTTTGCCGTATGTGATGGAGCATTGTCATGGAAAAAAATGACTTTCGTGTTGCCTCTTTTGGTAGTCTGGCCTTTTTTCGAGCAGCGAACAGTTCAAGTCGGTCAATTGTTGTTGGTAACGTTTAGTATTAACCGTTTCTCCAGGTTTTAACAGCTCATAATAGACCACGCCTCTCTGGTCTCACCAAATACAGAGAATCGTCTTTCTGCCAAAGCGATTCGGTCATGAGGTCGATGTGTATAGTGCGCGTATAACTATATGATGCAAAAACGACTTCCTTTTGTACCGAGCGAGCAAAATGTTACATGTGTTTTTGCGCTTTTCCATCGGCCTGTCGTTCAACTCATGTGGTACCTATCTACCGGTCTTCTGAATCTTTCCCATCTCTCGTAGCCGATTGGAAACAGCTCGTTCACTAACGCTCAATTGCTCGGCGAATTGTTTTTGTTTTTGCGAATCATATTCGTCCAACCATGCTTGCAATTCCATATCTTCGTATTCTTTTGGCGGCTTTCCACGTTCCTTGTCTGCAATATCAAAGTCACCACTTTTGAAACGCCGAAACCATCGTTCACACGTATCTTGCAATGGAGCATATTCACAATAAGCTTCTCGAAGTAATTGGTATTATTCAGCAGCAGTTTTCTTCAAATGAAAACATAAAATTAATGTTGTAAATTTCGACATATTGAGCACAACAACACAAGACTATGCACACACTTTTCCAATTTATCACTCGTACGCGTCTGGCACTTGTTGATGACACAACAAAATGGTGCAGTGTCAAATCTTTATAGCACAAACTACAACCATGCGCCATCTGTTGTCTGAAATCCGCATTTCATACTTGTACACCTGATATGTATAGTGTATATTTATATATTTATGTATTAGTCTAACATTAACGCATAATATAAACTATCGAAAGGACGTAAACAACTAGAATAAGATATGTCTTACGTTTACTCAATAAGGCTGATAAAAACCTTAAGTATATGACGGGTCATTGCTGTGGTCTTCGGAGGCTGCGTTAGATAGAAGTTTTTCTTGCGTGGCTATTGACATACTTGGGTTCAGTATACTTGTTGGTTCATTGTTAATTACAGAAATGTTAGAGAAAGATGAAGAATCTATGGGGTAAAGTATAATTGATTGTCGGCTATTGTAAGCGAATACAGGGCTACTGGTCCTTACTAAACGAAAGGGAGGTGGAGGTGGAGGTGAAAAGCTAAAGGGAGGTGGAGGTAGAGGTGAAGACGTGGTACAATGTTGTCCGACCAACGGTAAGTACTGTGCACTGAGGGGTCGTAGAATCACACGAACAGGTCATGATTATGTTGCATTGCAACCAAACCGTGCTAGTGAAGAAGAACAGTTTTGCACTGGTAGTGATCGACATGGGGACAAAGACCCGTAGTATGAATCATTCGAAGACATCGGAGATGAACCTCTAATAGAATCTGAATGTGACTGTGAAATAGTTTTTAGCCCATTCAGCAATTGATTTGTCAAACCACCCAAGGTTTTATATGGCCGTCAAGTACTTGTTGTAGCAGTTCAAACTCTCACTGCTCTTTCATCATATTGCTTAAAAATGTTTGTTGTGTATGCAAAACTTCATTTTGCAATTCTCTGGCGTCTTCTTTGGCGATGCTTGCATAGTTATAAATAACATTTTGAAACGATTGTCCTTTCCATTTCTTTACAGCACATCTTAAATGCACAGCTCTGCCTTGTTGACTATTTGTCACAGTTGTATCCACACTAAATGTCCTTGGCGAACCAGCTGTTGTCATCTTCTTCAAAACTAACGATGTCGTTAAAATCTTCTTGAGATGGCATAAGCAGTTCAGGATCCTTTGAGCATCCAGGCATAGCTCCATTTTTTTCATCAGGCAAATTGTCATGCATCATTTTCTCTAAAACAGTACAGCAGAAAATTCCATGAAATACATAATTAAGTAAAAATGCAAAGGTTTTAATCATCATAATTGCAGAGTTTATGTATTAATCACTGAAACCTACTGAACGTGCCATCTTCTTCTTCATAATCCAATTCAGTTGAGTCTATTCCTTCCTGGCTGGCTATAGGACGATCACCAAGAAGTTCTTCCATTTGATCGTAGAACAAAAATCAGATCCGACAGTTGCCAGCTCCACTTTTCCCCAAAGATTTTTTGCATTAATTGTATTGCACTACATAAAAAGAAAACCAGTAACTCCATGATGTATACCTGATAGTTTCAATAGCAAAACTATTATATATGTAAATATATATATATATATATATATATAGCGGACTTATAAATGAAAAAGCATCTTTAGATAGTATATTAATTAATAATAGTAAAAAGATTAAAATGTTTGTCTTCTGCAAACATATTGTAGGGTATTCTCGTTGGATTTTGTATTTCGCGCCGCGCCGAATCTCGACGCGAGTCACCACCCTTGCGGTAACAATATGAAGATGTTGGAGGGAGTCGTGCGTTTTGGCGGGTAAATCCCGAGAACGGAGTGGTAGTACTACTGGTGTCGTCTTACCATGAAGCACGTGAGCCGTCGCCCACAAGCCGTTCAAATTATATCACCAACGGTGAACACCGCAACGTAGACCGAGTTATCGTCTTACAACTTTTCAAACTAAACTATTCGAATACAATCTAAATACCAAACTGGAAGAAGGTTACAGGCCACTCTGAACTACGAATGGGTTGCTCATGCTTTCACGGGGCTACTCATTCTACGTGAGATTTACTTCATGGCTGGTAAAGAAACATCAAAGAAGGACGTTGGACCTTGAATGTCGGAGGATCGCTATGCCTGTCTCCTAACCCGACCAGCACGGCAGATGAGGGCTGCTGGAAGAGGGTGATAGAAGATTTTCACATAATCCAATCTGGTATATAGTTCTGTTAGTTATACCACCGAGGTGAGCGACATTTTTAATATCTACGTAAAAGGAATTCCGAGACGAAATCATATATCGTGACGTCCGAGCTCTTATGTCCTTGAGGGGCCAGCAAAAACGCTCAAGACAATACTGAAAGCTGTCGAACCGAAGTAGTACTCAACAACATTTTTTTTTCATCTACGCGTATACTGGGAATCATGTTATGGTCTATCTCCTTGACTAGCTCAAGACAAAGTCGATCGAGCTCTCAGTTTGTCAATATTCTGAAGAATCGAGACCATGTATTTATTTTACTTGTATTACAACATTGATGAACTGTTTTTCACTAACCGGCCTGAGCCATATTTTGGCCTTGGTCTGTGACCTGTGTGTATTTGGAGCCGCGAATAGTCTCATTGTCATATCAATATTTTATATTCTAACATAGATGAATTGTAATTATATTGAACGGTGAATTTGTGCTTGTGATATGTTCGATACTTTATATTTGAAGAGCCCTTTTCTCTAACAATTTAGAGCCATTGTAAGGCATTGGTCTCCGACAAGCCTATTATTTAGAAATATTTCAATATCTGGAATCGATATTTGTAGAGTATGCTGTATGAGTCTGCTTTTATCTTGCGCCGTGCGCTTTTTGATTAATATATTGTTGAATATGTGACAGGTCAAAGGTATAATTTTTAAAATGCAAGTCCTCTCACGAGAGACAACAGTCAGTAGTCAATTCGTTCTCGTGAAACCCCGAATAAATAAACTGAATTCTAAGATTAATCCTCTAGAGTTTTATTTCTCTTCACTATAATAGTACGTCTTGGATTCTTCCCGAGCATTTTCAAAAACTCAGTCGGCGGGAGAAAATCAATTCGTTACAATATATGTGGCGTTAAAACCAAGCGAGTTAACAATCAACTAATTTCGCAGCTCCTATGTGCAATATATCTACAGTCGAGCGACATAAAGTGTGTTCTCTTTTATACCGGAAACTGGGAGATCTCGGTTCCATTCTCACACCTGTAATTTTTTTTTTAATTACAGGAAAGATAACAAAGGGTCGGACTGATAGTATCGTTTATCTTTTTTTTCGTATGTAATGTATGTCCGATTGAACTACATCTATCGTTACTTTATCTGATATGTTATCAGAAAAATATCCTTGAGCAAAATGGTATAAAAATAATAAGAATAAGTTCTTATCAACCCATTATCGAATGTGCACAGTAAAATTAATGTTGAATGTATTGTGTAGCAAATCTCTTTTTTAGATTATTGATAATTACATGGTATTCAATGTACAGACGATAAATATACTTACAGAGTATAAAACTGCATACAGTCGGCTCCCTTTAATTGAGCGCTTTCTTGTAGCACATTCCCCCCTCGATTCTTTCTGTAAAAAAGCGCAAACGAGGTGGTTGTTACCCCCACTCGCTTCTATTTACAAGTCGCGCGCTCACTCGTACCCCTGCCGGCTTCCGTCTTTAACATTAAAATTTACCTACCGGCAAATTTTGTTCTAACGGTCTGATGTAATTCAACAAAATACTACATTTAGAAGAAACCGAGAAGAGAAAAGTTACGTAAGCAACTCTCAAGGAATCGAAAGCAATCGAAAATATTGTTAAGGGTGATACTGTGGCTAACGTCGCAAAAAGTGTCGGAGTTGCCGAATCTACAGTCAGGCACTGAAAGAAACAAAACCAACTCTGGACATGATAAATATCATCACATTTCAAGTCTTTTGAAATGTAATTTGTTCATTGCCCATAGAACAACAAGAAAATATTTACTTTCACGAGATACATATCACATTTGAAATTTACACCTAACCTAACCGTTTCCCGTGCCCCAAACAGCGGCAGTAAGACATTCGATACTGGGAAAAACTGCTTGAATAGCACCAATAAATATTCGAGAGGAAAAAAAGAAGAAAAAATGACTTTATAATTCACTGGAAATATAGATACTCTTTTTTTCCTCCAGAATATTTATCGGGCCACTCGGGAAATTTTTCCCCAGTATCACCATACCTGTCTATAGATTGTGTGATTTTTACAACTAGATAAAAGTGGCCATTTGTTAATAAAATATAATCGTCTAAATTTTTAATGAAAATTAACTTTATTGAGTTGATAAAATTATTATTTTTTATTTGTCAAGCAAGCTCACATAAAAGTACAATTTTCATCTCCAGATATTTTTTTTCGCAGACCCAAAGTTTTAAAGGGTGATTTTTTAAGAGCTTGAGAACTTTTTTTTAAAAAAAAACGCATAAAATTTGCAAAATCTCATCGGTTCTTTATTTGAAACGTTAGATTGGTCCATGACATTCACTTTTTGAAGATAATTTCATTTAAATGTTGACCGCGGCTGCGTCTTAGGTGGTCCATTCGGAAAGTCCAATTTTGGGCAACTTTTTCGAGCATTTCGGCCGGAATAGCCCGAATTTCTTCGGAAATGTTGTCTTCCAAAACTGGAATAGTTGCTGGCTTATTTCTGTAGACTTTAGACTTGACGTAGCCCCACAAAAAATAGTCTAAAGGCGTCAAATCGCATGATCTTGGTGGCCAACTTACCGGGCCATTTCTTGAGATGAATTGTTCTCCGAAGTTTTCGCTCAAAATGGCCATAGAATCGCGAGCTGTGTGGCATGTAGCGCCATCTTGTTGAAACCACATGTCAACTAAGTTCAGTTCTTCCATTTTTGGCAACAAAAAGTTTGTTAGCATCGAACGATAGCGATCGCCATTCACCGTAACGTTGCGTCCAACAGCATCTTTGAAAAAATACGGTCCAATGATTCCACCAGCGTACAAACCACACCAAACAGTGCATTTTTCGGGATGCATGGGCAGTTCTTGAACGGCTTCTGGTTGCTCTTCACTCCAAATGCGGCAATTTTGCCTATTTACGTAGCCATTCAACCAGAAATGAGCCTCATCGCTGAACAAAATTTGTCGATAAAAAAGCGGATTTTCTGCCAACTTTTCTAGGGCCCATTCGCGGTCAACATTTAAATGAAATTATCTTCAAAAAGTAAATGTCATGGACCAATCTAACGTTTCAAATAAAGAACCGATGAGATTTTGCAAATTTTATGCGTTTTTTTTTAAAAAAAAGTTCTCAAGCTCTTAAAAAATCACCCTTTACCAAAAAATAAATTTTCCCATATAAACTTTAACACTCCAGCTTAACCCCTTTGAAGGTTAAATTTTGGACATTGCTGAAATACGTGTTTAATTATTTGTATTGTAGTATGCTTATGCCAAGGTTCAAATATATCTGACCAAACAATATGTATTTCCATGTAAACTTTAAGAGTCATCGAGCGAGGGCATACGAAGCGCCAAGTGGCCAAATAGCAAACTACGATTTCGTAGTTTTCGGATTTCGCCGAAAATACAATAGTATTATATAAAAAAACATAAAAAATGAATTCTTTCATTTAGTATGATTTGCGGTCTAGTCCGTCTCTCTATGCAATTTTTTTCGCATAGACACAATAAATTATCGAAAATTCGTGGCAGCTGTCGTTAGCCATGACGCTTTTCTCGCGAACTCATTAATTCATTTAACTACAATTTTCACGCATATCTGTTACACTTCACTGGACCAGACCGCAAAGCTTACCACTGCACTGCACTTAAACAAAAAAATTCTAACTTGTTTCATTGCAAATCCAAGCGATAATCCGAAAAGTACGAACGGATATGTCAAAATCGTGTTCGCGGCCATATTGCAATCTATGCTATCTAATTGTTAGTTCCAGCTCCTGACGGTAGATTCGCGATTCACGGTTGTCGGTATAAGCGGATAAGCGGGCGTGAAGGCATAAGCGTAAAGCGGGCCCCGAGATAAGACATTTTTTTATTCTGACTCAATGTTGCTGTAGAATCTATGTTGGTTTCTCGATTGAAAGTTTATTTACTGTACCTGGCCACATGGATCGGTGGGATACGACTCGGCGCAAAACCAACGATACTTGGGAGTTGGAGGCAGAGCTGCCAGAAAGCAGCCGCAGCAGTACGACGCACACAAGCGCACGCCCGTGTACGTGTGACCGCCCGAGCTCGGGGAGCATCGGACAATAGAAGGAGACAGATATATGACTGTCTATCTCTTTCGCTCTCACTCGGCTCAGGCTGCTCGCGCTGCTACTGCTGCTAGTGCTCGGGCTGTCGCGCGATACATTTAACTCTGACTGAGACGAGCGCGTAACGCATGATAATTTGCGGTCGATGATAATTCGAATCCACGCAGTGACAAATTTTTTTTTCAGTAATTATTGCATTTTACGATTAATTAATTATTGTTATTTTATATTTTACATAATTTTGCTATTTCTTGTTTTATTACGTATGTGATACGGGCCATGCTATACCTCATAAAAACCGTATCAGTACTATTGCTGCAAAGAATGGACTATAAAATGTAATGGTTACTTAAAAAATTTGACACAACGAGAACTCGAACTGTCATCGGCAGCGGATGAGAGATATAACGCGCACGCTTCACTGATTATCGTTGTTAAGCTGCATTAGCAAATTAAGATACCCAAATTTGATTCAAAGCTTCTGAAAACTAAAAATATACTAGTTAATCCAACCAACCGCGTTAACGATTGTTGAAAGAATTACCAAAAGAACGCAATCCACTCTTGGCCAACGTGTACGTTATTTTCTTCTTTAGTATATATATATATGTTTGGCAATATACTTAATAATTTATTAACACGAATTAAATGAAAGGAACTTTATGTTCTTTTTAATTATATACATGTGTTTGTTATTATAAAGGGTGGTTAAATTTTAAGGGCCGATGTTGATTTTGAATAAAACACAAATTATTTAGGAAATTATTGTCAATTCTTTTTATTATGATAATATGGTATGGTTCAATTATGTATGGAACAAAATATCGGCCAAATGGCCGCCGCGACCTCGGCGGCACACCTCCATCCGATGGTCCAAATTTTCGATGACGCTTAGGCATAATTGAGGTTCTATGCCGTTAATGTGCCGAATTATCTCATCCTTTAGCTCTTGAATTGTTGCTGGCTTATCGACGTACACTTTTTCTTTCAAATAAACCCAAAGAAAGCAGTCCAACGGTGTCAAATCACATGATCTTGGCGGCCAATTGACATCGCCACCACGTGAGATAACACGGCCATTGAATTTGTCCCGCAAAAGAGCCATTGTTTCGTTAGCTGTGTAGCAAGTGGCACAGTCCTGTTGAAACCACATATCGCCCACATCCATATCTTCCAATTCGGGCCATAAAAAGTTCGTTATCATCTCACGATAGCGAACACCATTCACAGTAACTGCCTGACCGGCCTCATTTTGAGGTGGACGGCTCTTCAGCCACACTATCGCGAGCAGCAGCAATATTTTCTGCAGTACGAGCTGTACGAGCATGCACTGGTGTTTTAATATCTCGTACAGACCCGGTTTGCTCAAATTTTTGCACGATTTTTCCGATTGTACGCACATTTGGACGATTAAATTGACCGAAAAAATCACGAAGTGCACGATATGCATTTTGATTTGAACGCCCATTTTCATAATAAGCCTGAATAACTTTAACGCGTTGCTCGATTGTGTATCTTTCCATGGTTCAAATTGAGTTAGTCTGAAATTGAGAAATGTCAAATGAAATAAAGAAAAAAACTTGACGTTTAGGTGTGGTTCACATTCAACATCGGCCCTTACAATTTAACCACCCTTTAATATCGCATAAATATACGACGTACATGTTGTTGCTCGACGGAAACCGCGAGAAGGTGGTGGTTTCTTCCATCATCAAGAAGATATCAATAATTCTTAATTATAATGAAGCAAATACGACTAAAAAAACGACTAAGTACAACGCAACAAAGACTAACTAACAGTAATAGAACACCAATCTTTTAATTTCCTACTCAACAGTGTACATATAACGTATATAAGTATCACGTATAACGTTGTGATTATAACGTATATGTAACATCACATTATCGAATAGGAAAGTATGACATTGATGCTATTACTCTTATTTGATGTTCGCTGGAAATTGTAATGTATATATATATTGAATTGGAATATATTCAAGAATCAATAAATGAAATAAACAATTATTTAATATTTTCTTACGTTAGTTCATAGAAACGGGAAAGTTATGCAAGAGCACGATAGAGTTCTCATTACTAACATTGAATAAAGCGTTCATACTTCACGTACTATATCTAACATGATATTTTAAGTAATAACAGGAAATTAAGCACCAGATTAGCGAAACACATTACCTAAATAAAATTGACTGAAGACAACGGAGATGAAATACAATTTATTTAACACGTATCACTATGCATTTATTCATTACGCTTAATAATCCGTGCAAAATTAATAGTTTTTTATTTTTGGTTTCCAGAAAATTTGTTATGTTTGTATCAAACACTTTCGCGGTGAATTTGTGATTTCTTTGCGATAAATAAATTGCATCACTAGGTTAGACATATGGGTTGAAGTCATGTTATTGATTTATAATCCGATGCGTTATGTGAATATGTCAATTCACTTTATCTGAATTAGGATCAACCTGAAAAAGTAAAGTAAAAAGAAATCTTCACGAAACGTCGGTTGCAAAAATCATGTACACACTGGTCCAACTCGGACGTCATACCTAGTTTTTAGGTGTATGTGTGTGCTTCGCCAATTATTCTTTTTTGCTTTAAATATTTTTTTATACATGTAATTAAATACTGTTTCCAGCAAGGAATATCATATTTGTGAACGTTTTCATATATGAAAAAAATTAACAATTCTCAAATAGCATTTTTAAAAACTAAGTTTGTATTGTTTAGTGTTTTTATAATTACGCTTTTTCCTCGTAAGACTGCACATTATGAAATAGGAGATTCTTCTCCTACAAAAAGTAGCGTTTATTGCACATTCTTAAGCATTGCAACTAAGAGAAAAGTTGAAGATTGCGATTTCAAATATTTCGTTTTATATGTAAACATTTGATTCATGAAAAAATTGAATATCTTTTTAGCCAATGTCTTTTTAGCATAAATGTATGTCATTAAACGTTACGAAATCTATACACTTCACGTTGCTCGATTTAGTTATATTCGAGTGTCTATAGATGACAATAATAGGGTGTCCCTTATTTCTTGAATGAAACGTCGTGCTTCTTTTCATAGCAATCACGTAGTCCTAAGGTTGTTCCATGTTTTCGAGAAGTTGTTTCCTTGGATGTTTGTATAACGTTGCATGCGATTTTTGTGCAAGTTTATCGTAGGATATATATGCATAATTCTTCATGGTTCTTTCTTATGCTATTTCTTTTCTTGTCACATACATCCAATGAGATTATGCAGCTGTTTTGCTTGACAAAAGTGCTACAATAAATTAAATCGCACCAAAAATAGTGTATATCCTCACGTACAATATGTATGCACCTGTAATGTATCTTGATGTTGGCCTCGCTGTCTTACATTATGAACTGTATGTGCAAACTACATTTCATATAATCTGCGTGCAGGTTGTTGCAGTCTTCATTTTTGCGTAGTTATCCGTCTTCTTATGAAAAATCCACACGGAGCGATGACTACAATTGTTGGTCTTCTTGGGCACTTCAATTGAAATAATTTCCATTGTTACTCCCTCTTGTTTCTTGAAGAAACACCAATGGCACAAATTGCGGATTGGGTGATAATAAGAATTATCTATACAAAAGTAATGAATGACACATTTCTACGTTGATTCTTGTAAGTTGTGCTAAGCGACAGTGCGAACAGATCCTCTTCTTTTAATCAACTCTTCAACTTCTATTGTTCATGCAGATAATATTATATATTCGATGTATCGTCTTGATAAAATGCTTACTCACCACTACATGAACGTTACAAACGCGCATTGGCAACATATCAGCATCAACAATAAACATAATACTTTTTATGTGCATTATGTCGCATGCATCTCTCCATTGAAGCGAAGTTTGTCGAAGTAATAGAGTTTATTCCGTGATGCGGTCCAATAATCGATAGAATATTTAATATCCTAGGCGATGTAACAATTATCGTTCATTTGTATGTTGTTGTATTCGTAGTGTCTGTATTAACGTTTTAAAAGGATAACAATAACGATGGCGATATACATTTTATTCGCTAAAAATATCTTAATAATTGTTTATAAACATAGAGAATTCTTCCAATTTCCTCTTACTTACAAAGCAGTTGTCGAAAAAGATTTATTAAACATCACATTTATAAATTATCATTTTTTTAAGAATATTGCTGATTTTATTTCATATAATGTTCACTTTTATGAGAGAAAATATTTATTTCAAAATAAGCTATTTAAAAAAAACGCTTGAGAAACGTTCAATTAAAAAGTGCTATATAACAAATTGTTCCATGTAGTTTTTTCATCACATTATTGCATTTTAAAATATGATATTTCTTGTTAGGAACAGTTTTTTGCATTTTTCTTGAAATATTTTTAATATTTATAAGCGGTATTATATAATGTTCACTGCCGTTCGTAGGAACGTAGTGATCCTGCCTTTCTTTTTACGGAGAAGCAGGTCGTTGGTATCGGAGGGTGCCGATGAAATAATAGACCTTATGTAACATCTGTACTGCGTTTATTAGTTCAGGATTGGTAATATTGCTATGTAAGGTATTATTTATCGTTATTATTTGAGGTATTATGTGTTTGCACGGAGCGGTACGCTCTGGTATTTTTTTACATCTATTCGCGAGGAAGATGTCTGACGAACTGTCCTCTTTTGCTGCGGGATCGAGGCAGCAGCCTGCGAGGGCGGTCCCATCCCTTCTTAAATATTATTAAAAATAGGCAAAGATGTAAAGGAGGACACCCTCGCAGAAGAAGGCTACGTCGCCGAAAATCACGAAAACTCAACTTCTGCAAGGAGAATTAATTGTTTAAATAGATTTCCATACACTTTATGTCAACAGTGCATATACCCAAGGAATACATCGTAGTGTAAATGACATCATTTTGACTTCAAATAATATAATTTTGACAGTTAAGTGTTTCTTAGGTATTCCTTGGGTATACGTTTAATGTTTGTTCTGTGTATTTTTTCTAAAAATGGCTTACAAAGTGGCTGGGTGCCTGAAGGAAAATTTGACTGATATGATAGCAACATTTTTCTATTATACTTGGTTTTTGAAATAGAAATATTCCTGCTTGAGTTTTATCTTTAGAACGCCTAACAGCTTATGATTTTTGACTTATGAAATTTGACTCTAAAACTATTTTTTGAAAAAATATACTTCGTACACTTTTGTTTATCGTAATTACTTTTCTATTTGTCAGGGAAGCTCCTAAAGGATAAATTAATCTTTTATTTTCAATATATTTCAGATCATTGTTTTACTATTTTGCAATTTGTTTCAGCGAAATAGTAATAAAACAGGATTTTATGTGGTTAAAAATAAACATGTCGTTCATGATCCTGAAAGAAGAAAATTCTGTTTTTATTGATTAAACTTTACACATCTGTGGAACAAAACATAATTTAATGGTTTCATTTGATACGCAGATCCTGAGACACTAAATATTCGCAACTTGTAAAATCGATCAATATAAACGTGAAAGATTGTAGTAAAGTTAATACCATGGATTGAACTGTCAAATATGAAAATAGATCTCCTTTTTCAATATTGTTACTATCATACATAACGAAAACTGTACTGGTGGCTTTGATGAAGAATGAATAAGAACAGCAATTTGCGTTACCTGTCAATTTTACTGCAAAGATCATTTCTAAATTTAATTTCGACGATATGTGGAAGGCAATCTTGCAGCGACACATGTCAAGTAAAAATTCCATAAAACTCGATAAACCTTTTTTGTTAACTTATTGTAAACAAAAGGAAATTTAAAGTATTCTCAATGTTTATGAATGGCTTATTAATATACTTTTCAAGAGAAAAGAGATAAATGTATATAGACACCGTTATCCTTTTCAAATAAATGCAAACAGCACACCTTAAAACGAACGATCAATTATCGTTGGGTCGTTTAAGATAATAATTCAGTCAAGTATTGGACTGAATTACAACGAAGTCAACTGCGTTACTTCGGCAAACTTCGCTTCTATGTACATTCTGCACATATATTGTAAAAAAATATATATACCAAAGAAGAAAATAACGTACACGTTGGCCAAGAATGGATTGCGTTCTTTTGGTAGTTCTTCCAACAATCGTTAACGCGGTTAGTTGGATTAACTGTCGTATTTTTAGTTTTCAGAAGCTTTGAATCAAATTTGGGTATCTTAATTTGCTAATGCAGCTTAACAACGATAATCAGTGAAGCGTGTGCGTTATATCTCTCATCCGCGGCCGATGACAGTTCGAGTTCTCGTTGTGTCAAATTTTTTAAGCAACCATTACATTTTATAGTCAATTCTTTGCAGCAATAGTACTGATACGGTTTTTATGAGGTATAACATGGCCCATATCACATACGTAATAAAAAAAGAAATAGCAAAATTATGTAAAATATAAAATAACAATAATTAATTAATCGTAAAATGCAATAATTACTGAAAAAAAAATTTGTCACTGCGTGGATTCGAATTATCATCGACCGCAAATTAACATGCGTTACGCGCTCGTCTCAGTCAGAGTTAAATGTATCGCGCGACAGCCCGAGCACTAGCAGCAGTAGCAGCGCGAGCAGCCCGAGCCGAGCGAGAGCGAAAGAGACAGACAGTCATATATCTGTTTCCTTCTATTGTCCGATACTCCACGAGCTCGGGCGGTCACACGTACACGGGCGTGCGCTTGTGTGCGTCGTGCTGCTGCGGCCGCTTTCTGGCAGCTCTGGTTGGAGGATCAATCAGGGCGACCAGGGCCCACATGTACCATGGCCTGCCACTGAAATCCTTACATCCTGCAATACCGATAACTGTCACTTTTCGCTGGATGCCTTGGTTGACACACTTGCCACAAGCGGCGCTAGCTACAATGTGTATTTTTTCCGCGAGAGGCGCTACCCTCGGTTCTGAGTCGGTCACGTGTGCTCGATGACTCTTAATGACCATGTTTAACCTCCTTAAGTGTTAAATTTCGATTTTAACCATTCTTGAACACAGACTTATTTTTATTCAAATATGGCTTATCGACCGGGATGATGGTAGAGCCACTTGGCTTGTTCATTATATATGACCAAGTTTACTATTCATTAAATTAGTCAGTTCGAGTTGGTGAACAAACGTTCTCAACATCGCTTGTACACGTTTTCTTTCTGTTAGATAAATACTTATTTCTTTAAACATAAAACTCTGTTTTTATCAATATATGGACGCTTCGTGGTTTAAATTAGGGAACACGGATATCGTATTACTGTCTATGAGTGTGAGATAGAACGGTATACTATCTCACCAGTCTCCCGCTCAACCATTGCTCTGACATTACACCGTTAATGTGAGAGCGAATGCCTGGTAGACTGTTTGGCGTAAGAGCGAAAAAGGCAACCGAAAAGGGGCGTGCCATGAAATTCGTTTTATGAGCGTGTCACACCGATACATAGCCACGCTATCCTTAGGCAGAAATCGTAACTACTTTTGCTCTGCCAAACCTTCACACGGGCCCTGTGCTTTCATGCACATTTATGTTCTCTGGTTTTGGTCGTAAAGTTCAGTATTCAAGAAGCTTGGGTATTTCGGTGTTGTTCGGCACATACCTGTGTCCAGGGCAGGGAGGGGCCCTTGCAAAAAAGGAAACAAGAAAATCCAAGAAGCACCCAAAGTAATGTGCCAATGTCTAATGTGCATTATTAGTTAATCGAAACTGGACCGAAGTGTAACTAAATCACTCTCGTCGTGTTATCTGCGACGCTGTGTGTTTTGAGAAGTTTATTTGTCACACAATCACGATCGATATATATATATATATATATAATCGGCGTACTTGCTACTAAAGTATCGAGGCCTGGATTATTGTACTAAGTGACTCGTGATGGAGACTACCAGACGATCGGAGCAATACGAAGAATGGAGGGATCGGGTACGCTATCCTAGATTTTCCTGTTGATGGTAAACGTCACACAAGTGGCAACTACATTCTAATGTCGGAGTTTATATAGTTAAGGTTAAGTTCTGTTAGTAATCTGAAGTCAGAGACTTTATATGCTGTATGCTGAATGTTGTAACAATAAGCACGAATTATTGGAAGCTTTCACTGTGGCGTAATTATGTGGTGTGGGCCGAATTGTCGAACAATTTATAATTATTAATGTTCATATGACGCTGTTCAAGTTATGATTATCATTAGATAAAGAAACTAGTCAGCAACGTGACAACGACGTAACACGCGTCATCTATAATATCATCATCATAATATTCTATTTTCAAATCGATCATCAGTCTTAGTTTTGAGAAAAACTATAACTACTATGTGGAGTAAAACTAAAAGAGACTCTTTAAATGATAAATCGTAGAGTGTAATTTCTGTGATTCCAAGTTTAGTTTAATCATAATGCAATAAAGAATGAGAGACAAACTATATACAGAGATAAAAAAATGAATGTAAAAAGCATAATATTTAGCATCTTTGATGACATGCAATTATGTAAATACCACTAATTTTGGAATACATTAATTTTCAAAAGTTAGTGAGCAGTAATAATAGTAAAACATGAATTTAGTAAATTTGTCTATTTTTTTAGGTTTTTCTGGGCCCTCTTCCACATGGCTTTCTAAGACTCGAGGAATATTTACCTCGGCAACAGCAGGAAGCTGATGATCAGCAGACAGCTCTGACACTACAGCAATTACAGGGAGTGCCACAAATGCATGATCCCAGAGCTGGAAGGCTCAGCATTACAATTGCGCAAGTTAGAGCATTTTAGGAGCTGTCATTCATTATATATTGCCAACCTGATAAGATTTGTACCATCAATTTCTATCATTTTATATATTGCTGACAGTGTTAACGTCACCCGTAACTGGGCCTTAACCCATATAATAAATAAAAATCGGGATAAGATAGCAAGAAAAAAAATGGCAAGTTTAGGGTTCCTGTTTGAACCTGCCAAGTAGAACCTTGCCCATTGTTTCCTCATTCATTTGGTTGGCCATCCACACAACATCTACCAGGAAGTCTGCCAATCAATTTCAACTTCTTTCTTTAAAAGAATTGTAGAAATTGAAGTTTAGCAAAATCTTGGTGATAAAAAATTTTTTTTAATAATGCATTTTCTAAAAGGACTGATCAAATTAGTTAAACTAGTGCTACATTTTTAGTAATCGTTTCTGTAAAGTTTTATGCATTAATTAACAGAATTATTCCGAAAATAGCATGAAATAAAGGGGTTGTAATGTAGAGACTTGTGTGCAAAAATTGGGTAAATTCAGTCGAGACGTTCTCGAGATACCACCGTTTCAAATTTTTCGAGATTTTTTAAACTAGATTTTCTGACCGAGATATTTGTAGCAATCTGACATAACAATATAAAATTTGTTTATTTTGTTAAAACAAAATGAATTAATGGTCTGCTAGGTAAATATTTTTGCTGGTTACAAATTTTGGAAGAAAGCCATACTTTTCCTGCATAACAACAGGAAACATAGCCAGCTCTGAATAATGATAAGTTCTTTTCAATAGAAACAAGTTTTGAAATATCGTGTAATTCGTTGTGAACAATATTCAAAAAGCTTGCTTTTTTTAAATACGCTTGTCAGTATACAGTCAAAATTTCAGCCAATAACAGTGAAATTTGTAGGTGGAGTTGCATTTTTTGATACGTGAAGCAGAATTTCTTGGTGTTTTTTTTCTGACTGAAGAATTTTTTTAAACTTTAGCCACTATCGGGTAATGAAAATATCCTGTGGCAATAGCCGTAAATATTATTATTATTATTCTACCTTATTTATATACTATGAAATAGATTGAAAATTCCATGAATTAATTACGAAAATACTTAATGGATTTCGACATATTTTCTGTTTCAGGCAAAATTAGTAAAAAATTATGGCATGACCAGAATGGATCCATACGTGAGATTGCGAGTGGGACACGCAGTTTATGAAACGCAAACAGATACAAATGGAGGAAAGAACCCACATTGGAACAAAGTCATACAATGGTACAGTAAATTAAAACTTTCGATAATTAAAGCGGTTGCAATACATTGACCATGGTTAATTTTTTGGTGTAGTTTTTTGCCACTTGGTGTAACGCAACTAAACATTGAGATATATGACGAGTGTTCCTTCACGACGGATGAGCTGATCGCATGGGGGCACATAGAAATTCCACCGCAAGTTATACAGCGCGGCGAGACGCATGAGGACTGGTACATGCTGAGCGGTAAGCAAGGAGACAATGTGGAAGGCATGATCAACTTGGTGTTGAGCTACATGGTAATTATTGGTTGAAATTAAATGTGTGTGTGGGACTTCACAAATTGTAAAGATTGACAGGTTCATAAACCGAGATAGGTCCTTCCCTTACGAAAAACACACATACTGGGAATTACCGAGAACTTTTAATTTTTCCGTTTTCTTTTTCAATTCCGGTATTGTTTTTTTCCGTTAGAATCGTCTGCATTCACCCTCATATGTGTATATTTAATTTACTGGAGGTTACGCAACAGGCACAAATGGGTTCCCAAGTGGACAATCGTATATTTTTTCAGTTATTTTTATGTATTTAATAACCCTGATAGAGATCGATGCTGTCCTGCTAGAATTGTTTCAATTAATATTTTTGCTTTTGCATTTGTCATCAAATTTTAGACATTGATACTGTAGCTGACATTGACACATTTGTCATGCAATTACAGATTAATTCCGTATTTCGAGTGAAGTTTGTTACTGCCTTCCAATATACTACAAATTCCACTAGGATTTGGCAATAATGTGATTGAATGGCACTGACGTAATAAATGAGATATTTCATCTGAAATTGGCAGCGATTCGAAACAAATGACAATGCCTATTCATAATTTATAATTATTGATAAATCAATTACATATTCTATCTGGAACGTCCCGTCGCTTAATCGTTTTACTTGTTCAACAGACCAAGTGCAATCCGTGTCCAGGCTCGACACCGGTAATAATGGTTCCCTCGGCCACAATGTTCGGCATGCCACCTTACGCACCTGTGAACGTATATACCCGGCCGCCCCCGGTTGCCGCAGTGCCGCCGGTTACAGTAATCCCGAGTTCGTTGCCGCTTGCTGAAGAAGAACTGAAGCTGGTAAGCATAAGTCAATGCTTCCGGATTCCCTCGATGTTTATTCCTATTTCATCGTTTTGTACGTGATTAAATTTTTCAGATTGCCGAAATGTTCCCAAACATCGACAAAGAGGTTATACAGTCAGTCTATGACGCAAACCACGGGAAGAAAGACGTGACGATTAATTCGTTGCTTCAGATGGTCGAATAGTTCGAAAACTCGCTTCACCCACGAGAAATAACAAAAACGAGACTCATAAATAATTCCGTGAACGCCATATTTGTATTTTCTGCTTGAAACAAACGTATTATCCTATCATCTTCTCCGAATTAAGAATGTAATATATTTGTAAATTATTACAATCGATTATTATGTCTTCTTGCATGCGATTCGCGATCTTTGGACTATAGTACACATTTCCAATGGATCGCGAGATGAGGGGCTATTTTTTCTGTTACAAGGATAAGTATTTTATCTTATTTTATTTTATCTTATCGATTAAAAGCTTTGAGAACAACAACAACAACGGCTTTGACAATAATCATGACATGCATCGAAAAACATGTTATCTGTATCGCTCAAAATTTAGAAAACTTCCAGTCTGATTAACCGTCTCTACGAGCGTTCAATATTTTGTTAAAGTTGATAATATGGAAAACTAGACAAAAATAAATGTAATAATTCCAAAAAACTCCTGACTCCAAAAACTGAGAGGGAAAGAATTTTTATTTCATAAGGTTTAAATTCTCCAAAATTCAAATAAGGATAAAATAATTTTCTATATTATTTTTGATAACTTCTTTAGGGTCACTGATGCAAATATCGATATATCGACATTCGAGGAATTTGCTAATTATTTCAATTATAATATTTCATTTACTGTCGTTACTACAGTCAGGAGACGTCTTTTCTGTGCCAGTAAACGTTCACATTGCATATCTTTTTCTCTGAGATCAGTATTCAAACATCAGGGCATTTTATAAGTAGTAGTATTTGTACACCTTTGCTCCATCCGACTCTTAACCCCGCCACCCCACTTTCCGCCGTCGTGCCATTCACTCTGCTTAAGAGTCATCGAGCGAGGGCATACGAAGCGCCAAGTGGCCAAAGAGCAAACTACGATTTCGTAGTTTTCGGATTTCGTCGAAAATACAATAGTATTATATAAAAAAACATTAAAAATGAATTCTTTCATTTATTATGATTTGCGGTTTGGTCCGTCTCTCCATGCAATTTTTTTCGCATAGACACAATAAATTATCGAAAATTCGTGGCAGCTGTCGTTAGCCATGACGCTTTTCGCGAACTCATTAATTCATTTAACTACAATTTTCACGCATATCGGCTACACTTCACTGGACCAGACCGCAAATCTTACCATTGCACTGCACTTAAACAAAAAAATTCTAACTTGTTTCATTGCAAATCCAAGCGATAATCCGAAAAGTACGAACGGATATGTCAAAGTCGTGTTCGCGGCCATATTGCAGTCTATGCTATCTAATTGTTAGTTCCAGCTCCTGACGGTAGATTCGCGATTCACGGTTGTCGGTATAAGCGGATAAGCGGGCGTGAAGGCATAAGCGTAAAGCGGGCCCCGAGACAAGACATTTTTTTATTCTGACTCAATGTTGCTGTAGAATCTATGTTGGTTTCTCGATTGAAAGTTTATTTACTGTACCCGGCCACATGGATCGGTGGGATACGACTCGGCGCAGAACCAACGATACTTGGGAGTTGGAGGCAGAGCTGCCAGAAAGCGGCCGCAGCAGCACAACGCACACAAGCGCACGCCCGTGTACGTGTGACCGCCCGAGCTCGTGAAGAATCGGACAATAGAAGGAGACAGATATATGACTGTCTGTCTCTTTCGCTCTCGCTCGGCTCGGGCTGCTCGCGCTGCTTCTGCTGCTAGTGCTCGGGCTGTCGCGCGATACATTTAACTCTGACTGAGACGAGCGCGTAACGTATGTTAATTTGCGGTCGATGATAATTCGAATCCACGCAGTGACAAATTTTTTTTTCACTAATTATTGCATTTTACGATTAATTAATTATTGTTATTTTATATTTTACATAATTTTGCTATTTCTTGTTTTATTACGTATGTGATACGGGCCATGTTATACCTCATAAAAACCGTATCAGTACTATTGCTGCAAAGAATGGACTATAAAATGTAATGGTTGCTTAAAAAATTTGACAGAACGAGAACTCGAACTGTCATCGGCCGCGGATGAGAGATATAACACGCACGCTTCACTGATTATCGTTGTTAAGCTGCATTAGCAAATTAAGATACACAAATTTGATTCAAAGCTTCTGAAAACTAAAAATATAACAGTTAATCCAACCAACCACGTTAACGATTGTTGGAAGAATTACCAAAAGAACGCAATCCACTCTTGGCCAACGTGTACGTTATTTTCTTCTTTAGTATATATATATGTTTGGCAATATACTTAATAATTTATTAACACGAATTAAATGAAAGCAACGTTATGTTCTTTTTAATTATATACATGCGTTTGTTATTATAATATCGCATAAATGTACGACGTACATGTTGTTGCTCGACGGAATGGGCGAGAAGGTGGTGGTTTCTTCTTTTAATAATAGAACACCAATCTTTTAATTTCCTACTCAACAGTGTAAATATAACGTATATAAGTATCACGTATAACGTTGTGATTATAACGTATATGTAACATCACATTATCGAATAGGAAAGTATGACATTGATGCTATTACTCTTATTTGATGTTCGCTGGAAATTGTAATGTATATATATACATTGAACTGGAATATATTCAAGTATCAATAAATGAAACAAACAATTATTTAATATTTTCTGACGTTAGTTCATAGAAACGCGAAAGTTATGCAAGAGCACGATAGAGTTCTCATTACTAACATTGAATAAAGCGTTCATAC
The DNA here is from genome assembly GCA_963942595.1 of Cylloceria caligata. Taxonomy (NCBI): domain Eukaryota; kingdom Metazoa; phylum Arthropoda; class Insecta; order Hymenoptera; family Ichneumonidae; genus Cylloceria; species Cylloceria caligata. Next base: position 33,901,656 of record OZ012704.1, on the reverse strand, counting down.
TTCACGTACTATATCTAACATGATACTTTAAGTAATAACAGGACATTAAGCACCAGATTAGCGAAACACATTACATAAATAAAATTGACTGAAGACAACGGAGATGAAATACAATTTATTTAACACGTATCACTATGCATTTATTCATTACGCTTAATAATCCGTGCAAAATAAATAGTTTTTTATTTTTGGTTTCCAGAAAATTTGTTATGTTTGTATCAAACACTTTTGCGGTGAATTTGTGGTTTCTTTGCGGTAAATAAATTGCATCACTAGGTTAGACATGTGGGTTGAAGTCATGTTATTGATTTATAATCCGATGCGTTTTGTGAATATGTCAATTCACTTTATCTGAATTAGGATCAACCTGAATAAGTAAAGTAAAAAGAAATCTTCACGAAACGTCGGTTGCAAAAATCATGTACACACTGGTCCAACTCGGACGTCATACCTAGTTTTTAGGTGTATGTGTGTGCTTCGCCAATTATTCTTTTTTGCTTTAAATATTTTTTGATACATGTAATCAAATGCTGTTTCCAGCAAGAAATATTATATTTGTGTACGTTTTCATATATGAAAAAAATTAACAATTCTCAAGAAGCATTTTTAAAAACTAAGTTTGTATTGTTTAGTGTTTTTATAATTACGCTTTCTCCTCATAAGACTGCACATTATGAAATAGGAGATTCTTCTCCTACAAAAAGTAGCGTTTATTACACATTCTTATTGAAAACATTTTCGCATGATATGCATTGCAACTAAGAGAAAAGTTGAAGATTGCGATTTCAAATATTTCGTTTTATATGTAAACATTTGATTTATAAAAAAATTGAATATCTTTTTAGCCAATATCTTTTTAGCATAAATGTATGTCACTAAACGTTACGAAATCTATACACTTCACGTTGCTCGATTTAGTTATATCGAGTGTCTATCGATGACAATAATAGGGTGTCCCTTATTTCTTGAATGAAACGTCGTGCTTCTTTTCATAGCAATCACGTAGTCCTAAGGTTGTTCCATGTTTCCTCGAAGTTGATTCCTTGGGTGTTTGTATAACGTTGCATGCGATTTTTGTGCAAGTTTATCGTAGGATATACATGCATAATTCTTCATGGTTCTTTCTTATGCTATTTCTTTTCTTGTCACATACATCCAATGAGATTATGCAGCTGTTTTGCTTGACAAAAGTGCTACAATAAATTAAATCGCACCAAAAATAGTGTATATCCTCACGTACAATATGTATGTATCTGTAATGTATCTTGATGTTGGCCTCGCTGTCTTACATTATGAACTGTATGTGCAAACTACATTTCATATAATCTGCGTGCAGGTTGTTGCAGTCTTTATTTTTGCGTAGTTATCCGTCTTCTTATGACAAATCCACACGGAGCGATGATTACAATTGTTAGTCTTCTTGGGCGCTTCAATTGAAAAAATTTCCATTGTTACTCCCTCTTGTTTCTTGAAGAAACACCAATGCACAAATTGCGGATTGGGTGATAATAAGAATTATCTATACAAAAGTAATAAATGACACATTTCTACGTTGATTCTTGTAAGTTGTGCTAAGCGACAGTGCGAACAGATCCTCTTCTTTTAATTAACTCTTCAACTTCTATTGTTCATGCAGATAATATTATATATTCGATGTATCGTCTTGATAAAATGCTTACTCACCACTACATGAACGTTACAAACGCGCACTGGCAACATATCAGCATCAACAACAAACATAATACTTTTTATGTGCATTATGTCGCATGCATCTCTCCATTAAAGCGAAGTTTGTCGAAGTAATAGAGTTTATTCCGTGATGCGGTCCAATAGTCGATAGAATATTTAATATCCTAGGCAATGCAACAATTATCGTTCATTTGTATGTTGTTGTATTCGTAGTGTCCGTATTAACGTTTTAAAAGGATAACAATAACGATGGCGATATACATTTTATTCGCTAAAAATATCTCAATAATTGTTTACAAACATAGAGAATTCTTCCAATTTCCTCTTACTTACAAAGCAGTTGTCGAAAAAGATTTATTAAACATCACATTTATAAATTATCATTTTTTTAAGAATATTGCTGATTTTATTTCATATAATGTTCACTTTTATGAGGGAAAATATTTATTTCAAAATAAGCTATTTAAAAAAAACGCTTGAGAAACGTTCAATTAAAAAGTGCTATATAACAAATTGTTCCATGTAGTTTTTTCATCACATTATTGCATTTTAAAATATGTTATTTCTTGTTAGGAACAGATTTTTGCATTTTTCTTGAAATATTTTTAATATTTATAAGACGTATTATATAATTTATAATACTTGTGTGAACCATGAAAAAATGGTTTAGAAGTGAAACAATTCTTTAAGTATATATTTCAACAGTATTATTGTGCGTGGATATACAAAGTCCTGAAAAATACTAATCTCTAAATGTCATAAAAAAGTACTAGCCGGAATAGTTATTCTATACATTTATATTTAAATTGAGATACTGGCGTGCAAATATGTTATAATAATCTGTTTGTCATTTTTCATCAATATTGCCCATGCTTTTATGCCACAGACTGTAATGCAATGTACACCGAGAAACATTTGCATTTTCTAAATTAGAGTACCTATTGTATATTCTGTAAGCTCTTTTAATATATATTCCTTCCAAGTAACGATATTTTTTGTAGAACTTAATGTTTATGGAATTTTCTTACTTTTAGTATGCACAACTTAATCACGAAAACTCAACTTCTGCAAGGAGAATTAATTGTTTAAATAGATTTCCATAGACTTTATGTCAACAGTGCATATACCCAAGGAATACATCGCAGTCTAAATGACATCATTTTGACTTCAAATAATATAATTTTGACAGTTAAGTGTTTCTTAGGTATTCCTTGGGTATACGTTTAATGTTTGTTCTGTGTATTTTTTCTAAAAATGGCTTACAAAGTGGCTGGGTGCCTGAAGGAAAATTTGACTGATATGATAGCAACATTTTTCTATTATACTTGGTTTTTGAAATAGAAATATTCCTGCTTGAGTTTTATCTTTAGAACGCCTAACAGCTTATGATTTTTGGCTTATGAAATTTGACTCTAAAACTATTTTTTGAAAAAATATACTTCGTACACTTTTGTTTATCGTAATTACTTTTCTATTTGTCAGGGAAGCTCCTAAAGGATAAATTAATCTTTTATTTTCAATATAATTCAGATCATTGTTTTACTATTTTGCAATTTGTTTCAGTGAAATAGTAATAAAACAGGATTTTATGTGGTTGAAAATAAACATGTCGTTCATGATCCTGAAAGAAGAAAATTCTGTTTTTATTGATAAAACTTTACACATCTTTGGAACAAAACATAATTTAAATGTTTCATTTGATACGCAGATCCTGAGACAATAAATATTCGCAACTTGTAAAATTGATCAATATAAACGTGAAAGATTGTAGTAAAGTTAATACCATGGATTGAACTGTCAAATATGAATATAGATCTCCTTTTTCAATATTGTTACTATCATACATAACGAGAACTGTACTGGTGGCTTTGATGAAGAATGAATAAGAACAGCAATTTGCGTTACCTGTCAATTTTACTGCAAAGATCATTTCTAAATTTAATTTCGACGATATGTGGAAGGCAATCTTGCAGCGACACATGTCAAGTAAAAATTCCATAAAACTCGATAAACCTTTTTTGTTAACTTATTGTAAACAAAAGGAAATTTAAAGTATTCTCAATGTTTATGAATGGCTTATTAATATACTTTTCAAGAGAAAAGAGATAAATGTATATAGACTCACCGTTATCCTTTTCAAATAAATGCAAACAGCACAACTTAAAACGAACGATCAATTATCGTTGGGTCATTTAAGATAATAATTCAGTCAAGTATTGGACTGCATTACAACGAAGTCAACTGCGTTACTTCGGCAAACTTCGCTTCTATGTACATTCTGCACATATATTGTAAAAAAATATATATACTAAAGAAGAAAATAACGTACACGTTGGCTAAGAATGGCTTGCATTCTTTTGGTAATTCTTCCAACAATCGTTAACGCGGTTAGTTGGATTAACTGTCATATTTTTAGTTTTCAGAAGCTTTCAATCAAATTTGGGTATCTTAATTTGCTAATGCAGCTTAACAACGATAATCAGTGAAGCGTGCGCGTTATATCTCTCATCCGCGGCCGATGACAGTTCGAGTTCTCGTTGTGTCAAATTTTTTAAGCAACCATTACATTTTATAGTCCATTCTTTGCAGCAATAGTACTGATACGGTTTTTATGAGGTATAACAAGGCCCGTATCACATACGTATTAAAACAAGAAATAGCAAAATTATGTAAAATATAAAATAACAATAATTAATTAATCGTAAAATGCAATAAGTACTGAAAAAAAAATTTGTCACTGCGTGGATTCGAATTATCATCGACCGCAAATTAACATACGTTACGCGCTCGTCTCAGTCGGAGTTAAATGTATCGCGCGACAGCCCGAGCACTAGCAGCAGTAGCAGCGCGAGCAGCCCGGAAGAGACAGACAGTCATATATCTGTCTCCTTCTATTGTCCGATGCTCCACGAGCTCGGGTGGTCACACGTACACGGGCGTGCGCTTGTGTGCGTCGTACTGCTGCGGCCGCTTTCTGGCAGCTCTTGTTGGAGGATCAATCAGGGCGACCAGGGCCCACATGTACCATGGCCCGCCACTGAAATCCTTACATCCTGCAATACCGATAACTGTTACTTTTCGCTGGATGCTTTGGTTGACACACATGCCACAAGCGGCGCTAGCTATAATGTGTATTTTTTCCGCGAAAGGCGCTACCCTCGATTCCGAGTTGGTCACGTGTGCTCGATGACTCTTAAGAGTCATCGAGCGAGGGCATACGAAGCGCCAAGTGGCCAAATAGCAAACTACGATTTCGGATTTTGCCGAAAATACAATAGTATTATATAAAAAAAACATTAAAAATGAATTCTTTCATTTAGTATGATTTGCGGTCTGGTCCGTCTCTCCATCCAATTTTTTTTGCATAGACAATAAATTATCGAAAATTCGTGGCAGCTGTCGTTAGCCATGACGCTTTTCTCGCGAACTCATTAATTCATTTAACTACAATTTTCACGCATATCTGCTACACTTCACTGGACCAGACCGCAAAGCTTACCACTGCACTGCACGTAAACAAAAAAATTCTAACTTGTTTCATTGCAAATCCAAGCGATGATCCGAAAAGTACGAACGGAGATGTCAAAATCGTGTTCGCGGCCATATTGCAGTATATGCTATCTAATTGTTAGTTCCAGCTCCTGACGGTAGATTCGCAATTCACGGTTGTCGGTATAAGCGGATAAGCGGGCGTGAAGGCATAAGCGTAAAGCGGGCCCCGAGACAAGACACTTTTTTATTCTGACTCAATGTTGCTGTAGAATCTATGTTGGTTTCTCGATTGAAAGTTTATTTACTGTACCCGGCCACATGGATCGGTGGGATACGACTCGGCGCAGAACCACGCAGAACCAACGATACTTGGGAGTTGGAGGCAGAGCTGCCAGAAAGCGGCCGCAGCAGCACGGTGCACACAAGCGCACGCCCGTGTACGTGTGACCGCCCGAGCTCGTGGAGCATCGGACAATAGAAGGAGACAGATATATGACTGTCTGTCTCTTTCGCTCTCGCTCGGCTCGGGCTGCTCGCGCTGCTACTCCTGCTAGTACTCGGGCTGTCGCGCGATACATTTAACTCTGACTGAGACGAGCGCGTAACGTATGTTAATTTGCGGTCGATGATAATTCGAATCCACGCAGTGACAAATTTTTTTTTCACTAATTATTGCATTTTACGATTAATTAATTATTGTTATTTTATATTTTACATAATTTTGCTATTTCTTGTTTTATTACGTATGTGATACGGGCCATGTTATACCTCATAAAAACCGTATCAGTACTATTGCTGCAAAGAATGGACTATAAAATGTAATGGTTGCTTAAAAAATTTGACACAACGAGAACTCGAATTGTCATCGGCCGCGGATGAGAGATATAACGCGCACGCTTCACTGATTATCGTTGTTAAGCTGCATTAGCAAATTAAGATACCCAAATTTGATTCAAAGCTTCTGAAAACTAAAAATATAACAGTTAATCCAACCAACCGCGTTAACGATTGTTGGAAGAATTACCAAAAGAACGCAATCCACTCTTGGCCAACGTGTACGTTATTTTCTTTTTTAGTATATATATATGTTTGGCAATATACTTCATAACTTATTAACACGAATGAAATGAAAGCAACGTTATGTTCTTTTTAATTATATACATGTGTTTGTTATTATAATATCGCATAAATGTACGACGTACATGTTGTTGCTCGACGGAAACCGCGAGAAGGTGGTGGTTTCTTCCATCATCAAGAAAATATTAATAATTGTTAATTATAATGAAGCAAATACGACTAAAAAAACGACTAAGTACAACCCAACAAAGACTAACTAACAGTAATAGAACACCAATCTTTTAATTTCCTACTCAACAGTGTAAATATAACGTATATAAGTATCACGTATAACGTTGTGATTATAACGTATATGTAACATCACATTATCGAATAGGAAAGTATGACATTGATGCTATTACTCTTATTTGATGTTCGCTGGAAATTGTAATGTATATATACATTGAACTGGAATATATTCAAGTATCAATAAATGAAACAAACAATTATTTAATATTTTCTTACGTTAGTTCATAGAAACGGGAAAGTTATGCAAGAGCACGATAGTGTTCTCATTACTAACATTGAATAAAGCGTTCATACTTCACGTACTAAATCTAACATGATACTTTAAGTAATAACAGGAAATTAAGCACCAGATTAGCGAAACACATTACATAAATAAAATTGACTGAAGACAACGGAGATGAAATACAATTTATTTAACACGTATCACTATGCATTTAATCATTATGCTTAATAATCCGTGCAAAATAAATAGTTTTTTATTTTTGGTTTAAAGAAAATTTGTTATGTTTGTATCAAACACTTTCGCGGTGAATTTGTGGTTTCTTTGCGGTAAATAAATTGCATCACTAGGTTAGACATGTGGGTTAAAGTCATGTTATTGATTTATAATCCGATGCGTTTTGTGAATATGTCAATTCACTTTATCTGAATTAGGATCAACCTGAAAAAGTAAAGTAAAAAGAAGTCTTCCCGAAACGTCGGTGGCAAAAATCATGTACACACTGGTCCAACTCGGATCTCATACCTAGTTTTTAGGTGTATGTGTGTGCTTCGCCAATTATTTTTTTTTGCTTAAAATATTTTTTGATACATGTAATCAAATGCTGTTTCCAGCAAGAAATATCATATTTGTGAACGTTTTCATATATGAAAAAAATTAACCATTCTCAAATAGCATTTTTTAAAACTAAGTTTGTATTGTTTAGTGTTTTTATAATTACGCTTTTTCCTCATAAGACTGCACATTATGAAATAGGAGATTCTTCTCCTACAAAAAGTAGCGTTTATTGCACATTCTTATTGAAAACATTTTCGCATGATATGCATTGCAACTAAGAGAAAAGTTGAAGATTGCGATTTCAAATATTTCGTTTTATATGTAAACATTTGATTTATAAAAAAATTGAATATCTTTTTAGCCAATATCTTTTTAGCATAAATGTATGTCACTAAACGTTACGAAATCTATACACTTCACGTTGCTCGATTTAGTTATATTCGAGTGTCTATAGATGACAATAATAGGGTGTCCCTTATTTCTTGAATGAAACGTCGTGCTTCTTTTCATAGCAATCAGGTAGTCCTAAGGTTGTTCCATGTTTTCTCGAAGTTGTTTCCTTGGATGTTTGTATAACTTTGCATGCGATTTTTGTGCAAGTTTATCGTAGGATATATATGCATAATTCTTCATGGTTCTTTCTTATGCTATTCCTTTTCTTGTCACATACATCCAATGAGATTATGCAGCTGTTTTGCTTAACGAAAGTGCTACAATAAATTAAATCGCACCAAAAATAGTGTATATCCTCACGTACAATATGTATGTACCTGTAATGTATCTTGATGTTGGCCTCGCTGTCTTACATTATGAACTGTATGTGCAAACTACATTTCATATAATCTACGTGCAGGTTGTTGCAGTCTTTATTTTTGCGTAGTTATCCGTCTTCTTATGAAAAATCAACACGGAGCGATGACTACAATTGTTGGTCTTCTTGGGCTCTTCAATTGAAATAATTTCCATTGTTACTCCCTCTTGTTTCTTGAAGAAACACCAATGGCACAAATTGCGGATTAGGTGATAATAAGAATTATCTATACAAAAGTAATGAATGACACATTTCTACGTTGATTCTTGTAAGTTGTGCTAAGAGACAGTGCGAACAGATCCTCTTCTTTTAATCAACTCTTCAACTTCTATTGTTCATGCAGATAATATTATATATTCGATGTATCGTCTTGATAAAATGCTTACTCACCACTGCATGAACGTTACAAACGCGCATTGGCAACATATCAGCATCAACAACAAACATAATACTTTTTATGTGCATTATGTCGTATGCATCTCTCCATTGAAGCGAAGTTTGTCGAAGTAATAGAGTTTATTCCGTGATGCGGTCCAATAATCGATAGAATATTTAATATCCTAGGCGATGCAACAATTATCATTCATTTGTATGTTGTTGTATTCGTAGTGTCCGTATTAACATTTTAAAAGGATAACAATAACGATGGCGATATACATTTTATTCGCTAAAAATATCTTAATAATTGTTTATAAACATAGAGAATTCTTCCAATTTCCTCTTACTTACAAAGCAGTTGTCGAAAAAGATTTATTAAACATCACATTTATAAATTATCATTTTTTAAAGAATATTGCTGATTTTATTTTATGTAATGTTCACTTTTATGAGGGAAAATGTTTATTTCAAAATAAGCTATGATATTTAAAAAAAACGCTTGAAAAACGTTCAATTAAAAAGTGCTATATAACAAATTGTTCCATGTAGTTTTTTCATCACATTATTGCATTTTAAAATATGATATTTCTTGTTAGGAACAGTTTTTTGCATTTTTCTTGAAATATTTTTAATATTTATAAGACGTATTATATAATTTATAATGCTTGTGTGAACCATGAAAACATGGTTTAGAAGTGAAACAATTCTTTAAGTATATATTTCAACAGTATTATTGTGTGTGGATATACAAAGTCCTGAAAAATACTAATCTCTAAATGTCATAAAAAAGTACTAGCCGGAATAGTTATTCTATACATTTATATTTAAATTGAGATACTGGCGTGCAAATATGTTATAATAATCTGTTTGTCATTTCTCATCAATATTGCCCATGCTTTTATGCCACAGACTGTAATGCAATGTACACCGAGAAACATTTGCATTTTCTAAATTAGAGTACCTATTGTATATTCTATAAGCTCTTTTAATATATATTCCTTCCAAGTAACGATATTCTTTGTAGAACTTAATGTTTATGGAATTTTCTTACTTTTAGTATGCACAGCTTAATCACGAAAACTCAATTTCTGCAAGGAGAATTAATTGTTTGAATAGATTTCCAAACACTTTATGTCTATAGTGCATATACCCAAGGAATACATCGTAGTCTAAATGACATCATTTTGACTTCAAATAATATAATTTTGACAGTTAAGTGTTTCTTAGGTATTCCTTGGGTATACGATTAATGTTTGTTCTGTGTATTTTTTCTTAAAATGGCTTACAAAGTGGCTGGGTGTCTGAAGGAAAATTTGACTGATAGGATAGCAATGATTTTCTATTATACTTTGTTTTTGAAATAGAAATATTCCTGCTTGAGTTTTATCTTTAGAACGCCTAACAGCTTATGATTTTTGGCTTATGAAATTTGACTCTAAAACTATTTTTTGAAAAAATATACTTCGTACACTTTTGTTTATCGTAATTACTTTTCTTTTTGTCAGGGAAGCTCCTAAAGGATAAATTAATCTTTTATCTTCAATATATTTCAGATCATTGTTGTACTATTTTGCAATTTGTTTCAGCGAAATAGTAATAAAACAGGATTTTATGTGGTTAAAAATAAACATGTCGTTCATGATCCTGAAAGAAGAAAATTCTGTTTTTATTGATAAAACTTTACACATCTGTGGAACAAAACATAATTTAAATGTTTCATTTGATACGCAGATCCTGAGACAATAAATATTCGCAACTTGTAAAATTGATCAATATAAACGTGAAAGATTGTAGTAAAGTTAATACCATGGATTGAACTGTCAAATATGAAAATAGATCTCCTTTTTCAATATTGTTACTATCATACATAACGAGAACTGTACTGGTAGCTTTGATGAAGAATGAATAAGAACAGCAATTTGCGTTACCTGTCAATTTTACTGCAAAGATCATTTCTAAATTTAATTTCGACGATATGTGGAAGACAATCTTGCAGCGACACATGTCAAGTAAAAATTCCATAAAACTCGATAAACCTTTTTTGTTAACGTATTGTAAACAAAAGGAAATTTAAAGTATTCTCAATGTTTATGAATGGCTTATTAATATACTTTTCAAGAGAAAAGAGATAAATGTATATAGTGTAACGGTATTTTACGTTAACATCACCCTTAAAGGGTTTTAGTTCGAACTCGAGCAGGGAGGAAATCAATATAGGCTTCTGTATTAGGTAAAAGTATGGTTTATTAGACACATTTAATAAATAATACGAGTAAAAGTGAAATAATTTATGTAAAAATTAAATATACTCCTTTTTCCTTAATTTTGGTGATTATGCACCTTACAACAAGAATTTAACCCGGGCTTACGCATGCCTCTATAATCGCGTCCGCATTGTTGTGCCGCGGAATATTCCACTCCGTATTTAGTATATTCGGGAATATTCCATAGCAAAGAAACATTGGAATTCGTTCAAGACAAGAAACGAAGTCCAATGCCCGATCGTATGAACGACCCCAAGAACGCTGACGCAGCATGAGCGACTCGCTTGGCGTTCGGGCGAAAGGCTAACGCTACAATTGCGAATTAAGGGATTTTCGTGAAGACAGTTAGCAACTGCTTTACGAAAAGACAGTATTAAATTAGATTGAAAAGAGAACGGTTGGTTCCTCGTTTAATACTCGAAACAACGCATTATTGTACTTCTTACTTTGATATATAAATAGGCAACGGAAAGTTACCGTTGCTTATAATAAATACTTCCTTTTATATAAATTCGCGTTTCCATCTTTTACTCGAGATCCATCTCCTTATCGGCAAACGATCCCAAAAAATAATAACTTTTAATATTATACCGACTACCGAATAATCCAATTACTCGGTACCGGCATAACATTTGGTGGCAGCGGTGGGATCTGCCGAAGTTAAGTGATTCGTGATTTATTAGGACAAAAGTGTTTTGGACAAAGTTGAGAATACTCTGAAGTGACGACTACGACGCGTGCAAGGACACCAGTGTAGTTCGTGAAAACCCGACTAATCTAACGCGAAGCCGTGAAGTGAACGTCGGTGCGGGGTGACGTATCGGTCAACCGTTTAAAGTCCCGATTGACGGTGTCACGTCAAGTCGCGGAAAACCGCACAAAGTGTGCAGCCGAGTACGCAAAGCAGCTGCTCGAGAAGAAGCCGTCGCGCAACCATTGGCGACGCACCAAGGACGAACCCAGGAACCAACAGAGATACGGGTCAACGGTACCAGGGAGGACAACTGGACCAACCTTCGAGGAAAGCTAAGAGACAACGGGTCTACAGCACCGAAGGAACAGCACCCGAGGACATCGCAATGGAAAGGACCGCCTTCCAGATCATCATACTGTGAGAGACGGTTACGTTATTAGTACATATTGCCGATAAAAATCAAAGCCAGTCAGGGAAAAATATTTTGAAATTTTGAAAAAACAAAATTAATAATTTTGCCGAAGCCAGTGTAGAATAGATATTTGGGAATATTCTAAAGTAGAGTTAGCCGAGAAATTTGCAAGCATGTCAGATCCTAGAGGAGCCCGACCAAGAAATAGGGGCAATTCGCTAGAGACGACGTTGCCCGGCGAAGAAGTAGACCCTACAGCCGGTTTAGCTGCGGCAGTAGGAGACATCGTTTACGAAGCGCGCAGGGCGCTATTCGAGCTCTCGCCGTCGGGGCGAATCCCTTCGTCCAGACAAGGGGCCCTGGCGGACAGACTGACGGCCCAGTTTGGCGTAAACCCACGTAGGGGTGCGTCATTCGGGGATCATGACAGCAACGTTAGCGACGACTTGCTTAATATGGCCACTGGCGAGCAAACGCCTGAACGCATCACCGAGGACATGGTTGAGCGAGAAATAGAAAATATGCGAACCATAGATCGTGTAGGTTTTTCAGCAGCTACCGGTACGACAGCCCGGTCGGTACCAGCGAGAGTACGCGATCGGTTGGAGGCGGTCGACCGAAGCCAACGCGACATGGAAAGAGCGCGACGCCAGTATGAAAGGCTGCAGCGTGAGCACGATCGAGGCCAACGCGAACTTGATCGCGAACTCAGGGAGGCAGAAACGCCGTCGGCAAGACGGAATTTGGCCGACACGCTGAACGAGGTTGGTGCGGACGAGTACGAGCTTATCCACTCCTTAAGAGAGCAAATTGCCGAGCTCCAGCGACGGTTAGGAGGAGCAGGGATGGAGGACATCCCGCCCCCCGCACTGCCCCCGAGACGCACGCGGTTCGAAGAGACGCAGAGGCCCTCAAATATGCTCAGCCTCAGCCTCGGAATAAAAATGGTAAAAACATTCGACGGCAAAGATTCGAAGGCATTGCCGCTCTTCTTAAAGTCCTGCGAGACGATATTCCGCAGGGTAGCAGAGGAGGAGCATGACACTCTCCTCGAGTTGATCGTTATGAGTAAGCTAGAGGGTGCAGCAGCAAGACAACTGCAGCACAAAACCATCAGCACCATGGCGCAACTCAGGAGCGAGTTGGAAGCGTTGTACGGACAACGGAAGTCCCTGGCCGCGCTGCAAATGGAGTTCAGCTCCCTCCGGCAGGGACAGAACGAGGACATCGCCGCCTATGCGGCAAGAACGGAGAGAATCACGGTAGACATCGCCGAAATACTCTGCGAACCGTTGCAAACGGAGGATCAAAAGATCACCGTCGAGAGCGTCACACGACGAAGCGCACAGGCCAACTTCGAGAACGGCCTGCACGGCCAGGTGCAAGTGCTGGTGCGTGCGAGAAACTACCAAACGCTGCATGACTCTGTGGCTGGGGCCATAGAGATAACCAACATGGTGCAGCCTAAGGGAGGGGTAGGTGGAGTATTAAGCCACCCCAGAAGGTCCCAAGGCGCATCACCCCGGCAGGGAGAAAATTGTTTCACCTGCGGAAAACCTGGGCACGTGGCTCGAGACTGCACCCGCAGATCGGGAAGAGTAAGCCTACCGATGCCCAGCGAGAATACATCCATTCACAACGTTGACGTCGTGTGCAACTATTGCCAAAAAAGGGGCCACATGTGGAAAGACTGCAGGAAAAGATTGTCGCAGAACAAAAGTGATCCTGCCCAGTCTTCACAGCATCCCCAACGTCCAAGGGACTCAGGGGGCAAGAATGAAAGGTCCACGGTAAATGCAAGTGCAAGTCGATCGAATACCTATGCCAGCCCGCTGGAAACGATGAGAATAGATACACTTACGGCCCATCAGAGACCCGCGCGCAGGAAGAAAACGACGCAGCAGTTATTGCAGGTAACGCTGCCGGCGTCCAGCGCTACGGCCAGCGACTTCGACATAATTGCACCGTTGGCCACAACCGGGGTACTCACCCTCAAGGCAGACACCGGAGCGCAGTGCAGCATAATAAAGGAAGGCTGCCTCAAGGCCGAAACCATGGTGAGCAGGTGCTCCGTGGAACTGCAGGGTGTTGCAGGAGAAAAATTCACCCCCCTTGGCATAGCAAAAATTGTGTTGGAGACACCGGCGCTAAACGTGGAACATTGGTTCTACATAGTCCCGAATAACGTGCCGCTAGGGGTTAATGGACTGCTGGGCATGGACTTTATCAAATACCACAAGGCCGACATCCTGCACGGAGAAACGCTGAAACTGTACGGGCATTGCATGCCGCTGCTAGACGGCACGATGAGAGTATCCCTGCCGCCACGCAGTGAGACAGTCACGTATGCCGCAACAACGAGCAAATTCGTTGGGCTACTCGCTAAAAGGGAACTCGGAAACGGAGTGATAATGGGAGCCTGCATCACGCCGCCGCACGGTAGTAGCTGTGCAGTAAGTCTTATAAAAACCAGCGAGCAGACAGTCGAGGTGCAACGCCCCGTGGTGGAACTTGAGCCGCTAGAGATAACGGCAGTGGGTCACGGTCTCGAAGCCGCGATGACCGAAGTATGCACCGTCAGCGCAGAGCGAGGGGCAGACCGCCTCGCACGACTAGCTCAAGAGCTAAACACGAGAAATCTCAATAACGAAGAACGCAAAGCGCTCGAAGAGATTACGAGGGAATACGAAGATGTGTTCCACCTACCAGGGGACAGGCTGCCATGCACGCCTATGATAGAACATGTGATACCCCTTAAGGAGGGAGTGCAGCCTATTAAGGTGCACCCATACAGGCTGCCCGAGACCCACAAGAGAGAAGTGGAGAGGCAGACCCGCGAAATGCTGGAGAAAGGCATTGTCCAACCCAGCCGGAGTCAATGGAACGCGCCGCTGTTGGTTGTAGCTAAGAAACCTGACGCGGCCGGGGTGAGAAAAATGCGCGTAGTAGTGGATTTTCGAAAGTTAAACGAGGCCACCATCGGGGATTCGTACCCACTGCCCAACATCACGGAGATATTGGACCAGCTGGGACGAGCCCGATACTACACGACCCTTGACCTCGCCTCGGGATTTCACCAAATTCCGATGGCACAGCAAGACAAGGGAAAAACTGCATTTTCCACTCCGCAGGGCCATTTTGAGTATAACCGAATGCCTTTCGGACTCAAAAACGCGCCACCGACCTTCCAGAGACTAATGAACTCGGCGCTGGCCGGACTACAAGGAGTCAAGTGCTACGTGTACCTCGATGACATCGTGATACATGGAAAGACCTTCAAGGAGCATAACGACCGACTGCGGGAGGTGCTGCAGCGGCTGAGAGAGGCAAAGCAGGCCGTGCAACCCAGCAAGTGCCAATTCCTGCGAAAGGAAACGCAGTACCTCGGCCACATAATTTCTGAAAAGGGAGTGCGAGCGGATCCCCAAAAACTAGAAGCGGTAAAGGAATTCCCGGTGCCAAGAGATGTAAAAGGAGTTCAATCCTTCCTCGGACTAGCCGGTTATTACCGAAAATTCATCAGAGATTTTTCGAAAACCGCTAAGCCGCTCACTGAATTAACCCAGAAAGGCGTTAAATTCGAGTGGACCGCCGTAAGGGATGCCGCATTCGAGGAACTGAAGACTGCACTTACCACGGCCCCCATATTACAGTATCCGGACTTTGAAAAGCCGTTCGTCGTGACAACAGACGCTTCAGACCAGGCGCTCGGCGCGATACTCTCGCAGGGCAAGATCGGGGAAGATTTGCCAATATGCTACGCAAGCCGCACAATGACTAAAGCCGAGTTGAATTACACGACAACTGAAAAGGAGCTACTTGCGATAGTATGGGCCCTCGCTCAATTCCGACCATATATTTATGGTACACGTTTTACGGTAGTGACGGACCACCAACCGCTCACCTGGCTGTTCGGAGTAAAGGACCCAGGTTCGAGACTGATGCGTTGGAAAATTAAATTGGCGGAACATGAGTTTAACGTAGAGTACAAGGCAGGAAAACGCAATACGAATGCAGATGCGCTAAGTAGAATATACCTTACTACGAGGGCCCAAGCGAGAGCCAAGAACGAAGTCCGTGTGTCGAAAGAGGACAGCACGACGGGGCAAGTCGGCACAACGAAAGACCGCACAAAGCGGACGGCCGAAGATACCCCGTATAGCCATAGTAGCTCGCTGGAGCGAGAGATCGAGCCCGCCCGCGAGAGAGAAGAGGACAGTAAGCGCCCGGGTACGGACAGCCGCACAAAGCGGAGAGCCGAGAATACCCCGGGCCAGCCTAGCAACGCGACAGAGAGAGAGGCCGCTCTGGCCAATGCGCCAGAAGAGGACAGAGAGATTCGCAGCGTGCCTGCAGAACGCTCTACTGAACCCCACAGCCCCGCCGAAAAGCCGTGCGGACGGGGAAGGGGTAGACCACGCAAGCTACATACGCAGGCCACTGGTAAGACTGCGAGCACCACTAACAAGGATTGAGCGGGCCCAGCACAGCATGGCGGACCCGCGAAGCGCGGAAGGCCGCGAAAGACAAACGTTGCAAGGCCGCTCGAGACAGAGAGCGACCCAACGGCGGAGCCACCGGTGGGCACACCGAGTGAAGAAACTGCGGACAGAGCACCGCAAAGGCCTGCTGAGGAAGCGAGGCACGGCGGGGCCCGTAGCCCACGAACTTCCTGCAGCACGGATAAAGACAGCGCGATAAAAGAGTATAGCAACTGCCGCAGTGGCGTAGCCACTCCTTCTGTCGATGACCGCCAGAAAATAATTAGAGAATACCACGACACCCCCATAGGAGGGCATCAAGGTATACGGCGCACGTTACATCGAATTCGGACCAAATACAACTGGCCCGGCCTGAGAAGAGATCTAGAGAATTATATATCGTCTTGCGAATCCTGTCAAAAGAATAAAATCAGGAAAAGAGAACGAGTACCGATGGTGGTAACCGACACCCCCTCGAGGTCGTTTGAAAAGGTTGCGGTCGACATCGTAGGACCGCTACCGGAGAGCGTCAACGGAAAAAAATACATACTTACGATCCAAGACGCATTGACCAAGTACAGCGCAGCGATTCCACTGCCGAACCAAGAGGCTTCGACAGTCGCTAGAGCGCCCGTTGAAGAATTAATCTGCCGGCACGGAACGCCGGAAATAATATTATCAGATCAGGGTACGAACTTCCTCAGCTCGACCTTCAAAGAGATGTGTCGACTGCTGCGAATTAAAAAAATACAAACTACGGCCTATCATCCCGAATCGAACGGCGCTTTGGAGAGGTCACATCGCACCCTTGCTGAGTACCTGAAAAATTTCATAGATGAGGATCAGGGAAATTGGGACGAGTGGCTGCCGTACGCAATGTTTACGTACAATACCACTCCACATACGGGGACCGGACTGTCTCCCCACGTGTTGGTGTACGGACGCGAGGCTGAGTTGCCGACCGCCGTGAAACAGGAGCCCCGCAGCACCTATGCCTACGATGATTACGTCCACGAGCTACGCGAGCGGCTACGCGCTGCATGGACAGTAGCACGCGACAACCTGGAAGTCGCGAAAAGGAGGTCAAAGAATACGTATGACCAAGGCGCAGAGGTGCAGGAGTACCGCGTCGGCGAACGCGTACTCCTCCGTGACGAGACGGTGCGCAGGGGGCGGTCAGCTAAGCTGACCCCGAAGTGGACGGGACCACACGAAATAGTAGAAAAGAGGCCCCCCGTCAATTACGTCATCCGAAAGGGACGAAAAACTCAGGCAGTGCATGCAAATCGCCTGAAGCTCTTTATAGAGCACTAAAATGATAGTAATGGTAATTTAGAAAAATTCAGGCATACTGGCATTGATAGGCATATGTATAGTAACCGCCCGAGATTTCAGTATCAGAACCATCGGGCGAACGTCGCAGGTCATCAGGGAAAATTACCTTCCATCGTTCGATTTAAAATTAACGGAAATTGAAGGTCAGGCACCCCCTAAGCAGACCGAGAGGACAAGTCCACTGCAGAGCGTGCTGCGAGACCCGGAAGAGCTTCAAAAGCTCGGAGCTCGAGCCGACCAAATCTTGGACAACGTCAATACAGACGGAGACGGGATGCAACACATCCACAATATGAGTTTCTACTCACTGGGTGCAGTAGCACCGATAGCCTTGGTTGGCTATGTTCTGTTTAAATGTTATAGGTATCAACGAAACCGAACACCAACAAGGACAAGCGAGGCAACGACCCCGGCAACAGCCGAGGTAAACATCAACCTCGAGCCGATCGGACGACAACAGCCAGAAGAGCAACCGCGATCCGAGCTGGCAAGGTTATGCACCCGTCCCCTCAACCGAGAACGACTCGCTCGGCACGAAAAACGATAAGAAGCAAAAGGAAAAACTTCATCGTTACAAATGAAAAAATGAAAAATGTTATTGTATTGTTATATAACTTCAAACAAGAAACCAATCGAAAAAAAAATTTTTTAAAGAAAAAATTTTTCCTTTTAAGGGGGGAGGGATGTTGTGCCGCGGAATATTCCACTCCGTATTTAGTATATTCGGGAATATTCCATAGCAAAGAAACATTGGAATTCGTTCAAGACAAGAAACAAAGTCCAATGCCCGATCGTATGAACGACCCCAAGAACGCTGACGCAGCATGAGCGACTCGCTTGGCGTTCGGGCGAAAGGCTAACGCTAAAATTGCGAATTAAGGGATTTTCGTGAAGACAGTTAGCAACTGCTTTACGAAAAGACAGTATTAAATTAGATTGAAAAGAGAACGGTTGGTTCCTCGTTTAATACTCGAAACAACGCATTATTGTACTTCTTACTTTGATATATAAATAGGCAACGGAAAGTTACCGTTGCTTATAATAAATACTTCCTTTTATATAAATTCGCGTTTCCATCTTTTACTCGCGATCCATCTCCTTATCGGCAAACGATCCCAAAAAATAATAACTTTTAATATTATACCGACTACCGAATAATCCAATTACTCGGTACCGGCATAACAGCATGAAGTAGGAGATTTTATCTTGAATTAATAAAGCATTTCTATAGTTATTTGGTGGTATTGTATCTACACATAGAACGCGCTTGCTGGGCTTGCCATCGTTACTATATCTATATCGCCTCTGTTATTATTTCTCGGTGTTTAGAGGTAGCCTATTCTATATCTATAGCGCGTGGACTGTAGTGGGGACGGAGCTCTCACTCGAGCTCCTCTGGCTGAGCGATCTACTCGCTGGTCCCGCCGCTGTTCCGGTGGAGGCGTCAGCGCGGTGCATCCTCGGTGCATCGGCGCATCGGAAATGCTACAGGAGCGGCTCTAGCTAGTTTCTATGGCGTTTTTTAGTCCCTATGGATTTTAATATATTTTGGATCCATACCACTTGTTATAATTTTGATGGAAGATCTTGTAGGCTGGGATGCTGGACTACTTGGATGACTGGTGGCTCTGGATTCGGCCTTGGAGATGTTCGTTTTTCCCTGGGCCAGCGGTTTCAGGCCTGATCCTTGGAGATGTTGCAGTTGAAGATGCTTCTCCTTGGGTTGACTAGGTGGTCCTTCTTTTAGTTGGATAACTGGTCCTCCTTTGGTCGATTAGCTGGTCTTCCTTTGGTTGTTTAGGTGGTCCTTTTTTGGTAGATCCGGATGTTGGCGAAAGTCTGTGAACAGAATGCTCCCCGACTGTGGTTTGTCGTGCCCTTTTATACCTGCTTCCCCGCTCTTCTTTTCTTTCCGTCGGTATAGCAGGGTATTACTATATCTCCTAGTCGTCCTGTAGCCCATCTCCTGTAGCCCATCTCCTGTAGCCCATTTGTCCCGTTAATATCCTCTTCTTGGTTATAATAATTTAGCGTGTTCCTTATAGATGTTTCTTCATGCGTTACTTGAGACTGTAGTCTTACTGCTTGTCAGTATAACTATATTTGGGTAACGGTAGTTAGTTTATAGGTGTGCGTGCTGTGTGGTATGAATCTCTATGTTGGTGTGTGTGAATCTAGTTCAAGCTCGTCATTTCGGCGGTCTATTTAATATAAGACGAGTATGTCGTCTTAATAGACTCACCGTTATCCTTTTCAAATAAATGCAAACAGCACAACTTAAAACGAACGATCAATTATCGTTGGGTCGTTTAAGATAATAATTCAGTCAAGTATTGGACTGAATTACAACGAAGTCAACTGCGTTACTTCGGCAAACTTCGCTTCTATGTACATTCTGCACATATATTGTAAAAAAATATATATACTCAAGAAGAAAATAACGTACACGTTGGCCAAGAATGGATTGCGTTCTTTTGGTAGTTCTTCCAACAATCGTTAACGCGGTTAGTTGGATTAACTGTCATATTTTTAGTTTTCAGAAGCTTTCAATCAAATTTGGGTATCTTAATTTGCTAATGCAGCTTAACAACGATAATCAGTAAAGCGTGCGCGTTATATCTCTCATCCGCGGCCGATGACAGTTCGAGTTTTCGTTGTGTCAAATTTTTTAAGCAACCATTACATTTTATAGTCCATTCTTTGCAGCAATAGTACTGATACGGTTTTTATGAGGTATAACATGGCCCATATCACATACGTAATAAAACAAGAAATAGCGAAATTATGTAAAATATAAAATAACAATAATTAATTAATCGTTAAATGCAATAATTACCGAAAAAAAAATTTGTCACTGCGTGGATTCGAATTATCATCGACCGCAAATTAACATACGTTACGTGCTCGTCTCAGTCAGAGTTAAATGTATCGCGTGACAGCCCGAGCACTAGCAGCAGTAGCAGCGCGAGCAGCCCGAGCCGAGCGAGAGCGAAAGAGACAGACAGTCATATATCTGTCTCCTTCTATTGTCCGATGCTCCACGAGCTCGGGCGGTCACACGTATGCGGGCGTGCGCTTGGGTGCGTCGTGCTGCTGCGGCCGCTTTCTGGCAGCTCTGGTTGGAGGATCAATCAGGGCGACCAGGGCCCACATGTACCACGGCCCGCCACTGAAATCCTTACATCCTGCAATACCGATAACTGTTACTTTTCGCTGGATGCCTTGGTTGACACATTTGCCACAAGCGGCGCTAGCTACAATGTGTATTTTTTCTGCGAGAGGCGCTACCCTCGATTCTGAGTTGGTCACGTGTGCTCGATGACTCTTAACCATCAGTGTCGGTAAAATGAGGTGGTGTGGATACCATGGTGAATAAGGAAGAGTGGAGATACGAGCAGAATGGAGCAACGGTGTACTCACCACTCCAGCTGTTGTAGGCAACCACCCTCCTTCCATGGCGATTTGAAATTCCTCTCCAATGTACTCACACACGCACTCGCACCGTGTCTTTAATTTCTTGCTACGTTCGCGTCCGAAAGGGTCACCTCGTCTACGCTCTCGTCCACGGCATCGATATCGTGGCCGATATCTATCTCATGACCAAAGGCCTCTGTAATACCCGCTGCCACATCTGCGCGTTCCACGTTCGTTAATTGAACCCGTGGAGCGTTATCGCCGGCAAGAGATCGCATCGTGACCACGATCAAGGCATCGTTCCCACACGCTTCTTCGATGAGTTGCTCAATAACTACAACATCCATGCACTTGAGCCCATATATTGAGCACCTCCATGACAAGAGCCGGCAGCATACTTGTTAGAGGCTCCGGATGAAATAGGTGAGACCAGTCGATGCAAATGGACTCGCCGAAATCGACTAACAACACATCGCAGTACCCATCAAAGTCCGGGTCAACCACTTCGCCGCGGACATACAAAGTTGGCAGCGTTGATGATCTGCTGCCACCGACGTCAACTGCGGATGAGGATGACGGGTGACACTTTTCTTTCCCGAAGCTAGATCTATCTATACAGTGTATGTATTCACCTCTCGCTCTCCATAACACGAATAACGGGCCCTCCGTCGGTTGATATGCAGGGGCTGCTTGCTCTGCAAGAAATTATTTTTTGTAATTAAAAATAAGTATTACATGCTTTTAAATCACGATTTTTTAATTAGTTTTCATTTTTTACTTACCAAGCTCCGATGCTTCACTGCTAATCGTCATGGGCACGTATTCCACGATCTGCTGTGTTAATGAAACAAGGACGAGAGCTCCGTCTTCTTTTTGTCGCAGAGCTTTGATGATGTTTCGGTTTTAGGACTTTGACAGCTCACATTTTATCTCCCTCTCTCTGTCTCTGTCTCTGTCTCTGTCTCTCTCTCTCTCTCTCTCTCTCTCTCTCTCTCTCTCTCTCTCTCTCTCTCTCTCTCTCTCTCTCTCTCTCTCTCTCTCTCTCTCTCTCTCTCTCTCTATCTATCTCTCTCTGTATGACTGTCCTCAGCGTCTACTTTATAATATTTCGAGCGAAATGTACACTATATACAATTATTTACAACTGTGTCTTTTTCACAAATAGCTGCACCCGCGGAGAATTATTGTGTTCGCAACGCAACACCCGATGCATGATCAGCGATATGACCACGGTATAGCACAATTATTTCGGACAAAATAATTTTCATAAGCTCCGTATCCTTCGGCGCTAGCAAGGTCGTGATGTGATCGAGCGCTTCTTGAAAGAATTCCTTGGAACTGATGATCTCATACGCTGTTGCACGAGCGTTTCACTGACACCTATCTTTTCACGAACATACGATACCACCTAGTTCATACACCGCTGAATTGTTTCACTTTCGCTCTCTAGACCCTGCATATGAATATCAATTCTTCTACTTATTTCGACGAGCATATCAAATGTCGGCCACTCAGAACAATGTTTGGAGAGTATTTTCGGAAGCGTTTCCGTTTCGATTCTCCAGATTCCTCTTGATTCTCGTATTCCTCATTAGCACTACCGCTTATTTTACCAAAGGAGACAGCTGGTCTGTGCTGGTGACACAAGGTCAAAAGTGTGTAATGCGCTGTGTGCTCTATGCGGGTATTACACATTTTCTCGGCATCAGCCCTATGAACTTCGAAATATCGTTGTACGCGAGAAAAATTACTTTTAAACACTCGCCACTCGTCCACACTGAGTGTAATTCCGGTAAAAGTATTCGACAATATTTTCGCCACTGGTGTAAGATACGGAGAGTTCAACTCGAGCCCGGCTCCGATTATTTTACCGAATGATTTATTTAAACCGTACATATAACGGGGTTCGCTATATTTGGCGATATAGTGTGAGACATAGCAACGTTATTTGCCATGTTTATTGCTTTCTAGTAGACTGTAACTTTTCGAATGAATCGTCGGCGGAGTTCATACTCCGTTTTATGCAGATTACCCCCACCGCCTAATTGCATCGCCTTTTCTTTCGATACTGTAAGTAGTATGTGCACACCTTTGTTCCCCCACCACGCGGCTACCGCCATTATCCCACTTTTCCACCGCCGAGCTACCCACTCTGCTTAACTAGTGTCGGTAAAATGAGGTGGTGTGGGTACTCTGGTGAACAAGGAAGAGGAGAGATAAGAGCAGGATGGAGCAAAGGTGTACAGATACTTGGAATAAAATTTGTAACTAACATTTATGCTGACGCACCCATGGAGCGTGTGCACCGTCAGAGGTAGGTATGCGTATACCGATAAGCATATCGCTACCGCACGTTTCTTCGATCAGATCTTGATCTCCGGCCTCATCAATAGCATGATCGAGGCCGAATACTATTCACTTCACGAGCAACACCGGTAGTGTGCTAATCGGTGGCTTGGGATGAAATAGCTGCAGCCAATGGACGTATATCGATTCCATGAAATCGACGATCAGCACCTCGCAACACCCGCCATCATCCACGTCGATGATCTCCCCGCGCACCGCCCTTTGATGCCGCACAATAGCACGATGCACCCGCACACAAATCCTCAAACGCAAAGCAGCTCCTCTAAACACAGTCCTTGATAAATAATTTGTCTAAATCATCCTCCAGATTGAGCAATGCAGCACACATTAACTCCGTGCGCAGATACATAGTATTATCACCCGCACCACAAATCACCCGATACGCAAAAGTCTCGACTAGCTTAAAGTTCCTCTACCGCGGATACATTTTTATATTTTGATATTATACATTCGATGTGCGCTGCTAAAGGCAGACTGAATGCTCAGGATGCTGCTGGCGCGTATCACAAGGTTTAAAGATAACAAACCCCGTCTGAATCATAACTAAGTGTCCAGCGCTCTGAATGCAATGACAGCGGTTTAGCATGTGCGTACCGCTTTGCTTTGTGCTCCTCGCGAAGCGCTTGCTCCGCGGTAAAAGGCGCAGAATATGATACCGTACAGCGAGAGACCTCGATTATAATTATTGTAATAAATTATATATAATTATAAAATAAGAAACACAGTAAGACGATGTATTTGTTTTTATTTAATCAATATTTTATTTAAATCACTTTACACACGTTTACCGTCGTATGCAACATCCCTGCAAACATGGTAATTTTCGCTCGGAGATTCCTCCAACGTTAAAGCTATTTTTATCACTGTCCGATAGTCGAGAGATAAGAGCATTGTAATATTCACGTACTATTCTATCGTTTTTCATTACATTATCGCTAAAGAGATTATTGAATCGCGACATGGTGAATCCGCACGACATAAGATGCAGGAATAAGATACAAAATTGTCCACACACATCCGACGTATTACTCTGTAGCTGCTTGAGGCCGTACCGATAGAACTTACAGTTTCTTCGTAGCCGTGCGAGATGTTGTGGTATAATTGGTGGTAGCCCGAAGCTATCAAAGTACATTCCTTTTCCATGATGGTTAACGTACATGGCGATCCAGTTCCGTCGTGGTTATCCGTGTTAACTACGAGTCCGGCTGGGAACGACCATACACGAGGAATTCTGTCAGCTGGGTATACTCCAACGGTTAAACGTGGTAGATACTGCAGACTCTCGTAGGTTTGTCTAGTGTCCATGCTGGACACATAGTCAATGATTAAATGGTGACCTATACGCTTTGATAGACGTATAAATGGTGATGATTTCTCCTCTTTCTTATTCTCTTCCTCTTCGTCTGTCGACCAAACATCCGTGTACAATTCTCCTTTAATCGGGTGTTCGCGAAGCCAATTTTTTATTTGGAAAGCCTGGCGTATTGCACAATTCGAAGACGCTGTATCGTTTATCATAGCGTGTCTGAAGCATTTTCGCAAAGATTTCGGGATAAATGTGTACGATGGAGCGCCCTCCTCATCCTCCAGGTTGAACATTTCACGACTCGTGATGCCGCAAAGAAATATAGCCTTCTCGTTACCGCGTGTGTAGATACGTCTTGATTTTCGCAACATTTCACGCAAGTTAGCGTATGTTTGTTTGCAGCTCACATCGCCCTCGTACCATTCAAGACCGTGAAAATATTTCGAGAGAAAATTATTCTGGCTTCTCGAATGCTGCGGTAATTCGGCAAAATGACACGGTTTTACGACGATCCATTGAGCAGAGTATGGTCTATCCACTGCTACCACGGCAATTTCTTTCGAAATAAATTCCGAGTTTTAACCAGGCATTCCATGTATATCCACGGCGATATTCATTTTCACGTCTAATCTCTACAGATGCTTAAGTTCGACTGATTAGTTACTCACAAAGACGCTTCTAAGTCTCTTATTACTTGCTTTTTATTGAGAGGTCCGCGCAACGGCATTATAAACGCATTACTAGTACATCACGCGTCGCATCGCGAACGCTTATTGCTTTTAGAGGCACTCAAACGTAATGATATTGGTCATCGGGAAATATACACGCGCGAAATCGACAATTATCAGGCGTCGATTGTTTCAAGTCGAATAATAGATAGCCGTGCGCTGCAGCTGCTGCATCGAAATATACCTCTTGCACAAATCTCGGATTGCCGGACCATACCTGGCGTGCTAGAAGGATTTTTGAAGACAACGATATAATTAGCGTTTAAGGAGATATCGCGCTGCCCGTGACCCTGATGGAAGAGATTTTGCGTGATGAAGATGACACTAAGATTTTTATGATCGCTACTCTTGGTGAAAAGATCGACTACGTTATTGTTCGATGCCTCGCGCATTAGATCGTCAAAGACCACAAGGTTAGGCCTTGTATCATTCTAGTAGTCTGCCGCTTGCTGTAAACCCTCGCGAAATTCGACTTTACCACCGCTTTCTGAATACCCGGACTGCTACTCTGAGTACTAAAAAAGTATACGCTCGAACGGGACATCCGTCATTTCGCGCATGTATTTAAGAAATTTTTTGACAAAATATGTTTTACCACAACCCTAGAACCGCTTACCACGGCTGTCCATGGATGTTTCCAACGTGTATCCACATCGATGAGTGTCTATCAAAACCAATCAGCTGACTGTTAAATAAGCTTATACCGCGACGACGGCGCCGGCGGCGGTGACCCCGCGGCATCAGCTGTTTTCGCGGGCTTGATGAGCTAATAAGGAGCGGCGCAACTGAACTAGCTGATGAGGCGCATGCCCGTGGTATAAGCTGATGTTTACACCGTATGTAAATTATATAACGATTGTTGGAAAATCAGCCGACGCACGGCGATTGATATTTGGCGTGCGTCGACCTGTTGCTGCTGGTTACTGTGCTGCGCTCGGCTATCACGAAGATAGGCGAGGCAGTGCGTCATTGGCATGCTGCTTAAGCGAGAGGCTGTCTTTCTCGTTTGACTTCAGCTTCGCAACACGACCGTCGATCTTGCTTGACTTCAGCGTCACACAACGACGCTTTTGTAAACCATAGCTATCTTGAGAATTTTTGATACTTCTGTGAAAATCCGCGCACGACACAATCCTCTGCTCTCACCTCGGACAATTTCATCGACTTCACCGGATCTACTTATCGTATTCGTGCTTAACAGGACTCAAAACACGGTAAGAGTGCGTCGTTACAATTTATCTAAATTCAATGACGGTGAGGCGTGTAATTCTCATTTGTGCATCCTCATAAAGTCTCATCGCGTGGCGTGCTCTGCAGCGCAGGCTGCACCACGTACATCTCACAAATGATAATTGCATGTGCCCTCACTTAATCAACATTCTCTCTCTCAACTAAATTAACTCACAATTTTACTGGTGATATTTATTTCTCATTTGTGCATTCTCTCAAATCTCTTATCGTGGCGTGCTCTGCAGCGCTGACTGCACCACATTCACCTCACAAATGACAGCACACGATTAATATAATTGTGTGATTCTCACCAAATATTAAAATCAAAATTCACTTTCAATTTATTTGTACTATTTTTAATATATTTTTTATAGTGTAAAAGACGACGGTAGAATAAAACCATGTTTTCTGCTTACATCTTTTGGTCTGGTTATTTCCTACCTGCCTTGAGTGAAAATTCTATGTGCAAAATTTACGAATCATGTAATTCTAAACAGCAATATTATATCCACGAAGGTAGCACGCGAAAGTCAGAACAAAAGGAAACACTCGATAAGGAAGACGGGTCAAAAGGAATCAACAATGAGAAAGTCAGAACAAAAGGGAACAGTAAAGATTTAGTAGCTACTGCCACGAACAACAGTACAAAAAGAACGAGCAGACAACGGTTTTATACATAATAAATCAATATTTTCATTTTTTTTACGAATTGTATTTCTGACACTTTTTCTTACTTACATATTTCGTACTATTACGTATAATATTTCCATTTTTTTAACGTATTGTACACAGTAAACACGATACATGAAATTAGACAAAAAGATAACTTTAAAATACCGCGAATTCAACCGTAAAACTATATACTTTTTCGCGTTATACTCATTCGTGTATTTCACAATAACTATACGGTACAGTAGAGTTCTTCCCCTGCCGCTTTCGCCTCGTGTTAACAGATTGGCATGATTTCGTTTTTTTACAGGTTACTACCTGATGAAATTCCGTGCGTCAAAGAGTGTCGAATTTAAAAATAATAAGTACGCTCTTAGCTCCTGTCACGAAGGATCGTAATGCGTCATGATTTACGTGACGGCTATTTACAAAGTTCAGCGTGATACCCTACACTTTACATTTTTCTCTAATCGTACCGTGCGGCTTACGAACAAGATATGCGTACAATTTTGGTCCTCCCGAAACGAACGAACTTATATAACTACCTGACCCGTATTCGCTTAATTCATCCGTGATATCTCCTAGAAGTTGACCCATTGGCGGCTTATACTCGTTGCTACCGGGGCGACTCACGTAAATAGAGGAGTCCGCAGTACAATATTCGCCGCCCGAGCCCCTCAAGATAACTGTATAGTTTTAGGCGAGCCTGTGCCGTCGTGTATGGTGCAATTACGGCGTTTGTTGTCGGGGATGGTTGGATAGCATCGCGGTTGCTTACATAGTTCACATATATAATCTTGTGATTAACCGGTAGCATTCCCGTCACCTCAATCTCCGGACTCGTTAGTAAATTCATTAGCTCCAAGCGCGTGAAAACGATAACGGTTTTTGGGAGATTCTAGCGTTGACCAAACTTTCCCCAGATTGAATTAAGTGCCAATTTTGTGAGCGAACGTGTATGATAGTGAGTGTGAGTGAATTAGAAATATTTGATAATGTTTCATAAAAATTATTAAGAATACTAGAATAAAAACCAACTGATGTTACAAAGCACTACGAGAGAAGTTGACCACGGTAGCAGCGTTGGCCGCTTGAGTGAGCTTCGATCGAGGATGCGAGCTGATGGACAATGTGCTTCAGTGCACTGGGTCGATAAATCGATATAGCATACCTGCGAGCTATACCACATGACGCGAGGCGTCAGATGATTGTGAGTGTAGCGTGTGCATGAGTTGAGTGTGTGCTTGATAGGTGCGAAAACTGAACAGAACGTAAACCTGGATTTGACTGCAAAGCACTTCATTCGAGATATACTCCCTCAGACTCCTCGTACAACGCTATGAAACGCTCTATTGCTTCCTCGTCATCATTACACTCTGCTGGGGGTCCAGTCGCCTCCTGTTTTATTTTTAGGAATGTATCGATGTATTCGGGAAAATGACCGCTCCGTCGCGTTGTCGAGTCATACTACGTAGCAACATATTGCCAAATTTGCCGTCAAACGCTCGCTCAGTCGTGTCATCGTGTGTGCAGCCCGCGGATGTGTCCATGTCTGTACAGCACGTTCTAACAGGGGGAACAGTAGTTTCACATGCATGCGAACAGGCAGTACGGGCATATACAAATCGCGCGATGCTACTATGGTGCACTTCACGAGACCCTCGACGACACTTAGATCGTTTTCAAGTCCTACGAATTCTCGACACTCGTCAGCTACATACAATTTCGGATGTCCAACGGGATATTTTCCATTCTGTCACACCCATAGATACAGCGAACATACACCCACTGTAACGTAAATTTGCGCCTCAACGCACCAAGTTACCTATAGCTGGCCCAAGCTATTTTTCCTTTCTTTAATTTACTCTTTCGAGATGGGTGCTAGGCGCTTACGCGCCGGAAGGAGAAATAACGAGATGTTAGGCCAGACTCTACCCAGGCTAGCTACAGCTGTCCGAGGCAGAGTGGGTGGTTCGGACTGTCAAGTCACTAATTAGTCAAAATAAAATACGAATGAAATCAATTAATTAAAATAAGTCATAAAAAATCAATGAATAAAAACTGTCAATAAAATATCGTCAATAAAGGCACAACACCAGGACAATAACCAAAGTCAAATTAATGAAATAACACCGATAAATAACTTCGACAACAATAGCAGGTACGGGACTTACAAACTTCTCTATTTCTGGCAAACTAATATTAATTTTCAATAAACATCGATTTAGAATTCGAATAAAATGTCCCGTAAAATTAGTCTCTGTCAATAAAATATCGTCAATAAAGGCACAACACCAGGACAATAACCAAAGTCAAATTAATAAAATAACACCGATAAATAACTGGTAAAATAACACCGATAAATAACTGGCAAACTAATATTAATTTTCAATAAACATCGATTTAGAATTCAAATAAAATGTCCCGTAAAATTGGTCTCTTGTTTTAACAATTTCCTAAATCTAGTTAGATATCTGAGTCTTAATTATTAGTTCGGCGCTTCCAATTATCCCGTCCTCTCTCTCACTCTCATACACTGTAGATGTTATATAGCCTATCACGCTCGTTTTTTCTTTCGAACAATAAAGACAAAGTCAAATATTAAGTTGCTCCAACATTCAGCTCGCGATACGGCCTATTCCGGGCTCATCCCACGTATATCCAAAAAAAACCCATAACAACAGGATGTCGGACGGTCACGTACGTAAAGCTACCAATGGCTAGATATTTCAATCTTGAAATTTATATACCATATAAAAGACCGAAACCCAGGAATCTTCAGCAGTTCATAAAATATAAATAAACGAATAAATAACGACTAATAATTAAATAATAACAAAAAAAGATAATAATAAAATAATTAACGTCAAAATAATAATATCAATCGATAATTAATTTGTCGAATAAAATATATTAAAACGTGATGGACAATCTAACGATGCGAGATACGCCTCGGACCGTACACGTCCCTCGAATACACGTCCAAAATACAAGACGACGGCCGATTACGCTCTCCGCGATTCTGAGATAATGTTAAAACAAAGTCCAAAAATAATATTAGATGCGTAACTAAGTTCCCGCTGTTTTTCAAGAGATGGCTCCAGTAGTAAGTGTTGATCGATTTGGACATAACCAAAACGTCATGAACCAAGCTTAGACATATGGTAAACAAACCGCTTTGACACATAAGAGATTTTGTTTTTGCGTCATATACTTTTGGTTGAGTGACAATGTCTGATTTTGTGCCAAATAATCGTCATTTGCGGGAAGTGTTGCTTTTCTTCTTTCATTCGAAAAAAACGGTGGCTGAAGCGCATCGAGAACTCCAAAAAGTTTACGGAGATGCTGCTCTAAGTGAAACAACATGCCGTGATTGGTTCCGTCGCTTCAAAGACGGTGATTTTGATGTTGACGACCGTTCGCGTGAAGGAAGGCCAAAAACCATCGAAGACGCTGAATTGGAGGCATTGTTCAATGAGGATCCGTGCCAAACGCAAAAAGAGCTTGCTTCAGCATTAGGAGTTACCCACCAAGCCATTTCCAAGCGATTGCATGCGTTGGGAATGATTCAAAAACAAGGAACTTGGGTTCCTTATGATTTGAAGCCAAGAGACGTTGAGCGTCATTTTTTCGCCTGTGAACAACTGCTCCAGCGGCAAAAAAAGAAGGGTTTTCTTCATCGCATCGTTACGGGTGATGAAAAATGGATTCATTACAGCAACCCAAAGAGAACAAAATCATGAGGACTGCCCGGTCATGCTTCTACGTCGCCGGCTCGGCCGAATATTCACGCTGCGAAGATTTTGCTGTGTATTTGGTGGGACCAGGGCGGTGTTATTTATTATAAGCTGTTGAAACCGAACGAAACCATCACTGGGGAACAGTATCGAACTCAATTGATGCGATGGAGCCGAGCACTGCGCGAAAAGTGGTCACAATACGAGCAGAGGCACGAAAAAGTGATTCTACAGCATGACAACGCTCGGCCTCACGTTGCGAAACCCGTTAAAACCTACTTAGAAACGCTCAAATGGAAAGTCCTACCCCACCCGCCATATTCCCGAGATATTGCGCCGTCCGATTATTACTTGTTCCGTTCGATGGCACATGGTCTGGCTAATCAGCACTTCAGCTCATATAAAGACATCTCAAAATGGCTTGATTCGTGGACAGCCTCAAAAGACGAACACTTCTACTGTGTCGGTATTCGAGCTCTGCCAGAAAGATGGGAAAAAGTTGTCGCTAGCGATGGGCAATATTTTGAATGATTCATTTGTAAACATTTTTTCACAATAAAGTTGCATTTTCATAAAAAGAAACAGCGGGAACTTAGTTGCGCACCTAATAAATAAATAAATAGGTAAATGTTTGAGAAATCCGTCCGATGGTGTTGTTTGACAGATCTTGAACCTGTGAATATATTGGAAAAATATGAGACTTCACTCACAACAGGGTGGAAATAAAACCAGACTAGTAGATGGAATTTAGAGAAAGTGGTTTATTGCACCTTCCGCTTGTCAATTACAAAAGATAAGTTTTAATTTTGAAAAGAAACACAAAATATACTAAATTTAGAAAAATACAAAATAATATAAATAAATGCACCAAAATTCCAAGAATAATAAAAATGAATTTAATTAATTAAACTGCATTTAAGTGCACGAGCTGAGAACCAGCACACAATTATATTAATTGTGTGCTGTGAGTACTGAGAGCGGTGTACGCACCGCAGCCAGTGCTGCGGAGCATGCAACGCAGTGAGATGTATGAGTGCGTAGACAAATTTACTGCCTGTCAGCAAATACTCAATAATGATGGAGAAATAGAATTCAAAGAGAGTGAGTGCGAGCACATGCAACTCTGACAATTGAGTGGAATTTTAGTATGACAGGCTGTGATGCAGTCTACGTTGCAGAGCACTGAAGTGTGAGCTTGAGGATTCACAAATGATTGGACTGAATTCACAACACTCTCCCAGCATGTTTAATTGGGGGAAAGTGCAGTGAATTGGTAAAACACACACAATTACATTAATCGAGCATGCTAATAATTGAGTGAAAACGTGGTGCAGCCCGCGCTGCAGAGCACGCCACAGTGTGAGACCTTTATGAGGATGTACCGATGTGTCGTTCACTCCTCACCGTCATTGAATTATGTTGAATTGTAACGGTGTACTCTTACCTGAGTTTTGAGTCCTGGTGAGCATGATGAGCGCGTCCTGAGCGAAAAACCAACGAGAAAAGTCGAAGATGATGGTGCGCTGTTCCTCGATGTCGTCGCAAAAGTCACTGAACTTTTCAATATGGCTGCGGAATATGAATTTAACGTTGAGCGCTGAAGTCAGTTGAGCGAGATAGCCGGTGAGCGAAACCGAAGTCAAGCGAGAGAGACATCCTCTCGCTCGACGCGGCGTGCCAACGAGGCACATCCTCGGCTTCGCGAAGCCCTGCCTCGGCTATCTTCGGCTCAACCGAACGACGTGTGCTTGAGCACAGCAACAGGTCGACGCACGGCGAATATTGATCGCCGTGCGCCAGCTGATTATCCAACATTTCCGCCCGCCATCAGCAACGGGGTTGATGATTAGTTATGGTTTTGTTAGTCAGAAGAAACAGGCAGCACAGCCAGTTTTGAGATTGGCCTGGTGAGCGTGGTCGTAGCAGTTCGAAGTGTCACCACCCTGGTGAGCCCGTCTTTGCCCGATGCAACGCCGTGAGTCGTGCAAGTAGCCACTTGCACGGTGGAAAGCGCTTATCCGTGAGCAGAACCAAAGAACCAACCTTTATGTTATTATTAGGGTGATGCTACTTTGATATGGACTGCTGCCGCTGTATATAATGAGCGGACCATTGTCGCCAAAATTGTTGTACCTTTTGCTGCAACAATTGCTACCTTGAGAGCCATGAAAGTGATAAATCCTCTAGCGTTGGCTCTGGGACGGTGGTATGAGCTTCACCGATGAGAAAGTGTCCAGGCGTGAGTGCTGATGAGTCATCAGGATCATCGCTGAGTGGTTCCAGAGGTCTTGAGTTGAGTATGGCCTCGATCTGGGCCAGCAGCGTTGCGAGTTTTTCGAACGTGAGTGCTGTACCACCCACCGTTCGCCGCAGATGGAATTTAACAGATTTCACAGCTGCTTCCCATTTTCCACCCATGTGTGGTGCCGCAGGCGGATTGAACCTCCACGCAATTCGCTGATTTGCGAGAAAAGAAGCAATGATTTGATGTTCTTGAGAGGCCTTCCTGAACATCTGACGTATTGATTTACGAGCACCAATGAAATTTGTGCCACAGTCAGAATATAGCGTGTGACGAATGCCATGCCGAGCTGAGAAACGCCTGAACACTGAGAGGAAGCCATCAGCTGAGTAGTCACTAACGACTTCGAGATGTAAAGCTGAAGTGGTCAGGCACACAAAAACACAGATCCAGCCTTTGTGTGTTTTACTTCCTCGCCCCTTCCAAGTTGTGAGTGTGAGAGGGCCGGCGTAATCAACTCCTGTGTGAGCGAATGCGCGTGTTGGAGTGACTCTTGCTAGAGGAAGCTGACCCATCAATTGTTGAGCCCGAACTCCCCTTTGCCGAGCACACACGACGCAATGTAAAATGTGAGCTTTTACAGGAGCTCTTCCGCCGACGATCCAATGTTTTAGCCTTATTTGGGCTAATGTGAGCTGAGTGCCTCCGTGCAGAGTCCGCACGTGAGCCTGATCAATGATGAGAGTTGAGAATCGAGAGTGACGAGGTAGAATGGCAGGATGTCTTCCTTCATATGTGAGTGCTGATTGAGCAAGGCGACCTCCTACTCTGAGTACACCCTCTTGGTCAATGAATGCTGTTAGTCGACTGAAGGGGTGAGAGGAAGGAAGAGAAGAGCCTGACTGCAGTACTTGTAACTCGTGTTTGAAAAACACGGCTTGTGTAGCTCGTGTCCAAAAACATTTGCTGCAGCTATTTCTTCTGCTGTGAGAGGAGCATTTCCTGCCGTTCCTAACCTTTCCCTCATTCTGGCCACTACTCTGACGCAAAACAAGGTGAGACGACACAATTTTGTGAGTGAGGAACAGCGATAAATGAGCTTCCAATGGTACTCTGGCGTCACAGTTGCCGCGAGAAGAGCTAACCCCGGCCGGGCTTCCATATTGTGCAAATCCTCAGAATCAGTTGAGGTTTTCAATCGGTTTCACCATCCACGGTGGACCCGACCACCACAGCTGATGAGAGGCCAGTTGAGCTGTTGAGATACCTCGTGATGCACAATCTGCACGATTGCTTGTGCCTGCGACATGACGCCAATGAGCAGTAGGTGTGAGTCCTTGTATCTGTGATACTCGGTTTCGGACATAGTCTTTCCACCGAGCAGGGTGTGCTTTGATCCAGGTGAGAGTTACCGATGAGTCCGTCCACAGGTGAGTAGATGAGACCTTGACCTTGAGCGTGGCTTGAACGTATGCAACCAATTTTGCGAGTAACAGTGCCGCTGTCAGTTCAAGCCGTGGTATGGTGAGCTTCTTGAGTGGTGCCACGCGTGTTTTTGAGCAGATAAGCGAAGCCACCTTTCCTGTGGACATTGAGTCGACAGTGATGTAGATCACTGCTGCCATGGCCAATTGAGATGCATCAGAGAAACCATGCAATTCCACTGTTGAGTTGCTCCATGTGTTGAAACACCGAGGAATTGAGATTCCGGCCGGATAAGTGAGATTTTCTCTGATTGCAATTCTTCGTGTTGAGACCTGGGATGGCAGTGGACCATCCCAGTTGAGCTTGTGACGCCAAGGCTCTTACAAGAGTCTCCTGGCTCTTATCACAACTGATGAGACGAAACCAAGTGGATCAAAGGGTTGAGCCACCTCGGAAAAAACGAGGTGTTTGGTGAAAATTTCCTGAGTTGAGTTGAACCGTGATGAGAATGTGAACTTGTCTTCATGAGGAAGCCAAGTCAAGCCAAGAATTTTGTCTCGCAGTCGTCCGTTGAGATAACTGAGCTTGACGGTGATGATGAGATATTAGCAAGTACCTTGAGGTCCGACGAGTGTCACTTGGCGAGTGGAAAACCGCCCGCCATGCACAAGTCCTTGAGTTGTTGAGCTATTTCAATAAGTTGATGAGTTGAACCCGCCTGTTAATGCTGTTGTACCATGTGTCACGGTTGTTAATTTATACGGCACAGGGTTGAGTTGATCATCTTTCCATAAAATCCTTTGAAGATTCCAATCCTCATGATGAACGCGGATCTGACGATA
The DNA here is from genome assembly GCA_963942595.1 of Cylloceria caligata. Lineage (NCBI taxonomy): Eukaryota > Metazoa > Arthropoda > Insecta > Hymenoptera > Ichneumonidae > Cylloceria > Cylloceria caligata. The sequence continues at coordinate 33,865,997 of OZ012704.1, read as the reverse complement.
CATTTTGTAATGTCAGAGGCAAAGATGTGTCAATGTGGCCGGATCCAAATGAGAACGTCCGAAATATTGAGCAACAAATTAGGTCCAGTGTGCATGATGTCATTCAGAGACTTTCCAGAAGATGTTGAGCTAGAACCATTGAATCCCACCTTTAACTTGGTGGAAATGCTGTCTGGTCTCAGCACACCGTGGTGAGGCAGATAGTATTGAATTTCACTTGTAGATGATTTCGAAGCCTTCACCATGTGACCAAGTTGTTCGTATTCGACCATGAATGGTGAGTAGAGCTGACAGTATTCAGCATCCTTTGAGATTTTGCGTATAATGTGCTGCAGACACCGATGTGCTTTTGAGTCTGAGTTTCCAGGTTTACAGGCAAAAATGTAAGAGAAAGCCGAATGATGTATCGGCCAGTAGTAACACACTGATGTGTGTTGCGAAACTGATCCTCGCATGCCTGCACCTCTGGTGTGAGTTGATCAACTGTGTCCTTTGGTGGCTCTTCGTGAATCCAAAATTTCGTTAGCACGTTCTGTAATTTCTGATCATCATGTTGCATGGCAGCATGAAGAACAGTGGATGCGTCAGATTGACATGAGTTAGATGGTCCAATGATGAGCCACCCGAATATCGATAATTGTGCAACAGGCGCAGATGATGTGCCCTTGAGAATATTGGGTTTGATAACCAGTCCATAAATATCTGCTCCAACCATGATATCGATCGGTTGTGGTGTGAGAAAGTCAGGGTCCGCCAGCTTCAGCTTCACTATGTGGGGCCATGTACGAGCTGGTGACTCAAAAGATGGCAAGTGAGTAGTAACCGTGTTGAGAATGTGAGCCAGTACCGTGACTTTCTCCCTGGAGTATGTAAACACAGTGTGAGTTGAACCGAGCCATGTGTCTGCGTCGAGTGCCTTTCACCGATCCCTGTGATCGAAATTGATGAGTGCTTGTGTGTGGTGTTGAGTTTATGGAAGAGTTCTTCCGTAATAATTGTCAATTCCGATCCAGGATCGACGTGAAGTCGTGCCTGGTGAGTCAATGCCGATGTGTAAATATGTGAGTGCAGTTGCTAATAAGGTTGCGCATGTGTTTGTGAGTTGAATCGACGAGAGAACGACTGCGTCAACACCCTAGTGTGTTGACAACTGTGTATTGTGTGATTGGACGGTGTCGGAGCTTGCTGTCGCATAGTGCACATTTTATTGGTGAATGCCAACCTTTGCCAGGGCAAGATTCGCTGACGATGACCGCGTAGAGCTGGTTGATTGCGTTAGAGTGGCGTAACAATCATGTTACACGAGGAGACGATCCAAGAATACGACAGGCGCGAAATACACTGTCGATCAGGCCAATAAGCGGAAGTCACCAGGTTTGGTGGACGATTCACTGGTGAGCGAGGAGTTGATTGCGTAGGCTGTGACACCAGGAGCTTCTTACCAGAAGCTCACTCGACTACGTCACCGACCTGAGCTCGCTTGCCTCTGTCTGCTATGATACTACGAGAGAGTGCACTAATTAATATGTGCAAACTCTACATCTTTGCAAATAGCCGATACACATTTGAGCACTGTTAATGCAAACATACAGAAAGAAGCAAAATGAAACTCCGCAGAGCTGTACGATACCCCAAGATGTAAATGTAGTACTGCGACGAGTCGATCAACGTGTAGCGGTTATACTGCAGAGCTAGGCTGGAGGGCTCCGCTGTGAGTGCTAGAGCTCGTTGAGCTGTCGGATTGTCCTCCGACGAGGTTAGCTGGTGGTACTCGTTCGTTTGGTGATGGTGCCCGGTGCCGTTCCATCTGACACTTGCAATGAACATTTATCGTTAAGGTCCCGTTGTTTGGTAGATTGCGCTTAGACATGGTGCGCAAGGGTGATAGTGTGACACAGGAATGATACAAAAGAACGAAGATACTTCGCAAAGCGCTACTTTACCAAACTGCTTGGCTGACGAGTACCAGGATGAGTTGATGAGGTGAGACTACGAGGAATATCTGCAGAATCCCACGTCGAGATGAGTCAAGAGATGCGAGCGGAAGGTAGTTAAACCCTGGTTCTACCCTGTATGCTTGAGTCGAAGATCCGGCTCGAAGGACCAAATGTTTGAGAAATCCGTCCGATGGTGTTGTTTGACAGATCTTGAACCTGTGAATATATTGGAAAAATATGAGACTTCACTCACAACAGGGTGGAAATAAAACCAGACTAGTAGATGGAATTTAGAGAAAGTGGTTTATTGCACCTTCCGCTTGTCAATTACAAAAGATAAGTTTTAATTTTGAAAAGAAACACAAAATATACTAAATTTAGAAAAATACAAAATAATATAAATAAATGCACCAAAATTCCAAGAATAATAAAAATGAATTTAATTAATTAAACTGCATTTGAGTGCACGAGCTGAGAACCAGCACACAATTATATTAATTGTGTGCTGTGAGTACTGAGAGCGGTGTACGCACCGCAGCCAGTACTCAAATGTGTATCGGCTATTTGCAAAGATGTAGAGTTTGCACATATTAATTAGTGCACTCTCTCGTAGTATCATAGCAGACAGAGGCAAGCGAGCTCAGGTCGGTGACGTAGTCGAGTGAGCTTCTGGTAAGAAGCTCCTGGTGTCACAGCCTACGCAATCAACTCCTCGCTCACCAGTGAATCGTCCACCAAACCTGGTGACTTCCGCTTATTGGCCTGATCGACAGTGTATTTCGCGCCTGTCGTATTCTTGGATCGTCTCCTCGTGTAACATGATTGTTACGCCACTCTAACGCAATCAACCAGCTCTACGCGGTCATCGTCAGCGAATCTTGCCCTGGCAAAGGTTGGCATTCACCAATAAAATGTGCACTATGCGACAGCAAGCTCCGACACCGTCCAATCACACAATACACAGTTGTCAACACACTAGGGTGTTGACGCAGTCGTTCTCTCGTCGATTCAACTCACAAACACATGCGCAACCTTATTAGCAACTGCACTCACATATTTACACATCGGCATTGACTCACCAGGCACGACTTCACGTCGATCCTGGATCGGAATTGACAATTATTACGGAAGAACTCTTCCATAAACTCAACACCACACACAAGCACTCATCAATTTCGATCACAGGGATCGGTGAAAGGCACTCGACGCAGACACATGGCTCGGTTCAACTCACACTGTGTTTACATACTCCAGGGAGAAAGTCACGGTACTGGCTCACATTCTCAACACGGTTACTACTCACTTGCCATCTTTTGAGTCACCAGCTCGTACATGGCCCCACATAGTGAAGCTGCAGCTGGCGGACCCTGACTTTCTCACACCACAACCGATCGATATCATGGTTGGAGCAGATATTTATGGACTGGTTATCAAACCCAATATTCTCAAGGGCACATCATCTGCGCCTGTTGCACAATTATCGATATTCGGGTGGCTCATCATTGGACCATCTAACTCATGTCAATCTGACGCACTCACTGTTCTTCATGCTGCCATGCAACATGATGATCAGAAATTACAGAACGTGCTAACGAAATTTTGGATTCACGAAGAGCCACCAAAGAACACAGTTGATCAACTCACACCAGAGGTGCAGGCATGCGAGGATCAGTTTCGCAACACACATCGTGTGTTACTACTGGCCGATACATCATTCGGCTTTCTCTTACATTTTTGCCTGTAAACCTGGAAACTCAGACTCAAAAGCACATCGGTGTCTGCAGCACATTATACGCAAAATCTCAAAGGATGCTGAATACTGTCAGCTCTACTCACCATTCATGGTCGAATACGAACAACTTGGTCACATGGTGAAGGCTTCGAAATCATCTACAAGTGAAATTCAATACTATCTGCCTCACCACGGTGTGCTGAGACCAGACAGCATTTCCACCAAGTTAAAGGTGGGATTCAATGGTTCTAGCTCAACATCTTCTGGAAAGTCTCTGAATGACATCATGCACACTGGACCTAATTTGTTGCTCAATATTTCGGACGTTCTCATTTGGATCCGGCCACATAGACACATCTTTGCCTCTGACATTACAAAATGTATCGTCAGATCCGCGTTCATCATGAGGATTGGAATCTTCAAAGGATTTTATGGAAAGATGATCAACTCAACCCTGTGCCGTATAAATTAACAACCGTGACACATGGTACAACAGCATTAACAGGCGGGTTCAACTCATCAACTTATTGAAATAGCTCAACAACTCAAGGACTTGTGCATGGCGGGCGGTTTTCCACTCGCCAAGTGACACTCGTCGGACCTCAAGGTACTTGCTAATATCTCATCATCACCGTCAAGCTCAGTTATCTCAACGGACGACTGCGAGACAAATTTACTGCCTGTCAGCAAATACTCAATAATGATGGAGAAATAGAATTCAAAGAGAGTGAGTGCGAGCACATGCAACTCTGACAATTGAGTGGAATTTTAGTATGACAGGCTGTGATGCAGTCTACATTGCAGAGCACTGAAGTGTGAGCTTGATGATGCACAAATGATTGGACTGAATTCACAACACTCTCCCAGCATGTTTAATTGGGGGAAAGTGCAGTGAATTGGTAAAACACACACAATTACATTAATCGAGCATGCTAATAATTGAGTGAAAACGTGGTGCAGCCCGCGCTGCAGAGCACGCCACAGTGTGAGACCTTTATGAGGATGTACCGATGTGTCGTTCACTCCTCACCGTCATTGAATTATGTTAAATTGTAACGGTGTACTCTTACCTGAGTTTTGAGTCCTGGTGAGCATGATGAGCGCGTCCTGAGCGAAAAACCAACGAGAAAAGTCGAAGATGATGGTGCGCTGTTCCTCGATGTCGTCGCAAAAGTCACTGAACTTTTCAATATGGCTGCGGAATATGAATTTAACGTTGAGCGCTGAAGTCAGTTGAGCGAGATAGCCGGTGAGCGAAACCGAAGTCAAGCGAGAGAGACATCCTCTCGCTCGACGCGGCGTGCCAACGAGGCACATCCTCGGCTTCGCGAAGCCCTGCCTCGACTATCTTCGGCTCAACCGAACGACGTGTGCTTGAGCACAGCAACAGGTCGACGCACGGCGAATATCGATCGACGTGCGCCAGCTGATTATCCAACAGTAAATAAGACAGAGAAACGCCAATTAATTTGAATGATACGTGACGCGGTCTATAACGTGCTAGTCCCTTTCACACAAAACACACAACGGGACGACGTAATAACGCGCGCGCGACATTCTAAATCAAACCGAAAGAAAACTCTAACTAAATCATATAAATCTAAAGTCTATAATTCGGTAAAATCCGTAACGCGGTCTATTCCGTTCCCACACAAACCATCACACTATGGGATAACGGCCTAACTCGCGCACGGTTTAACCGTCAGCAGAAAACAATTAATTAATACGGTGACTTTTTCCCGGCTTCTACCAGTTACATGACCTCAAAGTTACACTCTATAGACGCCGCGGTTCCCGATACAAATTAATACTCTTCACGCGGTGTACCAGAGTTACAGGTGTGACCAAGCTCGAATAAATTCATAGTCAACGAATTGAATGATAAAATAATGAAATAATGGCGAAGACCGTGGAAGGAAAAAGAACTCACTGGGACGATGACGATGCAATGTCCTGGTAATCCGGGAAATCTCGAAAAGTCGTGGAAAGATTCCTTCCTTGCTTTCCTTTCGTACAGTTGCGAATAGTAAGATGTAAGTTTCCTTATGTTCGAGAGAGACAACGCTACTCCTCCTGGCCTCGATAGTAGTTTACGGGATGTCAGAAGTAGAGCGGGACTTCGATACAATATAAGCTCCGTCTTGTTCGCTCGACGGTCACCGGGAAAAAAGCCCTGAGTTCCTGCTAGAACACGTGCCCGTAATTTTTCAAATGATCCCCACTTAACCCGCCAAACTCGGTTAATTGAGGGAACCTGTGTCGCACGATGACCGCGACTAGCGCTTCAGCTTGACGATGTATTAATCAGCGACAGACAATACCAGCGTTGCCTAGTCCAGCATACGACCCTCTGAGACATATAGATTTCCGTGGGTCGACGACGGCCAAGGATAGCATTTCGTACGTCGCGCGGGAAAACGATATATCCCGACAGGGAAAGATGTGAAATATCGGTCCTTTTAAAAGGCCGAATCCCGAAGCCCTCCGTTGTGGAATGTATTGCTCTCCTCTTCTTCGTACTCAATCTCCGTCCCCCGGTCGTATAAATCGCATTATATGTATTACAAAAAATTAAAGCAAGAAAAAAAAATAATAAAGAATAAATAAAACACGAAAATCATCCCCTACAGCCCTGTGCGATCGTGCTGGTAGCCGTCGAGCGAGGAGGACGTAGCCTGAATATTCTGCCACGTTACACCACATAGCATATCTACTCTCTATTTGCGACGTCGTACAAACTTACAACATTTTCCGTTCGACCGCCAAAGAATGCATCGCATGGTTCGAGAGGCGCCTGCTTGACCATGCAGTGGTTTTTCACGTATAACGATATTTCCTCGTTATTCTCGAGTAATCTGTCAAAATCGCATTCCCATATTTCGTTTAGAGTGTACCCTTTCGATCTGATTTGCCTGGAAATTAGAACTGTACGCTCGTATCGCTCATCATATCACGGAATTTCGTTCGAACATCTCTATTCACGCGATAACAGCGCGGATATCCATGCCAAAAGTAGTCATGAAATTAAAGAACGTGATGGACCCCTGCCTCTACGTAGTATCCGTGGACCGCCGGTAGGCCGGTCACAGGGCGATACTCTCTCGTCCGTTCAGCATGATCGATAACGCAGTTGCGCTCACGCTCGAGCCATACGAACCATACGACAACTTTGCGCGACTGCTTATCGCCCCAGCGGTAGCCCTCTGGTGGTAACACCGCAATTCGATCCTTCTGTAGAAAATTTTTTCGAAATACTCTCATACATGCTGATGCTATCGTGCATGCTTTTGTATAGGTGCACACGCTTCCGCAACGTATAATTAACTCTTGAAAAGCTAGACACGCGTGTCTGAAAACCGTAATATCTGTACGACGATAGTACACAAATTCCATCGCAAAATCAAATTTATAATCGACGCGAATCGATTCTTCTTCATACCATTTTAAAAATCGCTCGCGATTCGCTGAGAACAGTGTCGGGTGAGTAAAAATGCAAAGCAGGCAGAGGACCTATGTAATTCCCATATTCCGGTGTGTTGAATAAATGCAGAAATATACCTTTTGCCACGTCATCTGCGAAGCAGGCTCATTGAGCCACCCACGCGACGAATAACCCGAACTACGACCGAATCAATAATTATTTGATTATCAAACAGTCCAATATTATGCGGGCCAACTAAATCGCGCTGATGACACTCGCACAACATACCGTGAATTTTACGAACAACTGCTTGCATCGGAAGTTCCCATGCGGTGATCTGTAAATTTCTTCTCCCCCACCGCGAACTCAACTACGGCCTACGCTTCAATATAAACTCTTTCTATTCTCTTATCAATGAGCACTTAACCACTTTGACTATGACTGTGCTGTTAGTAGTAGTAGTAGTAGTAGTTACCACAGTAAATCAGACAATTAACTAGAGATTTTTCAAAGCTGCTCACTTTTATATATATTCCTTTAGCACGCTCGTTCTCTCTTTCTCTCTTTCTCTCTCTCTACATATACAGCAGCGATGTAATAAATACGATTAACCAAGAAGATGGCCGCACACGATAACTTTACAAAAGGAAGATCCATGAAACTATTTAGCGATGGTGATTTAGATGTAAGACCCAGTCATGTACTAAGTTATTGAGTATCGCTGATGAATGCATACAGTTTTCATCTAATTTCAAGGCACTCGGCCTTGCGGAAAATCATGAAATTTCGCCAACAAATATTATTTATTTTTCATGATACATCTTATCTGTATATCACGGTGTGAGCTTGCACATACGTGTGCGATAGTTTTCAGGTAATTTGGGATTTATTTGCTGCTCGGATATTGGTGAGCCATTTTCAGTCGTATGATTTACAGTATCAAGGGAAGAGGGGATGCAATTAGACGGTGGGTGTAATTTGTATAAAACAGGGTATGAACACCCCGCACGATTCATTCGAAAGGTTATGATACAGCCTACGAGAAAGCAATAAAAATGGCAAATAACGGTGCTACGTCTCACACGATATCGCGATATATAGCGAACCCGTTATGTACGGTTTAAATACATCTGTCGTGAACGTCAATATTGAGACACGTAGGCCGGAGGTGGCGAAGACGAGCGAAGAGCCACGACCAATCGCGAATGCACAACGCATACGCGAGCCCGCGATTACTACCGCTTGCGGGACGGACGCCGAGCACGAGGGAGGCAGTCGAGTGGCAACGTGTACCGGGAACAGGAATGTGGACCTAACTAGGTGCCGACGCCTTTGTCCTCGAGACGTCACGTGTGAAAACGAATTCCCGTAGAGATCGAACTAGATCACGAATCTATCGAGAATGAAGTTGTATCGCGTTGTGTACGCCGTAAGATAATTGTATTGCGTTGTGTACGCCTTGAGTAAGCATTGTTGCGCTGTGTGCGCCATTGTTAAAGAATAAAGCGTTGTGTACGCTGTAAGTTAATTGTATTGCGTTGTGTACGCCTTTAGTAAGCCTTGTTGCGCTGTGTGCGCCCCTGTCAGAGAATAAAGCGTTGTGTACGCGTTGCAATAAATAATACATTGCGCCGAAGTGCGCGTTATACAACGATCACGTTGCTTGTCCCCTCTCTCCCCATTGCGTTCGGAATCCAACAGAGACGTAGTACCTTAGCTCAGCCAGAAACCATAGAGAACTATCTAGTCAAGTACGCGTACGGTAAGACGCTTCGGAAAACGTGAGAACCCAGATCCACGATATTTTTCAGAAGTGGGATCCGAACGCTTGGGTACGAGAGAGAGCGTTGCGATAGAGTAGAACAGTTGAAACATAGTGAAGCAAGTGAAAAGACACAGTAAAATATAAGTGATAAAATAGAAAGTGAAAAGACACGATAAAATAGAAAGTGAGAGACAGAGTGAAAAGACGTGGTACGAATAGCGCGTAGAACAAAGTGTTAGAAAGTACGAAAGAGGAAGACGTTAACAAAAAAGGAAGGTGAAACACGCGCATTCCGTTCCAGAACAAAGTCAACGTTGTTCACAGTAGAAGTTTCGGGAAGCTCGCGGAAGGGGCACGGATACATAGCCAGCCCGTGTGAGTGTAGTGAGTAAGAGTATTGTGCGACGAAGAGAAGTCATGGCTGCCGTAGAAGACTTCGATGACTTCCAACGCCGAACCATGGAGGAATTTTCGATGCCACCGACGGGCAACCAATCAGAAGCCGAAGCATCCGACGAAGGCAACGCAACCATAAAGAAAGTGGAGATCGGGGACCGCCCAGCAGCAGGGAACGCCTTAGAGCTAGGAGCGCGTGAGTACGGTCAGGTGGGAAGAGGGGCGCGAGACCCCCCGAGCGAGAACACAATAGTGCGCGCCGTCGACAAGCCTGAGAGTGACGCGACGCGACAATCAAACGATATGAACGCGAGTGAACGAGCGAGACGTGTAGAAAGCGAGTCCCGACGGGAGACCGATAGAGACATCAGATACGTACAAGAACGCGCGCGAACGGACTATACCGGCGACAGAATAATATATTACGGACTCGAACGCGACCGCCGGCTAAGTGCGACAACAAACGAACGCGAGTATCGTGCGAAAGAAGGAATCGACTTCGAACCCAGGATAATAGATCGAATGAGTGATAATTTTGACAAATTGACGCTACGACCTGACACGAGGAACGAGACCACGCGTTATTATTATCGGGAAACGCGAGCCGATGAAAACATTCATCGACGAAATACGGTTATAAAAGAGGATATGCCGCGTTACGTACGCTACGTGCGCGAACGAAAAATTGACATCGGAGGCTACGGCCATAAATATGAAGTGCCGCGACAAACGCAACGGCGTTACCGGGAGAGCTACGACTGCGACAGACAAAGTGCGCGATACGTACGCGAGATTCCGCGACGCGTACGGGAAGACGAAAACGATAGCGAGGAATCCGATTATCCGAGCATAAAGCGCGATCGCGAAGGGCCGCGCCACGTCCGTTGGCGGGACAATGGTGACAGTGAGGAGGAAGAAGGCGATATTCCGCGACACTTTCTGCGTGTGCGAAATGCGATTCACGGCGAGGGGGATCAGTACTCCCGTCGGGAACACGTAGATCCGTGTCGTGACCGACCTACGACGGCAGGAGATGCCAATCAATACCGTTGGCAAAATATCGACGATCGGTATATCGGTAGTAACGTGTACCACGCAACGTCCGACCTGATAAAACATTTAGAGACATTCTCGGGACGAGACGATGCACTGTCACCTCGAGAATGGTTGCGCGGAATCACACAGATGGCGAGGACGCAGCGATGGGACGACCGGTACAAACTGGAAATCGCGAAAATGAAGCTGACCGGAGCAGCGAGGCAATGGCTTAGATTCAAGGCAGCCGGGATCTTCACGTGGACAGACTTCCGAGAAAAATTCATCGAAATGTATGCTTCGGCTGATACATTCGGGGAACGCTGGAAGACAATGACGAGGCGTCAACAAGGACTGATGGAACCCGTAGAAGACTATTTCCACGCAAAATTAGGACTGTGCGCAAATCTACAAATGACCACGGAAGGCGTGAAGCAAGAAATATTAGAGGGGATGCGACATCCAGAGGACGGCGTGGGCCTGGCTGCAATACCCTATAAAACCATGGGCGAATTCTACGCAGCTCTGGTTAAAACAGTAAAGACCAGACAAGTTCGAGAGAAGCGATCTCCACGAGGACAAGAGGAGGTTAATCGACAAAGTTTACGAGAAGACACGGCACCGGCGGCAAGACCAGCCGAACGAACAAATAATCCCATAATAACATACGAAGGGACTGGGCGACCGATCAGAAACGACAACGATATGTGGAAATGCTACAATTGTAACAGGATGGGTCACTTGGCATGAGAATGCCCCGAACCAAGGAGAAAGCAGCGCTGTCGGAGGTGTAATGACACGGATCACCGGGAGAAGGACTGCCGAGCGGAAATAAATCGGACGGTTCAGCAAATAAATCAAATCAACGCGGGAGTAAATGACGATATTGGAAGATACATCAAGACGATTTATACGGACGGCAGACAATTAACGGCAATGATAGATATGGGTAGCGCCGTATGTACAATTCGGGCATCCGTGGTAATTAGAGAACGATTCGGCGACGAACCAACGATCACGAAACTGCGAGGATGGGGAACCGATTCGATTATACAAACTTCAAGGGGCCAAACTAGCCCGGACGTCAGCATAGACGGAGTAATGGTCCCAAATTTGCCACTGTGCATTGTGGCCGATTACGCGCAAATATACGACGTGATCATAGGACGAACATACACGGAAAAACCTTGGGTCATCTATACCAAAAGAAATGAGGAACTTCTCTTCACCACCGGAGAAACCAAATACTTGTGCCAAATCGCAACAGGAGAGCAGAGAAATACGACGCCGAACGTGAGAAAGGAGGAAGCGACGACCACCGTCAAGTCTGGAGAAGAACGTTCAGCGAGTAAGAAGAGCGACATTGGTGAAACGAGACCGCGGGAAAACGAGTCGGACGAACATGTGCGCAAACCGAATGGCAGTGCTTCAATAAAGAAAGAAGGCACCATGGAAGTTGACAGCCCTGTCGTTTCCAACGAGGAAAGCAAAGCGCCGATACCCAACGGTGACAAAGAAAATGGTCCAGTCAATGCTGCGGCGCCCACAGAAAAAACGGGACGGACCACAAATAGGATGGCCGAGCGGCAAAAGGCGTGGCGTGACTACCACCACCGGCACAACCACCAAAATGAAGAGGACCAGCAAGACTTCAGTGAACCGGACGACGAAGGGAATCAACGAGAACTTCACGAACCTAAAAACAAAGAAAAGCAAAACGATGAAAACAACCAGCAAGACTTCAGCGAACCGGACGACGAAGGGAATCAACGAGAACTTCACGAATATAAAAACAAAGAAAAGCAGCACGATGAAGACAACCAGCAAGACTTCGACGAACCAAGAAACGTAGAGGATCAGCGACATCACAGTCAAGGTGAATACGACAAAACTAACTACGAGAAGGATAACCCGAACCAACACGCCGAGCCTGGATTGGAACATCATCAACGAAAGCACGACACCACCAGACGTATCAGCGTCAAGGACGACCTCTATGATACGGGGCAACAACAGAGGTCGACGAAGGTACGACGTCCACCAACACGCCTGGACAACTATGTCATGATGGTCCTGGAGGACGAGGACAGGCCGAGGATGGCCGATGTCGTGAACGTCGATATTCAGACACGTAGGCCGAAGGCGGCGAAGACGAGCGAAGAGCCACGACCAAGCGCGAATGCACAACGCATGCGCGAGCCCGCGATTACTACCGCTGGCGGGACGGACGCCGAGCACGCGGGAGGCAGTCGAGTGGCAACGTGTACCGGAAAAGGAGTGCGGACCTAACTAGGTGGCGACGCCTTTGTCCTCGAGACGCCACGTGTGAAAACGAATTCCGTAGAGATCGAACTAGATCGCGAATCTATCGAGAATGAAGTTGTATCGCGTTGTGTACGCCGTAAGATAATTGTATTGCGTTGTGTACACCTTGAGTAAGCATTGTTGCGCTGTGTGCGCCCCTGTCAAAGAATAAAGCGTTGTGTACGCGTTGCAATAAATAATACCTTGCGCCGAAGTGCGCGTTATACAACGACCACGTTGCTTGTCCCCTCTCTCCCCATTGCGTTCGGAATCCAACAGAGACGTAGTACCTTAGCTCAGCCAGAAACCATAGAGAACTATCTAGTCAAGTACGCGTACGGTAAGACGCTTCGGAAAACGTGAGAACCCAGATCCACGACACATCATGCGGTAAAATAATCGTCGCCGGGCTCGAGTTGAACGATGCGTGTCTTACATCAGTGGTGAAAATATTGTCCAATAATTTTACCGACATTACATTCAGTGCGGACGAGTATCAAGTGTTTAAAAGTGAATTTTCTCGCGTACAACGATACTTCGGAGCTCATGGGGCTGATTCTGAGAAAATTTCTAATACCCGCATAGAGCACACAGCGCATTACACACTTTTAACCTCGTGTCACCAGTACAGAGCTGTCTCCTTTGGTAAAATAAGCGGTAGAGCTAATGAGAAATACGAGAATCAAGAGGAATCTGGAGAATCGAAACGGAAACACTTCCTTAAATACTTTCCAAACATTGTTCTGCAGCGGCCGACATTTGATATGCTCATCGAAATAAGTAGAAGAAATGATATTCATATGCAGGCTCTAGAAAGCAAAAGTTAAGCAATTCAGCGGTGTATGAACGAGGTGGTATAGTATGGCCGTGAAAAGATAGTTGTCCGTGAAACGCCTTGTGCAACAATGTATGAGATCATCGGTTCCAAGAAATTCTTTCAAGAAGCGCTCGAACACATCACGACCTTGCTAGCGCCGAAGGATACAGAGCTTATGAAAATTATTTTGTCCGAAATAATTGTGCTATACCGTGGTCATATCGCTGATCATGCATATCGGGTGTTACGTTGCGAACCCAATAATTCTACGTATGTGCAGCCATTTGTTATAAAGACGGAGTTATAAATAATTGTATATGGTGTACATTTCGCTCGAAATATTATAAAGTATACACTGATGACAGTCATAGAGAGAGAGAGAGAGAGAGAGAGAGAGAGAGAGAAAGAGAGAGAAAGAGAGAGAGAGAGAGATTTGATTGATTGATATTTATTAGCTTTCTCAGCTATTTTATACACAGTGTTACATATTTTTCTTACATCTACATACATCTTACTTTACTGTTGACACAACATACTCCTTTAACATTCGTTTAAACTGTTCTACTTTTTCGCAACCTTTCAGTTCAGTTGGCAATGCATTATATATTTTCACTCCTTCATAGTACATACTCATTTGCGCACTTCTCGTTCTTCTAAATTGTATTACTATATTTTCCGTTTGCCTTGTTTCCCTACCACTCTTCGTTCCTACTATTCGTAGCCGATTTTTCAATTCTTTTGGAAGTAGATTCTTCACGACTTTATTTATTTAAAGATAAATGTACAAACGTTATAGTACAATCTTTGCCTTATGGACATAAATTGTACCGCGCTCAGCATATCTTCTACCTTCGTATAGCGGTTGCATTGTAATATAACACTCATTGCTCTGTTCTGCGCGATCTGCAGTTTCTTTAACTCTGTTTCACCCAAACCCACTAACAGTATTGCACAATATTCAAAGTGAGGTGCTATGATTGCTTTATATATCACACATCGCGTATACGCAGATACATAATTCCCTATTCTGTTTAGAAAGCTCGTTTTTTTCCTTATTTTTTTTAACATATACTCACAGTGGGCTTTGAATCGTAGCTTGTCATCAATAATGATACCCAAATATTTTATTGACTCTACTCTCTCAAGTTTCGTTCCATCCAAACACTTCAGTACAATATTCCTACTCACGACTTTCCTTACACTGCTGACAATCATATATTTTGTTTTCTCTACATTCATTTTTAATTTATTCCTTTCCATCCACATTTCTACTATACTCAATAACATATTAATCTTTCTCTCCACTTCCGCGCTGCTTTTTCTAGGTACATATATCACTGTGTCATCAGCAAACATTTTTATTGCACATTCCTCTGGACACAAATTAACTATATCATTTATATATATAATAAACAGCAACGGCCCTAGTACTGACCCCTGCGGTACCCCATTTTCGTTGTCGAATAACTTCAGACCATTTATCATTGAATCGAACTTGCTGTGTTCTATTTATTAAGTACGTTCTAAACCAATCTAATACCCTGTCTCTAATTCCATATTGGTATAATTTGTCTAATAATATATCCCTGTCGATTGTCTCAAACGCTCGTTTTAAATCCATAAATATTAATCCTACTACAGGGTGCGCCATCTCAATCTGGTCGATGGAAGTATTGAATAACTCTGCCAGATTTCAACCGACCAGCGTCGTACAACACGTTTCGTATAGGTTATTTCAGTACAATTTCAACCATGTATCGCTATACGCCGAAAGAACGCGCCGAAATAGTTTCGCTTTACATTGAAAATAATCGTTCAGTTGTGTCAACTCAGCGTGCGTATCGTAAAAAATATCGCGGACGTTCTGCGCCCAAAGGCGACACTATCCGTCATTTAGCTTCAAATTTCATGGAGCACGGGTCTGTAGCGAATCTCCAACATCAAGCTCGACCGCGTCCAGGTCGTTCAAATGAAAATATCGAAGCTGTCCGACAGAGTGTTGCAGAAAATCCAAATGTCTCATACCGCCGCCGGTCTCAGCAATTAAACATCAGTGGAACCACTTTGAGAAGGATTTTAAATCAAGATCTTCATGTTTCCGTACAAAGTGTAGTTGACTCAAAGATTATTGGAAACTGACAAGCCGCGACGCTTGGCTTACGCTAATAACGTTAGTCGAATGAAGGAAGCTGAGCCGGATTTTTGGGAGCGAATTCTGATGACCGACGAGGCTCATTTCACCCTCTCTGGCGCTGTCAACAAACAAAACTGTCGCATGTGGGGCACCGATAATCCTCATATTATTCACGAAACTCCATTGCACGATGAAAAAGTGACAGTTTGGGCCGGTGTTTGCTCAAAAACCACCATTGGACCATTTTTCTTCAGAGCTGGTGAAACTGTCAATGAGGATCGATATCGGTGGATGTTGGCACACTTTGTTTTACCACAAATGCGTGAAAAAGGTCTTAAGGAATTTTGGTTCCAACAAGATGGTGCGACATATCACACTGCGCGCTCAACAATGGACTATTTGCGTCGGAACTTCCCAGGACGTGTGATATCAAAGAAAGGTGATATTGACTGGCCACCAAGATCGCCGGATTTGGCTGCACCAGACTTCTTCTTGTGGGGATTTTTTAAAAGTAAAGTCTATGCCAAC
The DNA here is from genome assembly GCA_963942595.1 of Cylloceria caligata. Taxonomy (NCBI): domain Eukaryota; kingdom Metazoa; phylum Arthropoda; class Insecta; order Hymenoptera; family Ichneumonidae; genus Cylloceria; species Cylloceria caligata. The sequence continues at coordinate 33,849,928 of OZ012704.1, read as the reverse complement.
AAGCCGAAGTTCATAGAGGAGCTAAAAAACAACATTCGAGCCGAAATCGCAGCGATATCGCCCGAGACGCTGGCAAATACAATTGAAAATACCGAAAAAAGAGCTCATTTTTGTCTCAGTAATAAAGGCGGACATTTGATCGATGTGGTTTTTGGAAACTAATCAAAATAAATTGTAATGAATCAAATTTAATAAAAAAATACGACTTTGTGAAATCTGTTGAAAATTCTCTAAGTTATTCAATACTTCCATCGACCAGATTGAGATGGCGCACCCTGTATTTTTCCTTCACTAATGTACACTTTTCATTCATCTACAACAGTTTGAATCGCCGTTTCACACGAATATTGCTTTCTAAATCCTGACTGATGCTCCGTTATGATGTCATTGGTTTCTAAATATTTTTCAATTTGATTTTTTACTACTAATTCGAGCACCTTTTCGTATAATGGCAACATATTAATTGGTCTGTAATGACTTGCTTTTATGGCTTTGTTTATTTTTGGGATAGGTATAATTGTAGAAGTTTTCCAGTTGTCCGGACAACATCCCTCCCGTAGGGATCCATTTATTATTTCCACAAATTCCTCTTTCATTGCACTGAATGCCATTTTTAGTATATCACTTGATATTCCTTCTTCCGTTCCCTCCTTTTTCGGGAGTCCCATCACTATCTTCTCCAGATCCTTTATTTCAATATGATTGAAGTTTTCCATTATACTTTTATTGTTCATCCTTATCCCTGTTATAATTCTCCTTCGGTTTGGACTTCCAGACGTATCCCGTTGTGTTGAACTAATTATATTCTTTACACTTCGCACATAGAACACATTAAATTTATCAGCTATACTACGTCCCATGATGTCATCCAATATCTCAAAATCTATATTCTCTACTTCTCTAGTACCCATTGATTCTCCTTTAATTACTTCTTTTAACGTTTTCCACATTTTTGTCGGATCCTTCTTATTATCGTCTATCATCTTTTCATAATATTCCTTCTTCTTTTCTCTTATTAATTTAACTACTGCATTCTTTTCTACTTTAAATTGCTGCTCCGTATGCCTTATCTCTTCTTCTTGCAGCTACTATTATGTCTTCTGAATACCATTTTTTTCCTTCCCATACGCTTGGAATCTTCACTATATTTCTGGGTGCAAATCTATCTAGAGCACCCACGATGTTATCAACGAGCATCCTTGTCCTTTGGCTTACTTCTACCTCTTGAACTTGTCCTGTGGTAATGCTCAACATCCGTGTAAATTCCTTCACATCAATTTTACTATAGTTTTTTTATTATTTTGTATTGTCACTCGTGATATTGCTTTTTATTTATTTTTCGCTGTGGGTGTTGTCATCACAGTGTACTTCTGAAAAAAGAATGAAACAGCTATTTAATTGAAGGCACTGGTCAATAAAAACAACGTGTACAGAATAATCGATACTATCTTACCTAATATGCCTCGTCTTATTATACAAAGTTGACAGCGTTGATAATCTGCTACCATCGACGTCAACTGCGGATGAGGATGACGGGTGACACTTTTCTTTTCCAAAGCTAGATATATCTGTACAGTATATGTATACTCCTCTCGCTTTCCATAACACGAATAATGAACCCTCGGAGTCGGTTTATTGAAAATGAATATTACATGCTTCACTGCTAATCGACATCGGCACGTATATCATGATCTGCTGTGTTAATGAAATAAGGATGAGAGCTCCGTCTTCTTTCTGTCGCAGACCTTTGCTGATGCTTCGGTTTTAGGACTGTGATAACACACTCTCTCTCTCTCTCTCTCTCTCTCTCTCTCTGTCTCTATGACTGTCCTCAGGGTATACTTTATGATATTTCGAGCGAAATGTACAGTGTGAACAATTTTTTACAACTGTGTCTTTATCACAAATAGCTACACATACGGAGAATTATTGCGTTCGCAACACACCACGTGATGCATGATCAGCAATATGACCACGGTACAGCACAATTATTTCGGACAAAATAATTTTCATAAGCTCTGTATTTTCCGGCGCTAGCAAGGTCGTGATGTGCTCGAGCGCTTCTTCAAAGAATTCCTCATACGCTGCTGCACGAGGCGTTTCACTGACAACTATCTTTTCACGGGCATATGATACCACCTCGTTCATACACCGCTGAATTGTTTAACTTTTGCTTTCTAGAGCCTGCATATGAATATCATTTCTTCTACTTATTTCGATGAGCATATCAAATGTCGGCCGCTGCAGAACAATGTTTGGAAAGTATTTAAGGAAGTGTTTCCGTTTCGATTCTCCAGATTTCTCCTGATTATCGTATTCCTCATTAGTACTACCGCTTATTTTACCAAATGAGATAGCTCTGTGCTGGTAACACGAGGTTAAAAGTGTATAATACGCTGTGTGCTCTATGCGGGTATTACACATTTTCTTGGCATCAGCCCTATGAGCTTCGACATATCGTTCTACGCGAGAAAGAACACTTTTAAACACTCGCTACTCGTCCGCACTGAGTGCAATTCCGGTAAAAGTATTCGACAATATTTTCACCACTGGTGTAAGACACGTAGAGTTCAACTCGAGTCCGGCGACGATTATTTTACCAAATGATTTATTTAAACCGTACGTAACGGGGTTCGCTATATATGGCGATATCGTGTGAGACGTAACACCGTTATTTGCCATTTTTATTGCTATCTTGTAGACTGTAACTTTTCGAATGAATCGTCGCTGGTGTTCATACTCCGTTTTATACAGATTACCCCCACCATCTAATTGCTTCGCCTCTTCTTTTGATACTGCAAATCATACGACTGAAAATTGCTCACCAATATGCTTCGATATTTGTCACATTCTCCTTAACAGCCTAGTAACAGCCGCAACAAATATATCCCAAAGCTCTTGCATACTCTCGCACACGTACGTGCATACGCACACCTTAACATACACATAAGATGTGTCATGAAAACTAAATAATATTCGTCGATGAAATTTGATCACTTTCCTCTTGGCCGAGTGCCTTGAAATTAGATGAAAACTATATGACATTCATCAGCGAAACTCGATAACTTAATATTGGATTGTTCGGAAAGTAATTTCGTTTTTCTTTATAAAAATGAAAGACGATTTTCTTATAGTGAATTGATATTTTATTCAATCCAATATTGTCCATTCTAATCCAATAACTTTTGCCATCTTTCTGGCAGTAGCATGATTCCACGCTCATAAAATGTTTGTTCTTTGCTGGCAAAAAACTGATCCAAGTGACTTTTGACCTGCTCATTTGAATTAAACGTTTTACCGTCTAAAATCTTGTAGAGACCGGAACAGATGATAATCTGAAAGTGCCAGGTCTGGAGAGTATGGTGGGTGTCGCAGTATATCCCATCCAAGCTCTAACATTTTTTTCCGAGTAGTCAAACTTGTTTGTGGTCTCGCATTATCTTGTTGGAACACTATACCTTTCATATTGACCAATTCTGACCTTTTTTCTTTAAGTGAATCGTTCAATTTGTCCAACTGATGATAGTACACTTCAGAATTCATCTTTCTGTTGCTCGGTAGAAGCTCAAAATAAACGATTCCTTTGAAATCCCACTAAACAGATAGCATAACCTTTTTTTGATGAATATTGGCTTTCGAAGTGCTTTGAGCCGGTTCATCTTTTCTACTCCAGGATCTTTTGCCCTCAACATTGTTTAGACAACCCATTTCTCGTCCCCAGTGATAATGCGCTTCAAAAATGGATTATTTTCTTTGTGTTTGAGAAGCAAATCACAAACGTCAATGCGACTGCACAAATTTTTTTCCGTAAGAAGATGAGGAATCCATATGTCGAGCTTTGAGGTTAAACCTAGCAGTTTCAAATGATCGTGAACGGCCGAATTCAATAAATGTAAACTCTCAGCAATCTCACGAGTTCTTATTCGCCGGTTTGCATCAATTAATGCCTTTATTGTATCTTCATTAGCTTCAACTGGCCTTCCAGAACGTGGTGCATCTTCGAGATCAAAATTGCCGGATCGAAATTTTGCAAACCAGTTTTGGCACTGGCGCTCACTTAACACATATTCCCCATACACATCGGGTAATTTTTTTCTTGCTTGAACAGAGTTTTTACCTTTTCGATAGTAAAAAAGTAAAATATGCCGAAAACTCCGTTTTTCACTTTCCATATTTAAAAGGGTAACAACCAAAAACTACTGTGCAGAATCAGTTGAATTTTTTTAAAAGCAAGCCTTGCTATATCAGCTGTCAAAATACATATGATTATGCGGCTTTAGTGTGAAGTTGGTTGTGAAAAAATACAATTAAGTCTTCTGTTGGGAAAAAACGAAATTACTTTCCGAACGACCCAATACATGACGGGTCTTACATTTACATCACCATCGCTAAATATTTCCCTAGGTCTTGCTTTTGTAAAGTGATCGTGTGCGGCCACCATCTTGGTTAGTCGTATTCATTACATCGCTGCAGTAATATCAGACAGAGAAAGAGAGAAAGAGCGTCTTAAACGAATATATATAAAAGCGTGCTGCTTTGAAAAATCTCTAGTTAATTGTCTGATTTACTGTGGTTACTTCTACTACTACTACTAACAGCACAATCATGGTCAGAGTGGTTAAGCGCTCATTGATAAGAAAATTGATAGAGTTTATATTGAAGCGTAAACCGTCGTTGAGTTCGCGGTGGGTGAGAATAAATTAACAGATCACCTGTTGGATAATCAGCTGGCGCACGGCGATCGATATTCACCGTGCGTCGACCTGCTGCTGTGGTGTAGCACGCTGCGTTCGTGTACACCGGAGATAGCCGTGGCAGGCCTCGCAAAGCCGAGGCTGTAGCTCGCATGCATGCCGCGTTAAGCGAGAGGTTATCTCTCTCGCTTGACTTCGGCGTCGCTCACCGACTATCTCACTCATTTGACTCCAGCGCTCAACGTCGATTTCATATCTCGCAGCCATGTTGGAAATTTAGACACTTTTTCGTGACAACCATTGGGAAGCGCACGCATCCTCGGGACTCTCGCAACTTTCATCTCTTTTCACCGGATTTTCTCAACCTCTGTGCTCACCAGGACTCAAAATTAACGGTAAACGTTCACTGGCATAATTTAGCACAATTCACTGTCAGTGAGGAGTAAGGAATTAATCGGTACACCCTCATAAAGGTCTCACCCTGTGGCGTGGTCTGCAGCATGGGCTGTACCACGTTTTCACATCACTTGTTGCGCACTCAATTAATATAATTGCGTGTGTTCTTACTAATTCACTGTGTTTTCCCCCAACTGAGCTTGCTGGGAAAGCACTGTGAATTTATTCTTCTCATTTTTGTGCATCCTCAATCTATTTCTGTAACGTGCTATGCAGTGCTGACTGCGTCACGCTTCTCATATCTCACTCACAGCACTTAAGCAATCGAATTGCAAGTGCTGTCACTTATTCACTGTAACTTTTCTCAGATAAACCTGCTTAGGGTTTACTGTGAATAATTGACACACTCTACGCACTTATGTCTCACACTCCGTGGCGTGCCCTGCAGCGCTGACTGCATCACGTTCACTACACAAGGCATACCCAGCACACAATTACTATAATTGTGTGCTGCTCAAGTTTTATAGTCAAAATTCAATTTATATTTTTTTGTAATTTTGTGACATTTTGTTTATATAATATTATGGAAGGTAGAATAAACTGCTTCCTCGCTATACCATCTATGTGTCTGTGTTTGAGAAGTCCTTGGATGTAGTTGGAACAACCTGTGAATATATCGGAACTTATGAAGCTTCACTCAAGACATGGTGAAAATAAACCAGACTCGTAGATGGTATTTTGAGAAAGCGGTTTATTATACCTTCCGCATGTCAGTTACGAAAATTAGTTTAATTTAGAAAATCTAAAGAATATAAAAATAAATACACAACAAATTATGTTGAATTTTGTGAGGTTGAGAGAGCAGCTTGCATAATGATATCTTTGAAGCCAAATAACAAATATGAAAATAAAGTACAAAGAATTGAAATTGAATTCTGGAGTTTTTGGAAAATTTGAGCAATACACAATTACATTAATTGAGTGCTCGCATTGTAAAGTGATTGTGTAGCACACAATTGTATTACTTATGTGCTGTGTCTAATGAGTGGCGTGTACGCGGTGCAGTCCGAGCTGCGGAGCATGCCACGCAATGAGATACATAAGTGCTGTAACGTGGCAAAATCTTCAAGCGCTACGTCCTCCTCGCACGACGGCTGCCAACACGATCTCGCAGGGCTGTAAGGCGTAATCGCCGTACTCTAAATAATTTTTTTTGTTTTTTTTTGTATTTCTTTTTCTTCAAATCGTACGACCGAGGAGCGGAGAGGAAGAGAAAGAAAGAGGGCTGCCCACACCTCTTGGCGGTTTCGGGATTGGGTCACCCTTTCGTAGGAAAGAGAGAGAGAGGATACAGACATTTTCCATTTCTCGTGGTCGGGATCTACAGCCGTCCCGCTCGACGTTCATCTACGGCCAATATGCTATTATCTATTCTCGGTCATCTGATCTACTAGCAATAACCAGTCTCACGGGGCTCACCTGCCGGACTGGACTACACATGGTTATTATCTGCTATTAATATTTGCGCCGTCCAGTCGAGGCGCTAGACGCGGTCATCGTGCGACACCGGTTCCCCCAATTAACCGAGTTCGGCTCGCTAAGAGGGGGTCATAGTTCACGGGCACGCGTGCCGAACGGACCTCGAGGCTTTTTCCTGGTTACCGTCGAGCGAACAGGACGTAGCAGCGAGTATTATATCGTCCCGCTCCACCGTTGATTTCGTCAAAATCTATCACCACCTATCGTGGGTACCAGGGCATATCTTTTGAAACAACGAGGAATAAATCGAGGAGAAAATCTGGCGGCCCTATTTTGAGTTTTCCCGGATTTACGAAGAGCAGTACAGCAGCATCGCCCCGGTGAGCTTTCTTACTCTCCATGGTCTTTCGTAATTTCTATTGCCGATCTATATGAATGATAATTAAAGCCTGGTCGTACCTGCGATTCTGATATACCACGTACAGAGCACTATTCGTATCAGGACAGACTACGTCGAGTAGAGTGTAATATCGAGATCGTTTGGCGGTTAGAGCCGGGAAGAAGTCACTTCGTTCGTCATTCTTTTTTTTTGGTTACTGTTCTGTAGTCATTTTGCTGTAAGGCCGCGCGCGTGTTGATACATCCTCCCGTGGTCGGAGTGTATAGGAGGGATTGGAATGTCATAGGCCGTGTCGCGGACTTTCAGGAATAATTGACACTTATAGATTTATACTATTGCATTCGCCTTATTTTATTTTATTTATCTCTCTTATTATGTTGGATATTGTTTTATTTCTGCGAACGCATGCAGTGCGTACTCGGCCGTCGTCCCGTGTTGGTACTTGATCTTGAGGGATTAGTACGGTTCGAAGCGTATCTTGCTATGATAAATAGTTCGTTCGGTGTTTTCGTTAATACTGTTCTGTAGTCGCGTGCTGTAAAGCCGTGCGTGCGTTAGGCCGTTATCCCGTGTTTGCTTGAATGTGTGAGGGATTTGAACGGGATAGACCGCGTCGCGGATTTTACTGGACAATTGATTTTATATTGACTTGGATCACTTTATTTGTTTTTCTTATGTCGGACATTACTTAATTTTATTTTGTGAGCTTATGCAGTGCGTGCTCGGTCGTCGTCCCGTATTTGGAACTTGATCGCGAGGGATTGGTACGGCTCGAGACGTATCTCACTTTAACTTTTGTGATCCTTTATTTGGAATAATTTAGGGATTGATATCACGGCTATCCTTAAGTTGGTTATTTAATGAAGGTCTGCCTATTTTATTGGATATAACCGTGGTTCATTTATTGTTATTTTGGTTCACGATACTTTCTCGATTTTGTGGCCTGCAATGTGATATTTGGGAGGTTCAAATCAGTAAAGGCTTCACGTACGTTACCTTCCGACGTCCCGTAGTTATAGTTGTTGGATGTATGTGAGATTAGTTCGGTGTAGGCCGTATCGCGAGCCGAATTGCGAGGCGACCTGTCAAGTTTACTTTGTCTGGCCGTGGTTTGGTCGTTTCCCGCAACCATCTGAATATAGGTCGTGTATGGGAGAGAGTGAGAGTCGAGACGAGTGCCGGGATAAAATATGCTGCCAGAATAATTATCAGGGGTACAAATTGAAAATGCGGGTTTGATAACAGATGGCGTTACTAACGCTATACGCATCAGGCAGTACTGTGACTATGTTCATGTCAAAGCTACGTCTTATAGCTTTAATTTTCAGTATGTGTCAATTTGTCGCAGTGTCAAATTCATAGTTTTTTTGAGCTCTCAATATGTCGAGTTTCGTGCCAACAAAACAGCATTTGCGGGAAGTTTTAATTTACTTCTTTAATTTGAAGAAAAGTGCTGCTGAAGCACATCGATTGGTCTCCGAGGCTTATCCGAGTCATGTTCCATCGGTTTCAACGTGCGAGAGATGGTTTGTGCGGTTTAGAAGTGGTGATTTTGACGTTGAGGACAAAGAGCGGCCGGGCCAAGTGAAAAAGTTTGAGAATGCTGAATTGGAGGCAATACTCAATGAAGACTCGTGTCAAACTCAACAAGAGCTCGCAGATTCATTGGGAGTGACACAACAAGCCATTTCCCATCGTATAAAAGCCCTCGGAATGATCCAAAAGCAAGGACATTGGGTGCCGTATGAGCTGAAGCCGAGAGACGTCGAGCGCCGTTTTTTTGCATGCGAACTGCTGCTCGAACGGCAAAAACGGAAGGGTTTTTTGCATCGCATTGTCACTGGTGATGAAAAGTGGATCCATTACGATAACCCGAAGCGCAAAAAATCATATGGTTACCCCGGCCATGCATCATCATCGACGGCCAAACCAAATATTCACGGCGCCAAGCTCATGCTCTGTATTTGGTGGGACCAGCTGGGTGTGGTGTATTATGAGCTATTGAAATCGAACGAAACCATCACAGGAGCACTATACCGAACTCAATTGATGCGTTTGAGCCGCGCACTCAAAGAAAAACGGCCACAATACGAGCAAAGACACGACAAAGTAATTTTGCAACATGACAACGCTCGGCCACATGTTGCAGCGCCGGTCAAAACATACCTACAAACGCTGAAATGGGAAGTCTTACCCCACCCGCCGTATAGCCCAGATATTGCTCCTTCCGATTACCACCTTTTCCGATCGATGACACATGGCCTAGCTGACCAGCGCTTCCATTCTTACGAAGAAGCCCAAAAATGGGTCGATGACTGGATAGCAGCCAAGCCGGCCGAATTTTTTCGCGACGGTATCCGTAAATTGCCAGAAAGATGGGAAAAAGTTGTGGCTAGCGATGGACAATACTTTGAATAATTCATTTGTTACCATTTTTTCAGAATAAACGTTCAAAAATAGAAAAAAATCCCGCATTTTCAATTTGTACTCCTGATAAGTTTATGAATTGTTAAAGAGTTACGTTTACGGGATATTTTATTTATATTTTTCTTGGTCATTATTTTTGTTGGAGGACTAGTAGTCCTGGTAATTAAATAAACGATCTGCCGAGTGGCATTTGTAAATCCCGTACCTGCTATGTTGTTGGTGTTATTTATTTTATTTCCTGATATTTTTTATTGGTTATTGGTTTTATTTGTTTAGATTGATCTTATTTTATTAGCGAATCTTATCGACTAATTCTATGTATGAATTTTATGAAATAACGACTACCTTGACAGTTCGAACCACCCACTCTGCCTCGAACAGCTGTAGCTAGCCTGGGTTGAGTCTGGCCTAACATCTCGTTATTTTTCCGTCTGGCACCCAACTCGTAAGAGTAAATTAAAGGAAGGAAAAATAGCTTGGGTCAGCTATAGGTAACGTGGTACGTTGAGGACCAAATTTACGTTACAGTGCATAGACAAATTCAGTGCCTGTCACCAAATACTCAATGAGATAATAAATTAGAATTTACAGCAAGTGAGTGCTAGCACATGCAAATCTGGCCACTGAGTATAATTCTATTGTGACAGGCTGTGAGGTAGTCTACGCTGCAGAGTATAGTAATGCGCGCTTGAGGATGCAAAAAATGATTTGACTGAATTCTCAATACTTTCCCAGCAAGTTTGATTGGAGGAAAGTACAGTGAATTGGTAAAATACACGCAATTATATTAATCGAGTATGCTACAGGCTGAGTGAAAACGTGGTGCAGTCCATGCTGCAGAGCACGCTACAGGGTGAGACCTGTTATGTTGATGTACCGATATATGAATCTCCTCACCGTCAGTGAATTATGTTAAATTATGACGGTGTACTCTTACTTTAATTTGAGTCCTTGTGAGCAAGAAGGAGTTGAGAAGATCCAGTTGAGAGATGTGAAAATCGTCCGAGCTTTGCAAATGCGTGCACTGTTCGATGCGGGTTTTCACGTAAGTGCCGAAATATCCAATATGGCTGCGGGATACGAAAGCGTCGTTGGGCGGTGAACTAAATTGAGAGAGATAGCCGGTGAGCGAAGCCGAAGTCAAGCGAGAGACATCCTCTCGCTCAACGCGGTGTGCCTGTGAGGCACAGCCTCGGCTCCGCGAAGCCCTGCCTCGGCTATATCCGGCCAAACTGAACGCAGCGTGTTAGAGCACACCAACAGGTCGACGCACGGCGAATATCGATCGCCGTGCGCCAGCTGATTATCCAACAGTCTGGTTTATTTTCCACCCTGTCCTGAGTGAGGTTTCATTATTTTCAATATCTTCACAGATCCATTCGACCACGTCTGGACGGATTCTCAACATCACCCTATGCAAACTTCCGATACAAGACATTGCTCGTAAAATTCGCGGTATGCTGTGCGAGTGTCATCAGCGCGATTTAGTTGATGCGCATAATATTGGATTGTTTGATAATTAAATAATTATTGAATCGGTGGAGCGTATTATTTGTCGACGCGGTTAGCTGAATGAGCCTGCTTTGCAGTTCATCGTCAGTGAAAGACGTAAGTAATATACTGCGTACATTACTTTTATTTCATTTCCGTTGTATCACAAGATTTTTATATAGTTCGACGGTATGAAGAAGAAGACAAAATGGGGTCCGACACCTATGATTTCGATCAGGAAGGTAAAACCTATTCAGATAATCATAACAGGGACAACGATGGTGACAGTACCGCAGGGAATCGTTGGATAATTTTTACCTAGCCGTTCTGCGGGTATAAACCAACAAACGGTCTTTTTATGGTCGGTCCTGCGAGAGAACCAGATGGAGCCGTCGCAGGTCCATCGCGACAATACAGTTCAAGCGATGATACCAATAACAATACAGATAACGAGGAAGAAGAAGAAGAAGAAGAAGAAGAAGAAGAAGAAGAAGAAGAAGAAAAAGAAGAAGAAGAAAAAGAAGAACGGGAGCAGGAGGAGGACGATGACGGTGACGAGGAGAAGGAAGACACGGTCGATTCAGGTGCGCTTTGAATAATATAATTACGCTGACAAAAATTAAAAAATTACGGAAATAATAATAGTAAAAATGAAAAAGCAGTGTACGAGACGGACCCAAACGTTTTTCGCTTTGCACGATTCACTGTGCCGAGACCGCCGACAAGATACATCTTCGATTTTACTTACACAGTCATCTAGAAGCGGAAAGTTTGCGAAGTTATCGTTTTCTGTTCGTCGTTTCCATACCGGTAGCTTTTTTTGAAAAGCCTTAAGGTTTTCTTCCGCTTCGATGATGTTGACTCCGCCACCCTGCATCTGTTTATTGAGATGATTAAGAGCTGCGAAGATATCACTCATGTACGCTAAAATGAGAATGAACTCAGAATTTTTGAAGCAATCTGCATGACAATGTTGCTGCTCTTGCAAAAACAGGGCTAATTCCACACGCATGGCAAAAACACGATTCAGCACCTATCCCCGGGATAACCACCGAACGTTAGAATGGTACAGAAGTACCTCGAATTCAGATCCCATTTCTTTACACAGTTCCCTGAAGATGCGGTGCTTTAGAGCATTTTTTCGCACATAGTTCACACATTCCACTACAATTTTTAATACATTTGCCAGTTTTGGAGGGTTGGTTTTCGTTGCCAACGCATGCCTGTGCAGAATACAATGCGTAACAATGATGTGTGATGCATCGGCTTTCACTAGTGCACCAAAACCAGATTTCCTTCCCAGCATGGCTGGAGCTCCGTCCGTACAAACTGCAGAAATCATATCCCACGAAATATTGTTGTCTTTGAAGAAGTCATCCACAAGTTTTTTCACATCGGCTGCCTTAGTTGTTGTTGTAAGAGGCTTACAAAATAAAAATTCTTCCTTTATCACGTCGTCTTTCACATAGCGCACGAATACTGCAAGCTGGCTTAGATTGGAAACATCTGTGGTCTCGTCGAGTTGTAGGCTGAATTTTGCCGGGCTTGAAATCAGATCTGCAACTACTTGAGCCAAGATGTCTTCGCTCATATCCTCTATTCTGTTGCTGATGGCGTCATTTGAAAAAGGAATTTGGGATAACTTAACTTCAGCCACTTTTCCCAGCATGATATTCGCCATCTTCAACACAGCTGGTTTTATGAGTGTTTCACCAATGGTGTGTGGTTTGCCCTGCTTTGCGATCAGGTAAGCAACTTCGTACGATGCTGTGAGGATCGGTTTGTTGATGGGTACAAAGCCGAGAACAGGCAGAGTAGCATTTTCATCGAATCTCTCTCTTAACCTTGAATTCAGCGAGCGTTGTGTTCTTGTATTTTCCATGTCCATGCAGCTTAAGGAAGTGTTCTTTTAGTTTTGCCGGTACTAGACTAGAATTGCTCAACTTAGCATAGCAAATCATGCAGTTAGGACGATGACTCCCATCACGTTCCGTTATACATGTGAATCCATATTGTACATATTCGTCCGACCACTTTCTTTTTTTGCTTGACATAGTTAGTAAGAAGGGATTAAAATATTAAGAAAGAAAACTTATCACACAACGTACTGTCACGACAGTTAACCCTTTCGCTACGGCAGTGTGCTCCGTCGGACTGACACCGCTGTACGGGCCACCGTGCCGCCGGAGTAGCGCTACTGAACGGAGCACTGCGACGGAAAGCGTGCATATGTTGCAAGGTCAAGTGGTATCCCGCGGACGTCGTCTATAGGCGACGCTCGTACACACAGGTCATCGCGCGGATGTCGTCTATAGGCGACGCTCGTAGCGAAAGGGTTAAAATTCGACTACTGGGCGCACCAAATTCTCTGCAGCACAAATAGGCCAAGGGTACCCCCCCCCCCCAAAATACGGCACTAAAAATTGAAAGATGATTGGCTAATTTAAAGAAATATGATTAGCCAATTAAATGAAAAAATAATTAAATAAATAATTAATTAATTAATAATTATTAAATCATTTATAATTAAATTATTTACATTCGGTTTATATACAATTATTAAATTAAAATTAGTAAAAGCATTTAAATACACGAAACTAGACATTTTTTAGTAAATAATAATCAGAATTGAAAGAAAATATTTTTAAAATTTACAAAAGTTATATGCAAACTTAAGTTAAATACAAAAACATGGATAATATTTTTCTATCAAATAAAACAAATTAAATTATATTAAATATTGTAAAATTGTGTCCGAGCTAAATGATAATATATGGGGGAGTTGTAATGAAGACCAAAACAAACCTCGGTGAGTTAAATATATTAATGCTATTTATTATAAATATTACGTTTGTATATGGCCAGTTAATAGAAATAATTTAGAGTATGAAGATTTAAATTTTTTATTAAAAAAAAACCGCCAAATATTTTGATTTATAAAATTAATTTAAAGATTATTTTGTTTTATTTGTGAAAATAAAGTTTATTAAACGTGGTTGGAAAGGTTTTTATTTATTTTATTTTTTTGGACATCTATTGTTTAAAATTCTTATGATTATTTGTTTTGCCTTAAATTATATTTTTTAATAATTTAATTTAATCAAATTATTTATTAATATTTTATTAAAATCAGCTAATCATTTTACTAAAACCACCCAATCATTATAAAAAAAACTGACTAATCATCTTTTAATTTGTAGTGCCGTATTTGGGGGGGAGGGGGTTACCAGGCCAAGCTATGTTGCGTGATCACCAGCAGCCAATGAGTCAAAACACACACCCGACGCATTTGATTTGTGATGACACGCCCCGCCTGCCCGCTGTCTATTAAATAGAGATAACATCCCATACAAAAGCCCCATATAACCACCCGTATTCGGTTGTGAGATAGATAAAACTATATCAAAGTACCGAATTCTTAAAAAACCAGTCAAATATCAACGAGCTCATATTATAAAAAATTTATAAAAAGAAAAATAAATTTATAAATTCAGAGACGATGAGGGCGGATTGATTTTGACCTCCGCCGAACCCGCGAGACTGACTCACTGAACTCCTGGGGTTCGATCGAACCCAGGTTAAGAACCACTGGTCTAGAGGGTACGGTATACGCGAGATTCAGCTCTTTCAGGAGTACTTGGTTCACGAGGGTATAGCCATTGATGTTTATGAATTTCTCACCTTCGGAAAACGCGTTCCAGCTCTGTACGACAGGCGAAATTCCGTACTCTCTGCAATCGGTAAAATTGATCATACACTCTTTATTCTCTATTACGAACGCTCTCATCACTGCCAGCCAATATTAAATCTCGCTGATGTGCTAGGTACTCGGGGGTTCTGCACACAGTGTAATTCCAAGTATAATCGAGTACTCGAGCATCGCTGTAGCTATCAATGTGTTGGATGTAAATCCACTTATTGCAACGGCAATAGAGACTCTCAGCCTGAGTATTGCACAGACTGTAATCGTTCGTTCTTTCGTGCTTTTTGCCTCGCTTATCACAAGATTGAGGGCTCCGCGGTTATGACGTCTCATAAATATAGACGGTACATCGTCTGTAAAACAATAAAAATCTGTAGAGGATGCTCGCGTATGATTAAAACCACAGTTAAAAAGATGCATGTACATTGCATATCGTTTTGTATTACATGCAGGCAAACTCGATCGACTACGCATGCGTGCTGTATAATACCTCTTAAGAAACCAGAGGCGCCAAAGGAGAAGAAAATAGACAAGCCTTCCACGGTTTTTTGAGTTATGATTTTGAGACGCAACAACACGAACAATTGCACGATGATGAATCGACACGAATTCACGAGCCGAGTTTATATGTTACACAATGCGTATGTATGACATATCTGGATATCAAAGATATAGAGACCGATTGTGCTGACTGTGGTAAACGTGAATTCGTGTTTATCGATGATCCTGTTGGGGAGCTCGTGAAATTTGCATTATCGCAAAAATTTCAAAAGACCATCTGTATTGTACATAATGCATGAGGTTTCGATGTACAATTTATTCTACGGTATTTAATCGAAGTGCAGAAAACACAGTTGCCTTCTCTGATTATGAATGGTGCGAAGACTGTCTCGATGAAGATTGGCGATGTCGTTTTTCTCGATAGTCTCAACTATTTACTTATGGCTCTTAGCGCTATACCTAAGGCCTTCAATTTCGCTGATGAGGTGGCAGAATGTACATTCCCCCATTTATTCAACAAACCGGAATATCGAAATTACACAGGGCCTCTGCCGGTTCTGCATTTGTACCCACCCGATACCATGTTCTCAGCGGATCGCGAGCGAGTTTTAAAATGGTATGAGGAAGAATCGAGTCGCGACGATTATAAATTTGATTTTGCGACGCAATTTGTGCAATATTGTCGTACAGATGTTACGGATTTAAGACGAGTGTGCTCCTTTACAGAAGCATGCACGATAGCATCAGCATGTATGAGAGTATTTCGAAAAAATTTTCTACAGAAAGATCGCATTGCGGTGTTACCACCAGGGGGGTACCGCTGGGACGATAAGTAGTCGCGCAAGGCCGTCGTATAGTTCGTGTGGTTCGAGCGTGAGCGCAACTGCGTTTTCGCTCATGGTGGACGCACGAGACAGTATCGCACTCCGACCGGCCTACCGGCGGTCGACGGATACTACGTGGAGGCAGGGATCCATCACGTTCTTCCTTTTCACGGCTGCTTTTGGTATGGATGTCCGCGATGTTATCGCGTGAATGGAGATGCTCGAACGAAATTCGGTGATATAATGGATGAGCGATACGAGCGTACCGTTATTATTTCCGGGCGAACCAGATCGAAAGCGTACACTTTTACCGAAATATGGGCATGCGATTTTGACAGATTACTCGAGAATAACGAGGAAATATCGTTACACTTGAAAGATCACGCCATGGTCAACCAGGCGCCTCTCGAACCACGCGATGCATTCTTTGGCGGTCGAACGGAAAATTTTGTAAGCTTGTACGACATCGCGAATGGGGTGCAGATACGCTATGTGGATGTGTGCTCGCTGTATCCATGGGTGTGAAAGAATGGAAAATATCCCGTTGGACATCCAAAATTGTACGTAGGTGACGAGTGTAGAGAACTCGTAGGACTTGAAAACGATCTAAGTGTCATCGAGGCTCTCGTGAAGTGTACCGTAGTAAGATCGCGCGATTTATATATTCCAGTACTGCCTGTTTGCATGCATGGAAAACTACTGTTCCCCCTGTGTAGAACGTGCTGTAGAGACATGGACACATCCGCGGGCTGCACACACGTTGACACGACTGAGCCTGCATTTGACGGCAATGGGTCGTGGACGAGCTGAGAAAAGCTGTGTCGTTAGGGTATAAGATGACGCGTATCGATGTAATTTGGCAATGCGTTGTTACGCAGTATGACTCGACAACGCGAGGAGGCGGTTATTTTGCCAAATACATCGATACATTCCTAAAAATAAAACAGGAGGCGAGTGGACCGCCAGCAGAGTGTAACGATGACGAGGAACCAATAGCGCGTTTTATAGCGCTGTACGAGAAGTCTGAGGGTGCATACGTCGAGCGAAGTGGTTTGCAGTCAAATCCGGGTTTACGTTCGCTTGCAAAATTGGCTCGTAATTCATTCTGCGGAAAATTTGGTCAACGCGAGAACCTCGCGAAAACCGTTATCGTTTTCACGCGCTCGGAGCTAATGAATTTACTAACGAGTCCGGAGATTGAGGTGACGGGAATGCTACTGGTTAATCACAAGATCATGTATGTGAACTATGTTAGCAACCGCGATGCTATCCAACCATCCCCGACATCAAACGCCATGATTGCAACATACACGACGGCACAGGCACACCTAAAACTACATAGTTATCTTGAGGGGCTCGGGCGACGAATATTGTACTGCGATACGGACTCCTGTATTTACGTGAGTCACCCCGGGGACAACGAGTTGAGCCGCCAATTGGACAATTTTTGGGGGATCTCACAGATGAATTAAGCGAATACAGGTCTGGTAGTTATATAACTACGTTCATTTCGGGAGAACCAAAATTTTACGCATACCTTGTTCGTAAGCCCGACGGTACGATTATTGAAAAATGTAAAGTAAAGAGTATCACGCTAAACTTTGAGAGTAGCCGTCATGTAAATTATAACGCATTACGATCCTTCGTGACAGGACCTAGGAGCGTACCTATTATTTTCGAATTCGTCGCTAATCGACGCACGGAATTTGATCAGGTAGTAACGCGAAAAGAAATGAAATCATGCGAACCTGTTAACATGAAGCGAAAGCTGCACGGGAAGTACTCTACTATACCGTATGGCTTGTAACGGTAATTTTTCACGTTCACATATATTTTATTTATCGCGGGGATTCGGGCTCGATCACATGACTAATTAATAAAGACTTCGTAGTGGCTGACAGTAAGGCTTTATTCAGAATCGAAACAATTTCATAACATGTCACTTTTTATTTTCGGTCACTCGAATTTTTCTAGGATGACCATTTAATTCCGTAATTTCAGCAATTATTTCTACGATTATAACTTTATTTGGCATGCATCTATTCTCGGTATCCTCGAAAGTCTGTTATTCTTTTCGTACAGCAGTGTTGCTGTACGGTCGGTACACATACATCCTCAAACTATCAGTCACACTCATCGCTCTCGCTCTTTGTACAGAGTGTATGAACCCTGTGTACAATTCTTTTTCTTTTATTCTTTTTACACTTTCTCTCTCTCTCTCATCCAATCGGGCGGTTTGAGTTTGCACTGCCGACCTAAAATTCACGTTATTTAATCCTATTTCCTCATATACTACTAGCTAATGTGTATCGATTTAACCTATGCTTCTAAATTTAATGTTCACCATTTATCTAAATCTATTTCTCGTTTCCTTGGCACTTCAGTAGAACTAATTTCTACGATCATCGATGGATTTAAATTCAGGAATTCCGGTGATTATTTCGACGTTATTTCTTCTTATCCGACCGCGAATTCCCGGTATTCTCGGGCTCGTGCTTCAGACACGTACTTATGCCTTGGTATTATCTCGTTTTCCGTACACACACATTCGTACGCCTCAGACTCTCCGTGGACAGAGTGTAGCAACTCTGTTTACAATTCTTTTCTCTCTCACACTTATCTCACTTTTCGCCCTTTCTTGCTTTCTCTCGCAGGAGAGGCGATTCCTATGGTCCCTACTGGTTTAAAAGCCGCACTCTTTAATTTATTTTCTCATACACAATTTTCTTATTCCGATGCACTGAATTTCTCAGCTTATATTTATTCACTTAATCCTATATTATGATTCCTAACTACCTCTAGTATTACTTCGCTTTCAAACTCCCGTGTAATTAGTTTTCTCATTATTTCTCCTCTTTACTTTTGAGATTAATAGTGTCGAAAATTTGTGCACTCAGAATTAGCTAAGTTGAACTTGTGTTACCGAATAAGAGAGCCTTCCTTCCGGCGCAGGCTCTTTTATAGACGTTCCCCCACCCTAGTTCCCTCTACGTCACTCGGGACTTCGGCTTCAAGATTTTTCAAATATCGCTCGATTATGCGAGCTACCGTTGCCATGCCAGTAGTATGTGTACACCTTTGCTCCATCCCACTCCTTCCCCCACGACGCGGCTACCCCCACCACCTCACTTTTCCACCGCCGCGCTACCCACTCTGCTTGACCAGTGTCGGTAACATGGAGATGGTAAAGTGAGGTGGTGTGGGTACCTTGGTGAACAAGGAAGAGTAGAGATAAGAGCAGGATGGAGCAAAGGTGTACACATACTAAATAAATAAATTCATACACTCACCATTTCTGCTGTTGTTGACCGCTGCCGTTGTACTATCCTCCTTCTACGGCGATTTTAACTCCTCTCTCTCTCTCTCTCTCTCTCTCTCTCTCTCTCACTTTCACACACCCACACACGCACGCATACGCTCACGCACACACTTTTTCTACCGAGCACCGTCCATGTCAGGAGACTCGGGGTCCTCGAAGCCTTCATCCATGTCGCCGCCATCGTAGCCGATTCCTATGTCCTCACCGAGAACCCCGAATACATGTTCCACCACGTGCACATTGTCCATCGTCGTTAGCCTAACACTGGGAGTACGGCTCTCGCCTCTCACCACAACCCCGTGCAATGATGCGGTGGAACTACACATTAACTCCAGCAGCGGTATTAAGCCAGCGTCGTCAACCCGAGCCAACCCATGCAGATGGCACCCCATGCATAATGCAGGTATCATGCCGGTGAGGGTATCAGGATAATATAAGTTATCCCAATTGACGAATATTGGGTACCCCTCATCGATTAGGAGTATCTCCGAATATCCGTCACCATCTGCATAGATCAGCTTGCCGCGATCCGCACGACCGTTTTGCACAGCCACGCACCACATCCCCTCGTAAAGGTCCTCCATGGCGATACTAAATGATGCGCGATCCCACTCGTAAAAAGTACGATGGAGAATTTTCAACATCTCCTCGTACGCGTCCCACATTTCATCGGTTCGTAGGTGAACCACCATGTCCAAATCTATATATAACACACTACACCAAAACGCAACACCCAGAATACTTGCATCGTAACGAGGATACATCGCGGAAAAACGTTTTAGACTGTACGATCACGAAGTTAAAGACAGACTGGATGCTCCGGATGAGGCTGGCGGTGATCACAGCGTTTGAAGATAACAAACGCCCCTCTGAATCATAACTAGGTGTGCAGCGCTTTGAATGCAATGTCAGCGGTTTTGCACGTGCGTACCGCTTTGCGCTGTGCTTTTCGTGAAGCGAATGCTCTGCAGTAAAAGACGCAGAATATGATACCGTGCCGCGAGAGATCTCGATTATAATTTATATATAATTATAAAATAAGAGACACAGTAAACCGATGTATTTGCTTTTAATTAATCAATATTTTATTTAAATCACTTTACAGCTATTTACCGTCGTATGCAACATCCCTGCAAACACGGTAATCTTCGCTCGGAGACTCCTCTGCCGTTAAATTTATTTTTATCACTGTCTGATCGTCGAGAGGCAAAAGCATTGTCATATTCACGCACTAATCTGTCGTTTTTCGTTACATTATCGCGACATGGTGAAGCCGCACGATATAAGATGTAGGAATACGATGCAAAACTGTCCACACACATCCGACGTATTACTCTGTAGCTGCTTGAGGCCGTACCGATAGAAATTGCAGTTTCTTCGTAGTCGTGCGAGATGTTGCGGTATAACCGGTGGTAGCCCGTAGCTATCAAAGTACATTTCTTTTCCATGATGGTTAACGTATGGCGATCCAATGCTCTCCAGGTCCGTCGTGGTTATCCGTGTTAACTACGAGTCCGGCTGGTAACGACCATACACGAGGAATCTGTCAGCCGGGTATACGCCAACGGTTGAAAGTGGTAGATACTGGAGACTCTCGTAGATTTGTCTAGTGTTCATGCTGAACACATAGTCAATGATTAAATGATGACCGATACGCTTTGAAAGACGTATATATATGCAAAATTTATTTCACAGCATCGTCGATCGTGTCACGACTACATGATGAAGATTTCTCCTCTTTTTTATTCTCTTCCTATTCGTCTGCTGACCAAACATCCATGTATGATTCTCTTTTAAATGGATGTTCGCGAAGCCAATTTTTTATTTGGAAAGCCTGGCGCATTGCACAATGCGAAGACGCTGTATCGTTTATCATAGCGTGTCTGAAGCATTTTCGCAAAGATTTCGGCATAAATGTGTACGATGGGGCGCCCTCCTCATCCTCCAGGTTGGAAATTTCACGACTCGTGATATCGCAAAGAAGTATAGCCTTCTCGTGACCGCGTGTATATATGCGTCTTGATTTTCGCGAAATTTCACGCAAGTTAGCGTATGCCTGTTTACAGCTCACATCGCCCTCGTACCACTCCAGACCGTGAAAATATTTCGAGAGAAAATTATTCTGGATTCTCGAATGCTGTGGTAATTCGGCAAAGTGACACGGCGGTGCAACGATCCAATGAGCAGAGTACGGTCTATCCACTGCTACCACGGCAATTTCTTTCGGAATAAATTCCGAGTCTTTACCACGCATTCCCTGTATATCCACGACGATATCCATTTTCACGTCTAATCCGTACAGATGCCCGAGTTCGACTGATTAGTTACTCGCGGACACGCTTCTACGTGTCCTAACACGAAATAATTTTATGCCGACACACAGTGGACGCAGAGCCCGAAATCGTGGCAGTAAATACAAATAACCTCCGATCGGAATGAAAATTGGTATGCAGGGGTTTTTAAGGTCGCTGATTACGAATCCGAAAGCCAAATTATTGTAAACAAAATGGCTGATCCAATATGGCGGACAAGTATGTTAAAAAAAATTAAAAATTTTCAAAAAAACTCCCTCCTGCCGTACCACTCAAAAAAGGATGAAATAATTTACTTATTTAGTATGACGTTTTCGTATACAATGATATATAACTTGCATTAGTTATTTGAATTTTAATTATTATAATTGAATTGAACAAAATTGATATACGCGGGTTGTGAAAGTGACTGATTGCGAATCAGAAAGCCAAACAATAACGTAGCGAAATTATCGTTCAAATTATCCTTTATAATAAGATATAATTTTTTCCTCGTCAAATGTACTCCTTCGTAATGGGACCCTGTAATAAAGACATAAAATTGTATAGAATTTGTGTTGAAGGATCAGATCAAAATTTAAAGAATTTTAATTATTGTAACAAATAAGTAGCCGCAATAATTATTCGTATTTTTTTTTGAAAAGTACATAAAAAACAACAGTTATGAAAAAAAAATTGAATTTAGACTATTATGAAAGAAGTTATGAGCAAAAAAACATAAACAAATATTTTTTGAACGGGTGACCAAAAACATCTCAAAATGTACCAGAAGCCGATTTTTGATGAGTACATGAAAATATGACAAAATCAAGGGAAAAAAAATTCAACTGTCCGATTTGGCGTGGAATGCCCCATATACACCTATATATATATAATAAAAATGTATCAAATATTAATGAAATGTGACGATTCAAATTAATTACTTTAGTATATACTTACATATATATGTATTGTTGTATGTCTACAAAAATAGATATATAAATGATTTACTTGAATTTGTATTTTGTATATATATATGTATATATATATATATATTATATACGGTATATGTATGGATATAGTCCTATTGCTCAAGTAGCAGCTGTTCAATGGCCCCATGGCATGGCGTATGGCGCCGCGCGCGCGTGCACGGTCGGCAACCGCCTGTTTTACGTTGCCAAAAACCATAACAGACAAAGTTAGGCAGCTCTAGGCAGCTAATTCCTGTTAATTTCGCAAGCTTATATAATAAACTAAAGGCCTAGACATTGGCTGTCGCAGAATATGGCAGAAAGTATAACTTTTCGGATAGTTGAAAATATAAGTTTACAAAATTCTTTCACTTTATTTATGCAGTAGTTTATACTACACTTCAATAATTTACATATTTATTTTAAACTCAACCAATGTAAAAATATCTTCTACATACCTCCAGAAGTCGTATCCATGTCTCCGGATTGATTTAAAACACTTCACTTTAAAGTTATCGATTTTATAAGTCACGGTAGTTTTCGCTCGTTCAGCGCGCGATGCGAACACTCGTCTCGAAGGCTAACTTCCAACTGACGCAGCGACGAAGGTATACGGTGAAAAAGGTTCCCTTTTTACAATTTAACGCAGCCATTAGTCCTCTACCTGACTGCCTGCTCAAATATCCCGATTGTAAAAATTTTTTTCTGACTTTTCTGCCACGATTTCGGGCTCTGCGTCTACTGTGCGACATCAGCACATTTTTCGCTTATCCGGTAAAATCCACCATTACTTGCCGAGAGGCATCAAATTCAAGGACATTATTATATTCCGCGTAGACTACACAATTTATCGTTAAAGCAAGCGCATCATCAAATCGTACCTCCATTCTCACACTACCGTGCTTTATTAAATTCCAATGTGTATTGCTGTTCGCCGAAAGATCGGGTGTCAAATCAAAAGCAAACAGACAGTATCCATCGCGATAATTATCGCGATCGATCGAATTACCGTCGTTCAAAAAATGTAACGGTTTCGAAGGTATTTGAACACCATTTACATACAATGAGAGATAATTTATCTTGTAATTTTGGAAATTGAATAGATTCATACTGAAGTCGCCGTTAAACGCTTTGTTATCGACAAAACCGATAATTATACGCTTCGTCAATTGACCTAACACGATATTATCGATAGTCTCTCCATGAACACCAGAGTGTATTGAAACGGCTTTTACCTCGACTCTCGTAAGAGGATATTTAGGCGTAGATTTTGCCAGAGTTCTAGCATGCGAGAGAAGCACACCAGGAGCTATTTTTGTTCTACGAACGAGAAGCGATGCCTCGAGAATCTTTAAGCCGCATTGACCATTCTTTGTATCCCCCACTAGACAAAATGAATCTCTAGACCGCACCAACCGTAGTCGCATCTCGACGCCGTTTAATAGGAACCGCTCCTGATTGAATATATCGCAATGTAGATGACCGAGCAAGTCTACAGTTTTTTCGACATTTAAAAATTGTTTTCTCTTCACAAGACCCGTATATTCCGATGTTATATCATCCATTTTTCCAGGTGCATCGTCGTACCAGAGAACGCTCGTGAGATGCGAATTTTTTGCTGCTGGACCGTAATTCAAAAGTGTTTTTATGTACGCTCGATAAGCGTAGGCATTATTTGGAGGTGAAACTAATTTTTGATTCCGGTATACATCCACCTGATTAAACATAGAATGCAAGAGATTGTTTACAGGGCCGGCACTTACTTTCGGGGATGTGCCCGCGGCAATTTCCGTAGTGGTAGGAGATGTTATTTTCACTATCAGACTAAGCATAGTATGCGCGAGATCGATATACTCATCACTTTTTCCGGGAATAACAAATTCAATCGGTGAATCATCTGTTAGCGAAGATATTGGTTTGTAATACACCCAATTGGAGCCTTCGATAGTAGTTTGCGTCGGTGGGAGTGAAAATAATTCAAGTTCCGATTTAAGATACTCGCACGAGTGCGCATGTAGAAAAGCCATCTTGTTTCAGCTATCCAAAAATCTCTGCAACTGTTCGTTGACGAGTCTTCTTCTTCTTATTGTTCTTATTATTATTCTTCTTCTTTATTGTTTTTCTCTTTATTACACTTTTATTTTTACGGGAGATACGTCGTGGTTTACGTTCGTTCGATGAATGAGGAGTTCGTGAAATTTTGCGCTTTTTATAACCAGAACCCCGCATGAGAGTGTCAATTTTTTCAGAGGCTTTGCGTTTGAGATTATTGCCTGATTCTCGCGCTCTCTCGCGAATAGCATCTTTCACAGCTATATTTCTATCGAGGATATCACCGGCTACGTTTACACCAGCGCGCAACGCCTCTTTCCCAACTGCTTTAGCGCCCTTCTTTAAAAGTAGTAACACTCGACGAAACAGGCCCCCGAGAAAGCTACCAATACCGTGTCCTCGCTGATTAGGTGTTCCGATATAAACATGGCTAATGCCACCGTACCCGCGACGACCCCATCCGTGCTGCACACTGTCAATATCATCCATAGTGGTGTAATCAATCGTGGGACCTTTTGAAATGTAGCGTCACAGTCAACGTTCCCTGCTCGAATGGTATAGGATCCCCAAATTCGTCTCTTATATCGATCTCGATAGTGTGTAAATTATTGCGCAAGAGAGGTATATATCGAAGCGTTGAAAACGATTAAATTTTTATCGAACCATACGGACAGTCATCAGTATCAATGGGAACAACTCGTAAGAGGAGTGTTTGTACATCGCCTGTAATATAGCTCTTGCAGATATCTGTGTATAAAAACATGCTGCCCGGTATAGCACCGGTGAGAGATACAGGCCTCAACCCTGTGTATTCGCAATGCGGTTCTATCATTACGGACCTACAGGCCTCTTCCGAGAATCCTAGTAGCCTTGCGATAGCGGGCGATACGCGAAAGTCGTGGTAGCGTAGATCGTCGCATACGCGTGCCACTTCGAACGCGTATTCCTCCGAGCGAAGTAACCCTCGAAAATGCCTCTATAGCCCGAGACAATTTAGCACGGCGTTACGAGCGTAACGCGAAAAAAATTAAAAAGCCTAAATACAGCGTCGGTGACTTGGTACGTATCAGTACAGCTAAATCAGCTTTCGTGAAAGGATATGAGCGTGGTTGGAGTAACGAATTATTCACGATTCAACGAATATCGGTGAATCGAGAACCATTCGTGTATATTTTACACGATCTGAATAACGAGACTATCGACGGTCTTTTCTACGAGGCAGAATTATCACGAGTACGAGTGCCTCCGTCATCTGAGGAGACGAAAGAGAAGAAGAGGACAAAGAAGAAGAAGAAGAACGCTTGGGATCATCGTCCGTGATAAATATGAGCTCCAAGGATAGCTCTTTCCTTGTCGTACTACCGAGCAACAGTAGTATGCAGTATTTTCCGGATAATACGACGACGAAATTTATTACAAAACTACCGCGTCAGATACGCCTGCACGGAGAATGGTCTGTTTCTCTTGTGGAAATTGCTTATCCGGTGACTCTTTTACATGTTCCTACTGTAGAAAATGTCGTAACTTTTGAGGATGGTGATCATGATTTATCGGTTTTAAATCTTTTTTTTAAACACGGAGACGCGCGGATAGAGACTAAGTTCCATCTGGTGTATATCGCTCTATAGACGCTCTTTTGGAGAGTACAAATAAGTTACCTCACGTAGCCGGTCATCTGCGCTTTAAATCTCTTACGAGCGGGCAGGTCGAAGTGGCGCGCGTATGCGACGATCTGCGATACCACGACTTCGCGTTTCGCCCGCTACCGCCAGGCGACTAGGATTCTCGGTACGTCTGTAATGATAGAACCGCATTACGAATATACAGGGTCGAGACCTGCTACTCTCACCGGTGCTATACCAGGCGGCATGTTTCTATACACCGACATCTGCGAGAGCTATATTACAGGCGATGTACAAACACCCGTCTTACGAGTTGTTCCCATTGATGCTGACGACTGTCAGTATGATTCGATAAAAATTAAATCGTTTCGAACGCCACGATATATTGCGCAACCTTTCTCGCGCAACAATTTACACAGTATCGAGATCGATATAAGATACGTGTTAGGAAATCTTATACCATTCGAACAGGGACCGTTGACGGTGACACTACATTGCAAAAGGTCCCGCGATTTTCTACGCCGCTATGGATGATATTGACAGTATGCAGCACGGATTACCGGATACCGCGGTATTAGCCATGCATATATCGGAACGCCTAATCAATGAGGACACGGTATCGGCAGCTTTCTCGGGAGCCTGTTTCGTCGAGTGTTACCACTTTTAAAGAGGGGCGCTAATGCAGTTAGAAAAGAGGCATTGCGAGCTGGTGTAAATGTAGCCGGTGATATCCTTGATAGAAATATAGCTGTCAAAGATGCTGTTCACGAGAGAGCGCGAGAATCAGGCAGTAATCTCAAATGCCAAGCCTCTGAAAAAATTGACACTCTCATCCGGGGGTCTGTTTATAAAAAGCGCAAAATTTCGCGAACTCCTCATTCATTGAGCGAACGTAAACCACGTATCTCCCAGAAAAATGAAAATGTAATAAAGAGAAAAGTAATTAGAAAAAGAAGAAGAATAATAATAAGTTTTTTTTTTTTTTTTTGAAGTTGTTTTAACCCGGGTGCTCAGTTTCTTGGATCATTGTGCCCGGGCCACTTGCGGGGAAAACCTCTCATCGTGGCAGTCCCGCGGTTAGCACTGCCTCCCGCGCAAAGCGCAGGAGTCCGGGAGACCACGACATCGAAGTTGTTGTTGGCAGTGGTCCCTTGGACATCATTTCTGACGTCCGCGAGCCCATTGCATTGAGTTATTAGATGGAGGGGTGTATCGTCCCCATCGCTGCACGTACTGCAAACCGGGTCCTCAGCTAGCCACCGGTCGAGTAAGGTGTTTTCCCAAGTTCCAGTGCCCGGTGACCAATCCCACAACCAACCTCAGTTGAGTTCGGTAAAGGCTGATCAGTTTGGTTCCTAGCTTCTCCGAAGGCCCCAAAAACAGGGCCCTGATATGTCTCATTTCAGGGCCTCGCGTTCAGAGTTCCTCGGAGCGGTCCGTGGCCCACTTCGCTGTCCTCCCCCGCAAAAGCTCCCACGTGATGCTTAATAAGAACAATAGAAGAAGAAGTTATTCCTATATTATATATATAATATATTCATAATATATATATATATATATGTTTGAGAATGCTTGAACGTTCTGCTAAGCGTAGCGAGACTGCGCACTGCAGGCTAGCATGGGCAACTGCTTGCTGTTGCCACTCAACGGCAGCACCACGCAGGAGCGGTAAATCTCGCACTAGGTCTGCGTGCCGAGCAACAGGTCGCTGCGCGCAAGCGCTCTAAGACTGCTTGGTTAGACAACGACTGCTTTGTATAACGCAGCCATCTTGCGTTTTGCTCTCATACAGCTCTCACCGTCATCGAGTTTCGTGCGTTCTCTCAACGATTAAGTGCATCAAAATCAGACTCAACGACCAGCTCAGCCGACCTATAGTCTACACAACCCAGCCATCATATCTGCAGTGATATATTGACGTCGGTCTACCGGTACATCTTCATTTGGCTCATCGTGTCGTGGACCCGGCATCAGCCTGATTGCGACAGCAAGTCTCAGCAAGTGCACACGATTAGTATAATCGTATGCGATAAGACGAACGCCTCATTTATTATCTCTTTTCCGAACGCCTGATCTATTCTCTTCTCTATACGCTTTTTCTATATTATTTTCTATATTTTCCGGTATTTATTTATGTATATTTGTGTGTCCACTGCCATTTGACAGGTGGAGCAAATAAATGCTATTGTTGTTAACATCCGTGTACTGCGTTTTAATTCAATCTACAAATATTTACAGTCCACTACCTCTCCAACAACTGAATTCTCGAACAATATATATATATTAATATATATAAGTTATATAATTTGTTATTCCTGGACAGGGTGATGAGTATATCGATCTCGCGCATACTATGCTTAGTCTCAGAGTGAAAATAACATCTCCTCCTACAGAAATTGCCGCGGGTATAGCGCCGAAAGTAAGTACAAGCCCTGTAAACAATCTCTTGCATACTGTGTTTAACTAGATAGATGTATACCTGATTCAAAAACTAGTTTCACTTCCAAATAATGCCTACGCTTATCGACCGTACATAGAAACACTTTTGAATTACGTTTCACCTGCCAAAAATTCGCATCCCACGAGCGTTCTCTGGTACGATGATACCCCTGGAAATGTGGATGATATAACATCGGAAATACGGGTCTTGTAAAGAGAAAACAATTTTTAAATGTCGGAAAAACTATAGACTTGCTCGGCCATCGGCATTGCGATATATTTAATCAGGAGCGGTTCCTATTAAACGGTATCAAGATGCGGCTACGGCTGGTGCGGTCTAGAGAGTCATTTTGTCTTATGGGCGATACGAGGAATGGCCAATGCGGCTTAAAGATTCTCGAAGCATCGCTTTACGTTCGTAGAACAAAATTAGCTCCTGGTGTGCTGCTCTCGCATGCTAGAAATCTGGCAAAATCTACGGTTAAATATCCTCTTACGAGAGTCGAGGTAAAGGCTGTTTCCATACACTCCGATGTTCATGGAAAGACTATCGATAATATCATCCCAGGTCAATTGCCGAAGCATATAATTATCGGTTTTGTCGATATCAAAGCGTTTAACGGCGACTTCAGTATGAATCCATACAATTTCCAAAATTACAAGATAAATTATCTCTCGATGTATGTAGATGGTGCTCAAATATCTTCGAAACCGTTACAACCTGATTTCACGAAAAACTACCTGTATGTGGATGCTCTTCAAACGTTCTTTTTGGAAACTGGAATACACATCTTGAACGATGGTAATTCGATCGATCGCGATAAATATTGTGATGGATACTGTATGTTTGCTTTTGATTTGACATCCGATCATAACATCTGCACAGATTAGACGTGAAAATGGATATCGTCGTGAATATACAGGGAATGCGTGTAAAGACTCGGAATTTATTCCGAAAGAAATTGCCGTGGTAGCAGTGGATAGACCGTACTCTGCTCTTTGGATCGACGCACCACCGTGTAACTTTGCCGAATTACCACAGTATTTGAGAAGCCAGAATAATTTTCTCTCGAAATATTTTCACGGTTTTGAATGGTACGAAGGCGATGTGAGCTGTAAACAAACATATGCTAATTTGCGTGAAATTTTGCGAAAATCAAGATGTATCTATACACGAGAAGGCTATAGTTCTTTGCGATATCACGAGTCGTGATATTTCCAACCTGGAGGATCAGGGGGGCGCCCCATCGTACACGTTTATGCCGAAATCTTTGCGAAAATTCTTCAGACACGCTATGATAAACGATACAACGTTATCGCAATGTGCAATGCGCCAGGCTTACCAAATAAAAAATTGGCTTCGCGAGCACCCGTTTAAAGGAGAATAATACATGGATGTTCGGTCGGCAGACGAAGGGGAAGAGGAGAAATATTCACCATGTAGCCGTGACACGATCAACGGTGCTGTGAAATAAATGTTGCATATATATACGTCTTTCAAAGCGTATAGGTCATCATTTAATCATTGACTATGTGTTCAGCATGAACACTAGACAAATATACGAGAGTCTGCAGTATCTACCACTTTCAACCGTTGACGTATACCCAGCTGACAGAATTCCTCGTGTATGATCGTTACCGACCAGACTTGTAGTTAACACGGATAACCACGACGGACCTGGAGAGCATTGGATCGCCATGTACGTTAACCATCATAGAAAAGGAATGTACTTTGATAGCTACGGGCTACCACCGGTTATACCGCAACATCTCGCACGACTACGAAGAAACTGCAAGTTCTATTGGTATGGCCTCAAGCAGCTACAGAGTACTACTAAGACGACATACTCGTCTTATATTAAATATACCGCCGAAATGACGAGACTAAACTAGATTCTACCGTTAGAGTAACTACCGTATTCTACCGTTAGATGAGTAACTACCGTTACTCAAGATATAGTTATACTACCAAGCAGTATAACTATAGTCTCAAGATACATTGAAGATTCATCTACAAGCAACACGCCAAAGTATTATAAACCAGAAGAGAGGATATTAACGGGACAAATGGGCTACAGGAGATGGGCTACAGGACGACTAGGAGATATAGTAATACCCTGCTATACCGGCAGATGTGGAAGAAGAGCGGGGAAGTCGGTATAAAATGGCACGACAAACCACAGTCGGGGAGCATTCTGTTCACAGACTTTCGCCAACATCCGGATCTACCAAAGGAGGACCACCTAAACAACCAAAGGAAGACCAGCTAATCGACCGAAGGAGGACCAGTTATCCAACTAGAAGAAGGACCACCTAGTCAACCCAAGGAGAAGCATCTTCAACTGCAACATCTCCAAGGATCAGGCCTGAAACCGCTGGCCCAGGGAAAAACGAACATCTCTAAGGCCAAATCCAGAGCCACCAGTCATCCAAGTAGTCCAGCATCCCAGCCTACAAGATCTTCCATCAAAATTATAACAAGTGGTATGGATCCAAATTATATTAAAATCCAGAGGGACTAAAAAACGCCATAGAAACTAGCTAGGGCCGCTCCTGTAGCATTTCCGATGCGCCGATGCACCGAGGATGCACCGCGCTGACGCCTCCACCGGAACAGCGGCGGGACCAGCGAGTAGATCGCTCAGCCAGAGGAGCTCGAGTGAGAGCTCCGTCCCCACTACAGTCCACGCGCTATAGATATAGAATAGGCTATCTCCAAACACCGAGAAATAATAACAGAAGCGATATAGATATAGTAACGATGGCAAGCCCAGCAAGCGCGTTCTATGTGTAGATACAATACCACCAAATAGTTATAGAAATACTTTATTAATTCAAGATAAAATCTCCTACTACATGCGGACGCGATTATAGAGGCATGCGTAAGCCCGGGTTAAATTCTTGTTGTAAGGTGCATAATCACCAAAATTAAGGAGCATATTTAATTTTTACACAAATTATTTCACTTTTACTTGTATTATTTATTAAATGTGTATAATAAACCATACTTTTACCTAATACAGAAGCCTATATTAATTTCCTCCCTGCTCGAGTTCGAACTAAAACCCTTTAAGGGTGATGTTAACGTAAAATATCGTTACAATACGTCGGATGTGTGTGGACAATTTTGTATCGTATTCCTGCATCTTATGTCGTGCGGCTTCACCATGTCGCGATTTGATAATCTCTTTAGCGATAATGTTATGAAAAACGACAGAATAGTACGTAAATATTACAATACTTTTGCCTCTCGACGATCAGACGGTGATAAAAATAAATTTAACTTCGGAGGAATCTCCGAGCGAAGATTACCGTGTTTGCAGGGATGTTGCATGTGACGGTAAATGTGTGTAAAGTGATATACAAAGCGATACGCACGTGCAAAACCGCCGACGTTTCATTCAAAGCGCAGCACACCTAGCTATGATTCAGAGAGGGGTTTGTTATCTTTAATCCCCCTGATACACGCCCGCAGCATGCTGAGCATTAAGTCTGTATTTAGCAGTTTACAACGAAGGTGCAAACCGAAAATTTAACAATGTATCCGCGGTACGATAACTTCGCGTTAGCCATGGCTTTTGTGTGTCGGACGATTTGCGGTGCGGGAGATAACGCGATATACCTGGGCACGGAGTTAATGTGTGCTGCGTGGTTAAAACTGGAGGACGATTTGGAGAGTTTATATATTGATGGGTGTGCTGAGAGGAGTGGATTCAAATTTGAGGACTTGTGTGCGGGGGCGTCGTGTGTCGTTGTGTGGCATTAAAGGGCTGTGCGCGGCGAGATCATCGACGTGGATGATGACGGGTGCTGCGAGGTGCTGCTTGTCGATTTCGAGGAATCGATATACGTCGATTGGAAGCAGCTATTTCACCCTGAGCCGCCGATTAGCACGCTACCTGTATTGCTTGTGAAGTCTGTGGTATTCGGCCTCGATCATGCTATTGACGAGGCCGGATATCAAGAACTGATCGAGGAAACGTACGGTAACGATACGCAAATCGGTGTACGGATGCCTACCCCTGACGGTGCCCACGCTCCATGGGTGCGGATAATTCGCATTACTCGGCCACTGAGCTGCGGATGCTGATGTCTGAATGAGTGCGTGAGAGCGAGAGAGAGAGCGAGAGACAGAGACGGAGAGAAAGAGAATGGGTAGCGTGGCGGTGAAAAAGTGGGTTGGTGGGGGTAGCCGTGTGGTGGGGATAAGAGTGGGGATAGGAGTTGGATAGAGCAAAGGTATACACATTGTACTTTATCCTTATAAAGTTTGGCCTTTTGATGGTATACAGTGCTCGGGGTTTCCTGTCAATAGCGACGGACCATTATAAAACGCCTAAAAGCATTACTTGTGTTGTAAAATTCGGCAGTAACGTTATCTCACTGTAGTAAGTCGTCGTGAGGCGCACAGTATACGAGGCTCGCTCTCGTTGCCTAGTGCCATGCTCAAGGCCGGCTGTGTTTACGTTTTGTTGTGTGTCGCCGAGAGATTAACAATCTCCTGCATTGGAAACTGGTACAATGTAATATTATTTATAGTCTGCCATAGAACACTGGAATATTATTTGGAACTACGAGTATATGCGGTAACGAAATATTTTCAACCAAGTCGAGCGAATTTGCGATTCCCATGTATATATTTCTATGTATTTAATCAACATTATTTATTCTATTAATAGTCCATCTATTTATTTGATCGACTGTTGGTTTATTTAATTTAGGTTTTTCCCCATTCTGGTTATTTTATTTATGTCATTTTTTTTAATGAATATTTGATTGCTTATTGGTTCTACTTCTTAACGAGGTATAAAGAGTCGTCAACTACGTCCTTTTTTTTCTCCTTCTCGTTGTTGTGTCGCGGAATATTCCTCTAACGTATTCTCAGGTATATTCCTTAGCGGGCACAGTTAGAGATGGAATTCTGAAAGATAGCTGTCATACAAGACGGGATGCGAAGTAGACGCCGACGCAGCATGAAGCGACTCGCAAGGCGATCTACGATAGGCTAAAGCTAAAGCTGCCAACTAAAGGATTTTAGAAAACGCAGTTGCTAACTGCTTCAGAAAAGACAGAATTAATTTCGACTTAACAGAGAACGGTTGGTTCCTCGTTCAACACTCGAAACAACGGATTATTGTACTTCTTACTTTGATATATAAATAGGCAACGGAAAGTTACCGTCGCTTATAATAAATACTTCCTTTTATATAAATTCGCGTTTCCATCTTTCACTCGAGATCCATCTCCTTATCGGCAAACGATCCCAAAAAATAATAACTTTTAATATTATACCGACTACCGAATAATCCAATTACTCGGTACCGGCATAACATTTGGTGGCAGCGGTGGGATATGCCGAAGTTAAGTGATTCGTGATTTATTAGGACAAAAGTGTTTTGGACAAAGTTGAGAATACTCTGAAGTGACGACTACGACGCGTGCAAGGACACCAGTGTAGTTCGTGAAAACCCGACTAATCTAACGCGAAGCCGTGAAGTGAACGTCGGTGCGGGGTGACGTATTGGTCAACCGTTTAAAGTCCCGATTGACGGTGTCACGTCAAGTCGCGGAAAACCGCACAAAGTGTGCAACCGAGTACGCACAGCAGCTACTCGAAAAGAAACCGTCGCGCAATCGTTGGCGACGCACCAAGGACGAACCCAGGAACCAACGGAGATACGGGTCAACGGTACCAGGGAGGACAACTGGACCAACCTTCGAAGAAAGCTAAGAGACAACGGGTCTACAGCACCGAAGGAACAGCACCCGAGGACATCGCAATGGAAAGGACCGTCTACCAGATCATCTTTCTGTAAGTGGCGGTTACTTTATACTCATACATAGCCAATAAACTGAAGCCAGTCAGGGAAAATATTTTGGAAAATTTGGAGAAAATATCTCTAGAAATTTTGTGAGTATATTTTAGAGTTTGTCCACCGCGAAACTAGCAACATGCCGATATTTAGGGGAGCGAAACCGAAACGTAGAGTCAATTCATTAGGAACTGCGACTCCCGGCGAAGGAGCAGACTCCACAGCTGGATTAGCTGCCGCCGTAGGGGAAATAGTATACGAAGCGCGCAGGGCATTAACAGAGCTCTCGCCGTCGGGACGAATCCCCACCGATAGGCAAGAGGCCGTCGCGGGCCGACTGGACGCCGAGTTCGGCGTAAACCCTCTCAGGGGCACGGCATTTCGCGATAACAATAGTATAGGTAGCGACGACGTGTTCAATATGGCTACTGGCGAACGAACGCCTGAACATCTAGATGAGGACATGGATGAGCGGGAACTCGGAAGCTTACAAATGATAGATCGCGTAGGTTTCCCGACAGCTACCGGTACGACGGCACGATCGGTGACTTCAAGAGTACAAGATCGTTTAGAGGCGATCGACCGGAGCCACCGTGACTTGGTAAGAGCTCGACGGCAGTGCGAAAGGCTGCAGCGCGAGCACGAGCAAAGTCGACGCGAACTCGATTGCGAACTTCAGGGGGTTGAAACACCGTCAGCAAGACGAAACTTGGCGAGCACGCTCAACGAGGTAGGTGCAGACGAATACGAACTAATCCACTCCTTACGAGAGCAAATTGCCGAGCTCCAGCGACGGCTAGGAGGAGCGGGGATGGAGGACATCCCGCCCCCCGCGCTGCCCCCGAGACGCACGCGGTTCGAGGAGACGCAGAGGCCCTCAAACATGCTCAGCCTCAGTCTCGGAATAAAAATGGTAAAAACATTCGACGGCAAAGATTCAAAGGCATTGCCTAACTTCTTAAGGTCCTGCGAGACGATATTCCGCAGGGTAGCAGAGGAGGAGCATGACACTCTCCTCGAGTTGATCGTTATGAGTAAGCTAGAGGGTGCAGCAGCAAGACAACTGCAGCACAAAACCATCAGCACCATGGCGCAACTCAGGAGCGAGTTGGAAGCGTTGTACGGACAACGGAAGTCCCTGGCCGCGCTGCAAATGGAGTTCAGATCCCTCCGGCAGGGACAGAACGAGGACATAGCCGCCTACGCGGCACGGACGGAGCGGATCACGGTAGACATCGCCGAAATACTCTGCGAGCCACTGCAAACAGAGGATCAAAAGATCACCGTCGAGAGCGTCACACGACGAAGCGCACAGGCCAACTTCGAAAACGGCCTGCACGGCCAGGTGCAAGTGCTGGTACGTGCCAGAAATTACCAAACGTTGCATGACTCCGTAGCCGGGGCTATAGAGATAACCAACATGGTGCAGCCTAAGGGAGGGCTAGGGGGAGCGTCGAGCCACCCCCGAAGGTCCCAGGGCGCACCATCCCGGCAGAACGAAAATTGTTTCACCTGCGGGAACGCCGGACACATGGCACGAGACTGCACCCGGAGATCGGGAAGAGTGAGCCTGCCAATGCCCAGTGAAAACAAGTCCACACACAAAGTCGACATCGTGTGCAACTACTGCCAGAAGAAGGGCCACGTGTGAAGGGACTGCAGAAAGAGGTTATCGCTAAACCAGAGCGAACCCGCTCGGACGACACAGCAGCCCCAACGTCAAAAGGACCCGGAAGATAAAGAAAAAAAAAACGACAGTAACGACGGGTACCGGTCGGAATAGTACGCACACCCGCCCGCTGGCAACGATGAGGTTGAACACACTAACAGCCCAGCAAAAGCCCGCAAGCAAGCTACAACTGCTACAAGTAACATTGCCGGCGTCGAGTGCCACCGCCGGTGATTTCGATATTATTGCATCGCTGGCCGTGTCTGGGGTACTCACCCTCAAGGCAGACACCGGAGCCCAATGCAGCATCATTAAAGAAGACTGTCTCAAACCCGAGACTATGGTGAAAGACTGCAAAGTGGAATTACAAGGGGTGGCGGGCGAAAAATTTACTCCTCTAGGAAGAGCGAAAATTACGCTCGAGACGCCGGCTCTAAATGTAGAGCATTGGTTTTACATCGTTCCGAGCACCGTGCCGCTGAGGGTCAACGGATTGCTTGGTATGGACTTCATTAAACATCATGAAGCAGATATCTTGCACGGCGAAATGATTAAACTATACGGACATTGCATGCCGCTACTAGATGGTTCGGTGAAGATGACCCTGCCGCCGCGCAGCGAGACCGTCGCTTACGCCGCGACCAACAGCAAATTTATCGGACTGCTCTCTAAAATGGAACTAGGAAAAGGAGTAATAATGGGAGCCTGCATCACGCCGCCGCACGGTAGCAGCTGTGCAGTAAGTCTAATAAACACCACGGAGAAGGCTGTTGAGGTACAACGCCCGGTGGTGGAACTCGAGCCTCTAGAGATAACGGCAGTGGGTCACGGTCCCGAGGCCGCGACGCCCGAAGTATGCACCGTCAGCGCCGAGCGAGGGGCCGACCGCCTCGCGCGACTAGCTCAAGAGCTAGACGCACGAAATCTCAATAAGGAAAAGCGCGAAGCGCTCGATGAGATCACGAAAGAATACGAAGATGTGTTCCACCTCCCGGGGGACAGGCTGCCCTGCACGCCTATGGTAGAACATGTGATACCCCTTAAGGAGGGGGTGCAGCCCATTAAGGTGCACCCATACAGGCTGCCCGAGACCCACAAGAGAGAAGTGGAGAGGCAGACCCGCGAAATGCTTGAGGAAGGCATTGTCCAACCTAGCCGGAGTCAATGGAACGCCCCGCTGCTGGTTGTAGCGAAGAAACCTGACGCAGCCGGAGAGAGAAAAAAGCGCGTAGTAGTGGACTTTCGGAAGCTGAACGAAGCCACCATCGGAGACTCGTACCCACTGCCTAATATCACCGAGATATTGGACCAGCTGGGAAGGGCCCGATACTATACGACCTTGGATCTCGCCTCGGGATTTCATCAAATCCCGATGGCGAAGCAAGACAAGGAAAAGACCGCATTTTCCACACCACAGGGCCACTTCGAGTATAACCGAATGCCTTTCGGACTCAAAAACGCCCCACCGACCTTCCAGAGGTTGATGAACTCCGCGCTGGCAGGACTACAGGGCGTCAAATGCTATGTGTACTTAGACGACATAGTAATTCACGGCAAAACCTTCAAGGAGCACAATGACAGGCTGCGAGAGGTACTGCAGCGGCTAAGAGAAGCCAGATTAGCAGTGCAACCGAGCAAGTGCCAGTTCCTGCGCAAGGAAACGCAGTACCTCGGCCACATCATATCCAAAGAGGGCGTACGTGCTGATCCGCAGAAACTGGAAGCAGTAAGGGAATTCCCAGTACCGAGAAATATAAAAGGAGTACAATCTTTCCTCGGACTAGCTGGCTACTATCGGAAATTCATCAAGGATTTCTCGAGAACCGCGAAGCCACTCACAGAATTAACCCAGAAAGGGGTTGAATTCGAGTGGACCGCGGTAAGAGACGCTGCCTTCGAAGAACTGAAGACAGCCCTTACCACAGCACCGATACTGCAGTATCCAGACTTCACGAAGCCGTTTGTTGTAACGACAGATGCCTCAGACAGGGCGCTCGGCGCAATCTTATCGCAAGGCAAGATCGGGGACGATTTGCCCATATGTTACGCGAGCCGCACCATGTCAAAGGCCGAGCTCAATTATACAACCACGGAAAAAGAGCTACTCGCCATAGTTTGGGCTCTCGCTCAATTTCGACCATATATTTATGGTACACGTTTTACGGTAGTGACGGACCACCAACCGCTCACCTGGCTGTTCGGAGTAAAGGACCCAGGTTCGAGACTAATGCGTTGGAAAATTAAATTGGCCGAACACGAATTTAACGTTGAATATAAGGCCGGAAAGCGTAATACAAACGCCGATGCGTTAAGTCGTATATTCGCTACTACGAGGACCCAAGAGAGAGCTAGGAACGAAGTCCGTGAGTCGGTAGAGGACAGCACAAAGGGGCAACTCGGCACAACGAATGACCGCACAAAGCGGACGGCCGAAGATACCCCGTATAGCCATGGTAGCTCGCTGGAGCGAGAGGTCGAGCCCGCCCGCGAGAGAAACGAGGACAGCAAGCGCCCGAGTACGGACAGCCGCACAAAGAATACAGGAGAGCCAAGAATACAGCGGGCCAGCCGAGCAACGCGGCAGAGAGAGAGACCGCGCCGGCCAATGCGCCAGAAAAAGATAGAGAGATTCGCAGCGTACCAGCAGATCGCTCTACTGAACCACACAGCCCCGCCGCGAAGCCGAGCGGTCGGGGAAGGGGCAGACCTCGCAAGCTAGTGCAGACAGACACGAGTAAGACTGCGAACATCACCGAAAAGGACAGAGCGAGCGCAGCAACAGCGGAGCTAACGGTGGGCACGCCGAGCGAAGAAATTGCGGACAGAGCACCGCAAAGGCCTGCTGAGGAAGCGAGGCACGGCGGGGCCCATAGCCTACGAACTTCCAGCAGCACAGAAGAAGACAGCGTTATGAAAGAGCGCAGCGACTGCCGCAGTGGCATAGCCGCTCCCTCCTTCGAAGACCGCCTGAAAATCATAAAAGAATACCACGACACCCCCTTAGGAGGGCATCAGGGTATCAGGCGTACGCTGCATCGGATCCGGACCAAGTACGACTGGCCCGGCATAAGAAGGGACTTAGAAAAATACATAACATCCTGCGAATCCTGCCAGAAAAATAAAATCGGGAAAAGGGAACGAGTACCAATGGTGGTAACTGACACCCCATCGAGGTCGTTCGAAAAAGTTGCGGTCGACATCGTAGGACCGTTACCGGAAAGCGTCAACGGGAAAAAATATATACTTACGATCCAAGACGCACTTACCAAATACAGCGCAGCAATTCCACTACCGAACCAAGAGGCTCCGACAGTGGCAAAGGCGCTCGTAGAAGAATTGATTTGCCGGCACGGGACACCGGAAATAATATTATCGGATTAAGGCACGAACTTCCTCAGCTCGACCTTCAAAGAGATATGCCGACTGCTCCGAATCAAGAAGATACAGACGACGGCCTACCATCCAGAATCAAATGGCGCGCTGGAAAGATCGCATCGCACCCTTGCTGAATACCTGAAAAATTTCATAAATGAGGACCAAGATAATTGGGACGAGTGGCTGCCGTACGCGATGTTCACGTACAACACCACTCCACATACAGGGACCGGATTGTCACCCCATGTATTGGTGTATGGACGCGAAGCGGAGTTACCGACAGCCGTGAAGCAGGAGCCCCGTCGCACCTATGCATACGACGACTACGTCTAAGAGCTACGCGAACGACTACGCGCCGCATGGACTGTAGCACGAGACAACCTGGAAGGCGCGAAAAGACGGTCGAAGACCACATACGACCAAGGCGCACAGGAGCAGGAGTACCGCGTCGGCGAACGCGTACTCCTCCGTGATGAGACGGTGCGCAGGGGGCGGACGGCCAAGCTGACCCCGAAGTGGACGGGACCCCACGAGATAGTGGAAGCGAGGCCTCCCATCAATTACGTCGTCCAGAAGGGACGGAAAACCCAGGCGGTCCACGCCAACCGCCTGAAACTATTTATCGATCATTAAAAGCTAAATAAAAACTAAATAAATGAGGGTAGGGAGCTCCACGGAGCGCAAGGTAGGAACTCCATTAACGACTCGAGGTAAATTCGAAACTTTTAATTCACATAAAAACATAAAATTTCGAAAATATTAAGTTATGATTAGTTAAGCAAAGATGGTCCCGCAAGAGGGGCAGGTACGAAGCGGCTCCTCTGCAAAGAGCTGGCGCAGCCCGACGAAATCAT
This sequence comes from Cylloceria caligata, assembly GCA_963942595.1. Classification (NCBI taxonomy): domain Eukaryota; kingdom Metazoa; phylum Arthropoda; class Insecta; order Hymenoptera; family Ichneumonidae; genus Cylloceria; species Cylloceria caligata. The sequence goes on along the minus strand of OZ012704.1, from coordinate 33,809,608 downwards.
AATAGGGCTCTTCGTCCCCGAGCCAAGGCCCCAGGCCCCACAAACAGTAAACCGCTCGGCGGTTGTCTCGGCGGCGGCTGCGTGTAGCCGCGCGTTCCTGAAACTCGTCGGAGAGCCAGCGACGACTAGGCCCCGGTACAACGACCAGGCAGCTCTGAAAATAAAAATAAAAATTAAAATAAATAAGAATTTTATAGAAACATTTAAAAATCCAAGCAAGGTAAGGAGAATACTTACGATTAGCTCTAACACAGCGGGAGTCAAGTCGTCCCCCTTGCAGAGGACTGCCCCATAGGGCGAGGCCCTGGAAACGCGGAAGAGAATAGTTGACATGGTTCCAGTCAGGTTGTTAGAACAAGAATGAGCCAAAGAGCCCTCGGGCGAAACTCGCGAGACTGCAACGAAAGAGGGAGAACTCACGCTTTCCTCCCCTCGTCTGATTGCAGATTAGTCGCAGCAAGGTATGAACAAACCACAGCCACACCGAGTACAGCCGACTACGTCGTCAGCACTTTTGCCAGCACTCCGGGCATCTACTACGAGGACATAGGGAGCCTTACAATAATTCAATCAACGTGGCGACTGATAATCAGGCTGGACCTCGCGGCACTACTGCACCGAGAGGGGGAGATAAGCGAAAGCCTGCAACGTCTGACGGAGCTGTGCGAAAGCGAAACTCGCGCCAACGATATATGCCCCGTCATAAGCGACTCGGTTCCAAGAATGAAGGGAAGAATAGAGACAGGAATACTGACCATATTCGACCTCCTCGGGACGCGCCCCGTCAGAGAGCGCCGAGGATTGGTAGATGGCCTCGGAAGCATAATCAAAGCCATCACGGGAAACATGGATGCCACCGACGCAAAGGAACTACACGAAGAGATAACGCGCCTGGAGGCGTCCCACCAGACCCTGAAGGAAGGGTTAAAAAATCAAATACAAATCATAAAAACCACGCTCTGCTTATTTAACGAAAGCGCGCAACACATACGGGCAAACGAACAGACCCTGCTGTCCCTGATGCAGCATATCAACCGCACGCTTAACAGCGAAGTATACTACATAGAGAGACGCCAACACTTGGACGAGACGCTCAACGCGATAAGTATTGCGGTCGAAGCATTACTCGGCGACGTACAGGAGCTAGTGTGGCTGGTGGACGATATAGCTAGCGGTAAGGCCCGAGCAACGTCCCTGCCGCCACGCACACTCGCTAGGCACCTCGTAGAGGCACTACCACACCTACCGTCGGGCAGTAGTTTCCCGGTCGCAATAGCACCTGACCAAGTGTCAACACTTATGCGACTGGCAGATACCAGGGCTTACAGCGAAGGCAACGCAGTGGTACTTGTGCTGGATATACCGCTGATCCGGCAGCAACGATATAGTATGCAAAAAATATATCCCATACCCACGCGAGCGGACAACGGCAGGCACTACTACATAGAAGCGACCGAGTCCCACTTGGTAATAGATATAGAGAATCGCAAGTACCTAAGGATGACATACGATGACATAAAAATTTGCAAGGTACTGGGCAAATCGTACTTTTGCCCACCAACACACCCTACTATGCCGGTCACACGCGACGCGCCCTGCGAAGTCCTAATCTATGCAAAAATGGACACCGGTAACGGAAAAAATTGCGCGAAAAGGGTTGTCGAAATCACACATCCCTTAATCGTCCCATTGCAACAGCAAGGACGATGGTTATACGTCGCGCCAACCCTGGTCCCCATAGGGATAAATTGTGGGAAAAATCCTACTCAGCACGAAATATTAAATAATTCGGGGATACTGGCTTTGGTAGGCGTATGTATAGTAACCGCCCGAGATTTCAGCATCAAAACCATCGGGCGAACATCGCAGATCATACAGGAAAACTACCTCCCGTCGTTTAACTTGACATTAACGGAGATCGAAGCTCGGGCACCCCCGCCGCAGACCGAGAGGACCATCCCACTACAGAGCGTGCTGCGAGACCCCGAAGAGCTTCGGAAGCTCGGAGCTCGAGCCGACCAAATCATGGACAACCTCCATACTGCCGGAGACGGGATGCAACATATCCACAACCTGAGTTTCTACTCCTTGGGCGCTATAGCGCCGATCGCCTTGGTTGGCTACGTTCTGCTTAAATGTTACAGGTACAAAAGAAACAGAACACCACCAAGCACTAGAGAAGCAATAACCCCGGCAGCCGCCGAGGTAACTATCAACCTCAAGCCTCTCGGACGACAACAGCCAGAGGAACGACTTCGAACCGAGCTAGCCAGGTTATGCAATCGTCCCCCCAACCGAGAACGACTTGCTCGACTTGAACGACGCTAGCAAACAAAAATGAAACATTTTACAGACATATTATATATCGTATATCAAATCGTAAAATTGTATTAAAATTGTAAGATACGGGAAACCAACTGAAGGAAAAATTTTTTTTTTTTGAAAATTTTTCTTTTTAAGGGGGGAGGGATGTTGTGTCGCGGAATATTCCTCTAACGTATTTTCAGGTATATTCCTTAGCGGACACAGTTAGAGATGGAATTCTGAAAGATAGCTGTCATACAAGACGGGATGCGAAGTAGACGCCGACGCAGCATGAAGCGACTCGCGAGGCGATCTACGATAGGCTAAAGCTAAAGCTGCCAACTAAGGGATTTTAGAAAACGCAGTTGCTAACTGCTTCAGAAAAGACAGAATTAATTTCGACTTAACAGAGAATGGTTGGTTCCTCGTTCAACACTCGAAACAACGGATTATTGTACTTCTTACTTTGATATATAAATAGGCAACGGAAAGTTACCGTCGCTTATAATAAATACTTCCTTTTATATAAATTCGCGTTTCCATCTTTTACTCGAGATCCATCTCCTTATCGGCAAACGATCCCAAAAAATAATAACTTTTAATATTATACCGACTACCGAATAATCCAATTACTCGGTACCGGCATAACATCGTCTTTATCTTCTATAATTCCTTCATTTTATTTTTTTTCAATATTATCATTTATTATCTCATTTATTATCTATTTATTTAATGGCCAGAACGGACTTGTAACGATTATTTATTTATTGAATTTGTTTATTTTTCTATGAGTTTTCATTATTTTGGTATTTATTTTTTTGCTTTTTATTAATATCTTATTTATTGATTGTTTCATCCAGTCAACCGATACTTATTGTTTATTCGCTAACGAATTGGTTTATGTATTCATTGCTTGTTTTCAATTTCTATTATTTATTTACAAATTTTATTTTGACTTACGCATACCGTTGTTGACGATTTTTATTTCGGCGAATAATATTTATTTATCAGACTTATTTGTTTTTTTTTCGTTTTGCTGTTTATTTATTTATATATATTTTTTGTTTTTTGTCCTCGTCCTTTTTACTTGGCTTATTATGGGCAATAACTTTTTGTGGACTTTAAGATATTATCCCGAAGGGACTCGCCGCTCCTCAGTGACTGAATTTATTGTTTTTTTTTGTATTTTATTTATATTCGTCAATTTCTTTTGTTTTATTTTATTTCGATTTTTTTGTGTGTTTTCCTTGGTTTATATTGTTAGGGGGTATTTATTCATTTATTTATTTGTTTTATTTATTTTATGTTATTTTTGTTTTTTAAATTTAGTTTTTTTGTGGTTCAGTTATTCCGTTATTCCTTTTATTTTTGTCGTGTTTATTTATTTATTTATTTATTTTTATCTTTTTCTTTTCTAATTTTTTTCATTTCATTAGTTTTTTAAATAGTTTTTTTTCTTTTTATTCGAAAACGAAATTACGAGTAAAGAAACGACCTTTCAGCTCGTACCCCGGGGGGAAGGTTTATAATTTCTTTACCTTTTCCGTTTTATATTTTATTCCTTTAAATACAAAGTTCGTTGGTGGATAATCCCGGGGAAACGGAAAGTTAAATGGTTTTGTTGAAAACACCCAGGGAAATAGCCTCGCTGACCGAGGATGAGGTGAAGGCGGAATTGGCCTCACGGGGATTGCCAATAGGGGGCCCCTCCGCTGCTATGCGGGAGAGACTGTACTTTTCGGGAATTTTGGCAAACCCCAATGAAACGACCGCAGGTTTAGTCACGGTGCACGAGGATGTTGGTACTTTTGGGTAGAATGACGCCATGCCGTTGACACAGGGGGATAATGATAATGCGATGATTACGAATCCGTTTCACCATTCGTTTCCGGTAACAGCGGATCATATTAATTCGCGTCACTCGACACCGGCGATCACAGCGTGCGACAACCTGCGATAGTGGAATGTCTCTTTCTCCGGTAGACACGGAGAAGAGGTTGATGAATTTCTCGCGCAAGTTGAAGATGGCCGAGGCCTCGTAACGACCTCAGACCAAGACCTAATGAGTTGTATACCCCTATTTGTCAAGGGGATATCTTACTATTGGTTCAAATTAAAATGGTCCCGATAGACCTCATGGAAGAAGTGCAAGGAGGCCTTCCAACAACGTTTTGGGGATCCCGATTTTCAATTTACGCTACGAGAACAAATCCGAACGCGAACGCAGGGAGTTTAAGAACGAGTAGCAGACTATTCCACCTGCATCTCGCCATTCGCGTTCGAAGAACAGGTAAAGATTACCTTCCAGAATATGCTGCCTAGGCGCCAGGTGGTTATATCTCTAACGGATACCTTGGACTTGGAGAGTTTCGATAAAATGGCAATCCGAGTTGAGTGTAACTACTTTGCCGCCAGCTGGTATCATGCACCTCTTGCTCCGAAGAGATTGATGCTCCCGGAGTTCGCCTATCATGCGCGGTGCGTAGTACGGTCCGATGCTACCCATGCGGTAAGGAGGGCGAGACGACTCGAACAGCCTACAACTGCTCGGAAAACGAGTATGGGAGTCGCCGATAAGGGGAGAGGCGTCTTCGTCGATCCGGGAAAATCCCCGATTAACATACTAGAATACCTATGCAGTCCGGTAGAGGACAATACCGGAGCTCGGCACGTCTTGGTCATTTGCCTGGAAATTTACGGTCGACCACTGCCAGCTTTGGTGTACTGCGGGGCGACCAGCCCCTTCATCAGCACATAGAGACTATTGATGATGGCCAGGCTGGGCTATTCTAGACGGCCAACACCGGAACACCAGAGCACCATCGCCAATGGACAGCAGATAACCTGTACCGGGGAGGCTGAATTCAGCGCAACGTTGAGGGGTCGCGTATCCAATGCCTTACCTGCCTTACATAAGTCATATATTAGATTGGTTAAGGTCAGCCAGATACATCTCTACTCTGGATCTGTGTCAAGCCTTCCAGCAAATCCCGCTGGATCCGGAACATCGAGAGACCACGGCATTTACGGTTCCGCATAGGGGGCTGCTCCAGTTTAAGAGAATGCCGTATGGACTGACTACGGCACCAGCCACGTTTCAGCGTTTATTGGACCGGGTTATTAGTCCCGATATTCAGCCTCATGCGTTTGCCTATCTGGATGATATTATCATCGCTACTGACACTTTCGAGGAACACCTGGAATGGCTGAAACGGGTTTTCGAGAAAAACACAGCGGCAGATTTGTTGATCAACCCGGAGAAGTTCGAGTTCTGTCATAAAGAGTTAAAATACCTGGGGTTTTTGATTAATCGTGATGAGATGTTTGTAGATCCGGATAAAACATCAGCTATCCTTGAGATTCCATTGTCGAGGACGGTTAAACAGGTCAGACAATTCTTGGGAGCTACTTCGTGGTATAGACGGTTTATTCCCGAATACGCGAAGGTAGCTGAGCCAATCACCAAGTTCACCAGGAAGTGACAGGAATGGTTCTGGGGCGATGAACAACAGAGGACTGTCGACCACCTAAAGAAAGGTTTGATAGAGGCACCAGTGTTGGCACGTCCCGATTATACCAAGAAATTCACACTCCAGACCGACGCAAGTCGAACCGGTCTGGGAGCTGTTCTCACGCAAGAACCGGATAGGGCGGAACATCCTATTGCCTACGCTAGTCGTAGTTTGCCTATTGCAGAGCGTAATTATGATGTTCGGGAGCTTGAGTGCCTAGCAATCCTATGGTCAGTAGAAGAATTCACACCATATCTGAATGGGTATACTTTTACTCTAATCACCGATCACGCGAGTTTTAAGTGATCGCTGTCCCAGAGGGAACCGAAGGGGAGAGTAGCTCGATGGACATGGAAGCTAATGAACTCAGACTTCAATGTGTTACATTGGAAGGGCTCACAAAATCAACTGCCCGATGCTCTTTCCGGAATGTTCGAGTCCGTTCCTCCTGGGAATGATACCGAAAAGGATAACTGGCCTAACGTGGTGGGTTTGCCAACCCAGGCTTCTGCAAACGTGTTGCTCACGCTACTTCCCGGGGAAAAAGATCCTTGGTATGAAGCAAGGGTCAAGGACGTACGGAAGAATCCAGCATGCTATCATGACTGGAAATACAAGGATGATAAATTGTTCCTGCGACGAAGGATGTCTCGTCTGAACTTGCCTGACACGGTCTGGAAACTTGTTATTCCGCGACATAAGAGAGCTGCCATTCTCTAGGAGAACCATGATGTTCCGCAAGCGGGTCATCTGGGAATCGACAAGACCTTCAAGAGAATAGTAAATTTATATTATTGGCCGGGTTTGTACCGGATTGTCGCCAGATACGTACAGCGCTGTGATATCTACCAACGTACTAAGTCACGACAGGGACCACCAATGGGGCTGATTGGCCGGCGGGTTATTGAGGAACCATGGACGGTGGTGGCAGCGGATATTATGGGACCTTTCCCACCCAGTCGGTCCGGGATTACGTATATTTTGGTAAGAGTGATAAATCTAAGCGACAATGATTTGACCAAATTTTTGATGGAAAATTTCTGGCAGTTCGCAACCCGGTTAGAGTCAGCGCCACCTAAGATCCCTGTGTTATCGATCTCAGAAAGATCTTTAACAATCGAATCATTAATTATTTTTGTCAACTCTGATTGCCTCACTCATTCATTAAGAATTAATGAGGCAACCAGAACTGACGATTTTTTACTTTTTAAAGAAATCGTGAAAAAATATTGCCACAGCCCGGGTTCGAACCGGGAACTCCAGAATTCTAGCCTGGTACGTTACCAATTACGCCACCGCGGCTCTAGCAACATCAATTCACGATCTCTATTTTAATGTCAATTAATACACCTTTGTTATTTTATTATACGCGGTCATATGTTTCTTAAGAGTGATAAATCTAAGCGACAATGATTTGACCAAATTTTTGATGGAAAATTTCTGGCAGTTCGCAACCCGGTTAGAGTCAGCGCCACCTAAGATCCCTGTGTTATCGATCTCAGAAAGATCTTTAACAATCGAATCATTAATTATTTTTGTCAACTCTGATTGCCTCACTCATTCATTAAGAATTAATGAGGCAACCAGAACTGACGATTTTTTACTTTTTAAAGAAATCGTCGAATCGAAATCGAATTCTGGAGTTCCCGGTTCGAACCCGGGCTGTGGCAATATTTTTTCACGATTTCTTTAAAAAGTAAAAAATCGTCAGTTCTGGTTGCCTCATTAATTCTTAATGAATGAGTGAGGCAATCAGAGTTGACAAAAATAATTAATGATTCGATTGTTAAAGATCTTTCTGAGATCGATAACACAGGGATCTTAGGTGGCGCTGACTCTAACCGGGTTGCGAACTGCCAGAAATTTTCCATCAAAAATTTGGTCAAATCATTGTCGCTTAGATTTATCACTCTTAAGAAACATATGACCGCGTATAATAAAATAACAAAGGTGTATTAATTGACATTAAAATAGAGATCGTGAATTGATGTTGCTAGAGCCGCGGTGGCGTAATTGGTAACGTACCAGGCTAGAATTCTGGAGTTCCCGGTTCGAACCCGGGCTGTGGCAATATTTTTTCACGATTTCTTTAAAAAGTAAAAAATCGTCAGTTCTGGTTGCCTCATTAATTCTTAATGAATGAGTGAGGCAATCAGAGTTGACAAAAATAATTAATGATTCGATTGTTAAAGATCTTTCTGAGATCGATAACACAGGGATCTTAGGTGGCGCTGACTCTAACCGGGTTGCGAACTGCCAGAAATTTTCCATCAAAAATTTGGTCAAATCATTGTCGCTTAGATTTATCACTCTTAAGAAACATATGACCGCGTATAATAAAATAACAAAGGTATATTTTGGTAATCCAAGACCTGTTTACCAAGTGGGTGGAGTGTTGCCTATTGAGGAAGGCTACCGGGCAGAAAATCAAGAAGGCGCTGGAGGAGTTGGTGTTTTCCAGGTGGGGTACCTCGGAGATTCTCCTAACAGATAATGGGACGGAATTCGTCAACGAGAACTTACGGGCGGTGGTGGCCGAGTATGGTATTTTCCACACCACAACTCTGCCGTACCATATTAATCAGATTAACTGACGTTTGTTGAGTTATACTATGTTACTTATTTTCCTGTACTTATTTTGTTTTATTGGTCGTTATTTCATAAATTTTGTAAAGTCACGTAGTGCGTAATCGGCCGTCATCCCGTGTTTGGTACGTTGATGCGAGGGATTTGAACGGTCCGAGGTGTATCTCGCGTCGTTAAATTGTCCGTTACTTTTTATTATATTTTATTTGACTGCGGTAGGGATTGCTATTATTATTTTGACGTGAGTTATTTTATTATGGTTTTCTCTTTTATTTTATTTAATTAGTATTTGTTATTTATTCTTTCGTTCATGATTTATTTTCGGTTTTGCCTTTTACACATCCTTAGACTTTCAATTTAGCAGAGTCGAACAATTAGAGGCTTCGCATTGTAGGTCACGCTTCAGGCGTCCCGTGATTGTAGAATTATTTTGTGTGTGTGGGATTGACGGGGCATTGGCCGTATCGCGAGCAAAATTTTCGAGGAGACTTATTATTTGACTTTGTTTGACTCTATGTTGTTTGTCTCGACCGTTCTTTGGAATTCCGTTGAATATGAATTAATTCGAATTGTCGGGAATCGATCGAGATTTAGGGTACGCGGGAGAGTGTAACAGAAGGAGCGAATGCCGTAACAATTTTCTGCAGTTAGGTCAGCGTTCCCACGCTGACCGGCGGAACGCGGGGCATCGGCGAGACGCGCGATGCACCGCTAATCATTCGTTACATTTTGCTTAGGTCAGCGTTCGCACGCTGGCCAGCGAGACGCAGCGCATCGATGAGACGCACTGCGCCCCGCCAATCTTTTTCCATTGTTATAGGCGCGGTGCTTCCAGCACTGCGCTAATTAGTCAGTTCATCTCCGGGGGCCGACCACGATGGTCGGTCCTCGTAACAGCACGGACCCGTACTTATCATTTATAGCTTCAGAATAGATCAAACAGTTAATGACTTTATAAGTGTTTCGTTAATTTATTTGTAGTGCTCTGCAATGTGTTTTAATACTGTTTAATATGACATTCTGATAACTGTAGTTACGTGCTACTATACATATGGTGTTAATACCTGTAATGTTGTGTGATTTAACATCTAATAATTCAGACGATTTTGGTGTTTATCCTGTGTTTATTTATTATTTAATAAAGCTCGCCCCTCACCAGCGTCCTCCAATCCCTCACCAGCACATTCCGTCTCAAAATGAAGAAAATAAAATATTATTCCCTCGTCGCGTACCTTCGTAAAAACCCAGAACGTAACACACATATATATATTGAAACGGAACGCAATTACAGCGATCCGCTACTAGAAAATAAAAACTTAATATCACCAACATCCAACACACACCAACAAACACAGATGATGTATAATAAAGAAAACAAAGAAATCACCAAGAAAAGTAGATTATCTATTAACAAAACTAGCCAACACAAGCCAAACAAGCAACCATCGGAATAGGAAGACATCATAGAAAAGAAGGTACACACAGGCAACCGCGAGTACCCACCCTAAATAGCATGGCGTCGGAAATAGGTCCCACCTAACTCAAAAACTACCATCAAAATAAACACAGCTTGCAAGAAGCTCGCAAGAGCAAGACGAGAGGCAGGACAAACAGCAGTACCACGCGCTGTATACCGGACCCCAGTGTAGTAACCCCCGCCCTAATAGAAAGCGGGCAGAACCACGCGTAACAACAAACGCCTTCCGGTACAAGGAGGGCACAGTCGACTTTACCGTTTAAACCAACCATACCACACAGACGGCAATGCGCTAAGAACGCCACAGTACGGAGAAACGGCAAAAGAATTAGTGGAAGTCTTGAAATTCCACAAATTCGCAACATGAAACAACAGAGTGCCTTCACATGAAACCTCACCACATACCCCCACTCACGGATGAAACATTAACATTAGGAAAAAAGCATAAAACAAGCCAAATTCCCACAAAACTCAATTAACCTATTAAGACCAAGGCAAGCCCCACACTGAAAGACACCCGAAAACGAAAACAACATGAAAATCAGGGAGGAACATCTAAAAAACACATCATGAAATACCAAATTTGCAATAATTAATCAATTCCAGCAAATTTCGAACAAGAAATCAGACAGGAAAAAACATACAAGGTATTAAAAAACCACACGTGACAAAATTAGTAAAACACATTGATCGAACTACAAAAAACCTCAAAAAGAAGTTTGAACCTTCAGCGGGTAGGAATTTAACAGCGACCAACAGAATTTAACCTCGCTAGAACCTCGGTTCAAACTCTGAAAAGACAAAGCCCGGCTAAATATAAAAATTTAAGACATAACGGTACACCGACACGCCACCCCGCACCTCCCTCACCAAGTGATTGAAGTGCGACAAACATTACGTGACCTACCACAAAACACCCGCCCCCCGGGGTCCATCCACCAAACTATATAAACCGCGACAGGACAAGCCTCAGGGCTCTTGTTGAAAATTTATAACTTCATACCAATTTTAAATTCAATATGTAAAGAATAAGTTTTTTTCGATCAATCGATTCCCCTGCATTGCGCTTGGCCGTCGTTTGATCGAACGAAACAATAACGATATTCACTAACCGTTTGGGAAATATCATGGTAGCAACCAGTATTCTTTTTCTCAACTGATTCCCCTGCATTGCGCCTTGGCCGCCCCTAATCACAGCGTTAGGGCACTCTCTCATTAACGTGTCCCCACGCATGGCGCCGTGGCTACATGTCTTTTGAAGAGTGGAGAAGCACGTGTGTCTCCAAGTCAAGGGTGTGGCATCCCGACTTGCTGTACCACGCGCACTAGACTCGTAGGGTGTACCTGCGTGGGTGGGACCACGTCAGGGCCAGCACCAACTACCACCTGCTACGTACGGATACCTCAGCTGAGCGTGCTAATTAAGCGACTGGATCGTAAGCCCCTTAATGGCGCGATAAGGTAGCTTAAACAAGCGTGAATAAAGGCCTCAGTATCCGGGGTATAGGAAGAGCTAGTTGGTCATAGCTGCGAACCCGGTATCTTGTGCGAACAGCGAGCTATAGCTAAGGACCCAAACAATAACAAAGACGAGTAAAGATAGGTAGGTAAATTCACACACCCCACCTCTCCGTACGACACTCGCGATCCTACTATAAACTTACGGCCCAAACATCAGCAGGGCGAGCCTCAAAAGGCAGACCACGCGAACGGGTACTCCAAACAATAACATCAAAACAGCATGTCACCAGCTAGACGTCCGATCATTAAACAAGGCTGACCGGTATGTCTAACGAATGTACCACGGAACGCCCCGAATGAGGACGAAACACAGGCAGTAAGAATCAACAGGCAACCCTTGTAAAATCAAATAAAGACGCGCAGTACACCAATGACAATCGAGCTTCGCACAAATAATATCCTAAAAAACACACAAATTTAATAAACCCGCATCTGTAATTATAAAAATCGCGTATAAGCAAACGCGATAACCCAAATAGATAAATTGAGTGTTGAGCTCCATATAGGCGATATCTCATCGCCATACGAATAATAAAGTCATAACCCGAAACAATCAGAAATAATTCTGCATATATAGACTTAGAAAATCGCGTAAGAACTAGCGCGATAACCCAAGTAGTCAAATTGAGTGTTCAGCTCCGTATAGATATCTCATGACCATACGAATGATAGAGTCATAACCCGAAAATAACCGGAAATCAATCCGCGTCTGTAATTATAAGAATCATGTAAAAACAAACGCGATAACCCAAAATAGGTAAATTGAGTGTTAAGCTCCGCATAGGCGATACCTCATCACCATACGAATAATCGAGTCATAACCCGAAAATAACAAAAAATAAATCCGCATATGTAATTATAAGAATCGCGTAGAAGCAAACGCGACAACCCAAGGAGAAAAATTGAGTGTTAAGCTCCGTATAGGCGATATCTTATCGCCATACGAACAATCGAGTCAATAACCTAGAATACCGGAAGCGATTCCGCATACGTAATTTTAAGGAAAAATATCGCATAACATCCAAGCGCAAGCAAAGGTTAAAAACCCGTATGAACGACCAGATCGTCCTACGCGACCACGAACTTTCTTCCATCCTCTTTACAAAAATTAACCAGCAATCAGTGCCTTCAGCACCACAAAGATAAGAGAACTACCCTATCAATATCAAGACCAATGATGAAAGGGTAACAAACCGCATGTCCACCACGGACATATGCGAATAAACAAACCCAAACTGAGGTCTCACAACAAAAACAACAAAAGAGAAATAACAATAAAATCAACCACTTATAAAACCTATACAACAATAGACACTTCTCGTCCCATCCAGCCCAGAGCACGAACCGGTTTCGAGCAACCAATCTTCTCCCTACGATCTAGGAAAAACCTCGCTCGAAATAAAATAAAAACTACGCGATTTCACGCAGCCGCTTAGCAGACGCGCAAAAAGGGGATAAAAATGAAGGGATTAAAATCGCGAAACGTTTCAATATATACCAGGTGTATGCATAAGTTTTTTCCGGTTTAACTAAGAGATGGCGCCAGCGAAAAGTACGCAGCGTATTAATTTGACACGTACGTCATTTTGTTCGTCTGACATTAACCTACAAACACACACAAGTTGAGTCCGCCAAAAACTAGCGTCTTTGTTTTATCGTTCAGTGATCATGTCGAGTTTAGTGCCTGAAAAAGAACATTTGCGGCACGCATTGCTTTTCTTATTTAATCAAAAGAAAAAGGCTGCTGAAAGTCAACGTTTGCTGGTAGAAACATATGGTGAACACGCTCCATCGATTAGAACATGTAAGACATGGTTTCGACAATTTAAAAGTGGTGATTTTAATGTGAAGGACAGTGAGCGCTCTGGTAGACCACAAAAATGCGAAGACGAGCAATTGCAGGAGTTATTAGATGATGACCCAACTCAAACTCAACGGCAATTAGCAGAAGCATTACATGTGTCACAAGAAACAATCAGCAGACGTTTACGAGTAATGGGGAAGATCAATAAACTCGGTAAATGGGTCCCACACGATTTGAATGAACGTCAAATAGAAAATCGCAAAGTCACTCACCGTCTCACACAGCAAAAGCAGTGAAAGACACCTTGAAATCGCTTGGATGGGACATCCTTCCGCACCCGCCGTATTCGCCAGACCTGGCGCCATCTGACTATCACCTCTTCGCATCAATGGGGCACGCGCTCCCAGAGCAGCACTTCAGCAATTTTGAGGAAGTTGGAAAATGGCTCGACGAATGGTTTGCCGCAAAAGACAAGCAGTTTTTCTGGCATGGTATTCATGAGTTACCTGAAAGATGGGCGAAATGTGTAAAAGCCGATGGCCAATATTTTGAATAAAACAAAAATTAATTTCCCTTGAAAATTACGTATTTTTTTTACCAAAAAACCGGAAGAAACTTATGCATACACCTGGTATTTTATACATATTTAACAAGCATATTTAATACGTATATTCTATACACATATTTCTTGCGCGATCCATTAGTGCTTAACACTGCTGGGTATACACCTTTTGCTTAAGTCAGCGGTGCCACGCTGACCAACGGGACGCGGCGCATCGGCGAGACGCGCTGCGCCCCGCTAATCATTTTTGCATTGTTTTTGGGCGGTGCCTTCAGCACTGCGCTGTTTAGTTAGTTCATCTCGGGGGGCCGACCACGACGGTCGGTCCTTGTAACAGCATGAGCCCGTACTGACTCTTTTCAACCATGTATAATTAATTAATATCAAAAGTGAATACTGTTTTAATATCTAATAATAACTTTATTCGGTGGCATTCAAAATTGTGATTATACAACCTGACTGTTTCTTACGTGTTATAATACTGTTGGATAATCAGCTGGCGCACGGCGATCGATATTCGCCGTGCGTCGACCTGTTGCTGCTGTGTAGCACGCTGTGTTCGGCTATGCCAGAGATAGCCGAGGCAGGGACTCGCAGAGCCGAGGCTGTGCCTCGCAGGCATGCCGCGTTAAGCGAGAGGTTATCTCTCCCGCTTGACTTTGGCTTCGCTCACCGGCTATCTCACTCATTTGACTCCAGCGCTCAACGACGCTTTTGTATCACACAGCCATATTGTAAAATTAGACACTTACGTGAAAACCCGCTCGAAGCACACACATCTTGGCAACGCTCGGACAATTTTCACCTTTCTTCTCCAGATCTTCTCAACTCTTTCGTTCTCTCCCCCAACGAAACTTGCTTGGAAAGTACTGTGAATTTATTTCATTCACTTGTGCATCCTCAAGCCCACTTGCCGTGCTCTGCAGCGTTGGTTGCATCACAGTCTGTCACAGTCAATTTCCAGCACTCAACTAACAGAGTTGCATGTGCTTGCACTCATTCACTGTTCATTCTCTTTTACCATCTTACTGAGTATTTACTGGAAATAATTAAATTATTCTACGCACTCTCATATCTCATTGCGTGGCATGCTCTGCAGTGCTGGTTGCAGCGCATACACTACACTCGATAATTACAGCACACGATTAATATAATTGTGTGCTGGTCTCTCAACAAACTTCAACTCAATTTTATTTTGTATTTATTTTTATATCATTTATATTATTCCAAATTTAACATATTTTTGTAATTGAAATGCGGAAGGTGCAAATAAACCACTTTCTCTACCAAACATTTATTAGTCTGGCTTCTTTTTCCCTGTCGTGAATGAAGACTCATAATTTCCAATATATTCGCAGGTCGTTCCAGCTACACCCAAGGAATTCTCAAACATTTGGTCCTTCGAGCCGGATCTTTCGACTCGCACAGGGTAGAACCAGGGTTTTCTACCTTCCGCAAACAACCACTCTTCGGCTCATCTCGACATAGGATTCTGCGAACGTACAGCGCAAAATCCAGCTCATCTCATCGACTCACCATCAGCTCTTCGATTTGGTAACGTAGAACTCTGCGGAGCACCTTCGTTCTTTTTTTCATTTTCATCGGTTACGAGGGCTAGCAATGTCTGAGCCTAATTTCTCAGGCACCGGGGTGGCACCTGGTGATCCTGAAGAAAAAAAGGCATTGCTGGTCCCGGAACCCGCCATTCCTGCGAAGATGGCCCGATCACCTGCTCGGTTGCCAGCCGAGCTGGTGTTCAAGGTACAATCGCAGCAGCGACGGATCTCATCTCTGCGGTTTATTTGGAAGACTATCGAGGAGGGTCGGGAGACCCTTTCCGTGGTCTCCTTCAATAAGTTAGTCGAGCAGATTGATGAGCTTCACGGCGACTTTCGTAGGGAGCATGTGCTTCTGGAAGCGTCGTGGCCCAGCTCTCACACCGAGAACGATTATTTTAGTAATGACACACAGACCATCGAGGCCAAAATGGCAAAACGGTCTCAACCTGCTGCACCGGAAGTCACGTCGCCGAGGTCTAGGACAAAGCTGCCAGACATCAAGCTGCCGACCCTCAAGGGTGCCTATTCCGAGTAGCCAGCGTTTCGAGACTTGTTTTCATTGCTGGTCATCCGGAACACGAGGTTAGCCGACGTCGAGCGGCTGATGTACCTGCGTGGCTGCGTCACGGACTCGGTGGCGAAGCTCATTCAGTGATTCGCCCTCACCGACGAGTCGTTCACTTTAGCATGGGAGACCTTGGGGTCTCGTTTCGAGAACAACAGACTCGTAGTGCAGGAGCGGTTGGATGGACTGTTCGCGCTCAAGAGAGGATCACACGATGCAAAGTCAGTCGCTCGCGTCAACTGTCGCTTCTGCCTCCGAGGCCTACAAGGTCCTCACTTCGGTTGCCACGAAGGAGGAGTAGTGGGACTGCGTCATGGTGAGACTGCTCAGCAAGCAGTTTGACCAAGCGACACGCGAGGCCTGGGAGACAAAGTTGGGACCCTCATTTGGTTTCCTGACCTTTGCGAGGATCGAGGAGTTCGCTGAGACGAAGATTCGAGCAGTGGAGATAGCGATGGACACTCCTAAACCAAGTGCTAGCTCCATTCGTACGTCTTCGGCTTGCTCTCCTCCCGCAAAGGCCGGGACCCAACGTGCATCGGCTCATCATGCGGGTAGCACAGTCCGTGGCGCTCCGTTGTCACACACCACCTCGCTCGCGTATCCCTGTGACTGCTTTCGGGCTCTAGGACATTTCATCGTGATGTGCCCGGAGTTCCGTTAGCTTACAGTGGCTGCGTGGCGCAAGATGGCGGAGAAGGCGCGGCTGTGCCACACTGCCTGGGACGGCACAATGCATCGGCATGCCGCTCGACCCGCACGTGCAAAGAATGTTCAGGGCGGCGTCACACCATGTTGCATCCTGCAGCACTCCCTACAATCTCTTCCGACGCACAACACTTGCAAGCACAGTCGTCAACTGAATAGGACGCTGACGCAGTCGTCCTGTCATCGGTATATATCACACGGAAATTCTCAACCTTATTAGCAACTGCACTCACACACATTCATACATCGGCACTAACTCATCAGGCAAGACTTCTCATCGATCCTGGATCGGAATTGACATTTATTACGGAAGAACCCTTTTGTAAAGTCAACGCAACACGTAAGCACTCATCAATTTCGATCACAGGGATCGGTGGAAGGCACTCAACGCCGACACGTGGTTCGGTTCAACTCACAATGTGCTCCACACACACCAGGGAGAAAGTCACGGTATTGGTTCACAATCTCAATACGATTACTACTCATTTGTCATCTTTTGAGTCACCAGCTCGCACATGGACTCACATAGTGAAGCTGAAGCTGGCAGATTGGGACTTTCTCACACCACGATCGATCGACATTATAATTGGAGCGGATATCTATGGGCAGGTGATTAAACCTAACATTATCAAAGGCACCTCATCTTTGCCTATTGCAGAATTATCAATATTTGGTTGGCTCATCATCGGACATATTAACTCATGTCAACATGAAGCACTCACTGGTCATCACGCTGCCATGCAACACGATGATCAGGAATTACAGAACGTGGTCACAAATTTCTAGATTCAGGAAGAGCCACCAAAGAACATAGTCGGTCAATTCACACCAGATGAGCAGGCATGCGAGGATCATTTTCGCGACATGCAGCAACGTGATTCAACAGGCCGGTACATCGTTCGGCTTCCTCTCACATCTTCACCGGCAAATCTGGGAAGCTCATACTCACGGGCACTTCAGTGTCCTGCAGCACACAATTCGGAAAATCTCAAAAAATTCTGAATACGGTCAGCTCTACTCACAATTCATGGACGAATACGAACAACTTGGTCATATGGTGAAGGCATCAAAATCATCAACGAGTAAAATACAATATTATCTGCCTCACCACGGTGTACTAAGACCAGACAGTATCACCACCAAATTAAGGGTGGTATTTAATGGTTCTAGCTCAACATCTTCTGGAAAGTCTCTTAATGACATCATGCACACTGGACTTAATTTGTTGCTCAATATTTCAGACGTTCTCATTTGGATCCGTCACCATAGACACATCTTTGCCACTGACGTTACAAAAATGTATCGTAAGATCCGCGTTCATCATGAGGATTGGAATCTTCAACGGATTTTATGGAAAGATGATCAACTCAACACTGTGCCGTATCAATTAACAACAGTGACATATAGTACAAAAGCTGCGCCATTTTTGGCAGTTCGAACTCTGAGGTAGCTCACCGAAGATGAAGGCCATCGGTTTCCTCTTGTTGTGCCAGCCATCAAGTTTGGCAGGTACGTAGATGACATCTTCGGAGGGGCGGATTCGACTCATCAACTCATTGAAATAGTTCAACAACTCAAGGATTTGTATATGGCGCGCGGTTTTCCACTTGCCAAGTGGCACTCGTCGGACCTCAAAGTACTTGCTAATATTTCATCATCATCGTCAAGCTCAGCTATCTCAATGGACGACTGCGAGACAAAAATTCTTGGTTTGACTTGGCTTCCTAATAAAAACTCGTTCACCTTCGCATCTCGGTTCAACTCAACTCAGGAGAAGATCACAAAACGCCTCGCGCTTTCCGAGGAGGCTCAACTCTTTGATCCTCTCGGTTTCGTCTTACCTGCAGCATTGTTGCTAGCAAAACTGGTTGTATACGTTCAAGCCACACTCAAAGTCGAAATCTCATCTACTCCCCTGTGGACGGACTCGTCGGTAACTCTCACCTGGATCAAAGCTCATCCTGCTCGGTAAAAAGACTATGTCCGAAATGGAGTATCTCAGATACAAGAACTCACACCCATTGCTCAATGGCGTCACGTGTCAGGCACAAGCAATCCAGCTGATTGTACCTTGCGGGGTATCTCAACATCTCAATTGTCTTCTCATCAGTTGTGGTGGTCAGGCCCACCGTGGATGGTGAAACCTATTGAATTTTGGCCGAAAGCCTCAACTGACTCTGAAGATTTGAGCATTATGGAAGCCCGACCGGGGGTAGCTCTCCTCGCTGTAACTCTGACGCCAGAGTACCATTGGGATCTCACTCATCACTGTTCTTTACTCACAAAATTGTGTCGCCTCACCTCATTTTGTATCAGAGTAGTGGCCAGAATGAGGAATAGGTTAGAATTGGCAGGAACCGCTCCTCTCACAGCAGAAGAGGTCTTTTGGACAAGAGCAACACAAGCGGTATTTTTTAAACACGAGTAACAAGTGCTGCAGTCAACCTCTTCTCTTCCATCCTCTCACACCTTCAGTCGACTAACAGCTTCCATCGACCAGGAAGGTGTACTCAGAGTAGGAGGTCGCTTTGCTCAATCAGCACTCACGTATGAAGGAAGACATCCTACCGTTCTACCTCGTCATTCTCGATTCTCAACTCTCATTATTGATCAAGCTCACGTGCGGACTCTTCACGGAAGCTCTCAGCTCACATTAGTCCAAATAAGGCTAACTCATTGGATCGACGGCGGAAGAGCACCTGTGAAATCACACATTTTACATTGCGTTGTGTGTGCTCGGCTGGGAGGAGTTCGGGTTCAACAATTGATGAGTCAGCTTCCTCTGTCATGAGTCATACCAACGCGCGCATTCACTCACATAGGAGTCGACTACGCCGGCCCTCTCACACTCAAAACTTGGAAGGGGCGAGGAAATAAAACACACAAAAGCTGGATCTGCGTTTTTGTGTGTCTCGCCACTTCAGCTCTGCATCTTGAGGTAGTCAGCGACTACTCAGCTGATGGCTTCCTCTCAACGTTCAGGCGATTCTCATCGCGGCGCGGCATTCCTCAAATTTTGTATTCTGACTGTGGCACTAACTTCGTCGGTGCTCACAAATCCATAGGTCAGCTGTTCGGGAAGGCCTCTCAAGAACATCATATCATCGCTTCTTCTCTCGCAAATCAACAAATTGCGTGGAAGTTTAATCCACCTGCGGCTCCACACACGGGTGGCAAATGGGAAGCAGCTGTGAAATCTGTGAAATTCCATCTGCGTTGAACGGTGGGTGATACAGCACTCACGTTCGAAGAACTCACAACACTGCTGTCTCAAATCGAGGCTATACTCAACTCAAGGCCTCTGGAACCGCTCAGCGATGATCCTGATGATTCATCAGCTCTCACACCTGGACACTTTCTCATTGGTGAAGCACTCACTACTGTTCCAAAGCCTACGCTAGAGGATTTAGCAATTTCACGGCTCTCAAGATAGCAATTGTTGCAACAGAAGGTACAACAATTTTGGCGGCAATGGTTTGCTCATTACCTACAACGGCAGCAGTCTATTTCAAAGTGGCATCACCCCAATAATGTCATAAAAATCGGCTCTTTGGTTTTGCTCACGGATGAGCGCTTTCCACCGTGCAAGTGGCCACTTGCACGAGTCACAGCGTTGCATCCTGGCAAAGATGGGCTCACAAGGGTGGTGACACTCCGGACCGCTACTACTACGCTCACCAGGCTGATCTTAAAATTACCTGTCCTGCCCATCTCGTCCAACGTATAACATCAAATTACATTACAGGGAATTAATCATCAACCCCGTTGCTGATGACGGGCGGAATTGTTGGATAATCAGCTGGCGCACGGCGATTGATATGCGCTGTACGTCGACCTGTTGCCGCTGTGTGACACTGTGTTCGGCTATGCCGGAGATAGCCAAGGCAGGGCCTCGCAGAGCCGAGGCTGCGCCTCGCAGGCATGCTGCGTTAAGCAAGAGGTTATCTCTCTCTCTCTTGACTTTGGCTTCGCTTACCGGCTATCTCACTTATTTGACTCCAGCGCTCAACAACGCTTTTGTATCACGCAGCCATATTGTAAAATTAGACACTTACGTTAAAACTCACTTGAGCAGCGCACACATCTTGGCAACGCTCGGACAATTTTCATCTTTCTTCACCAGATCTTCTCAACTCTTTCGTTCTCACCAGGACTGAAATCAAGGTATGAGCACACCGTCACAATTCAGCGTAATTCAATAACGGTGAGGAGAGTAATACACATCGGTGCATCGTCATAAAGGTCTCACACTTCGCCATGCTCTGCAGCGTTGGTTGCATCACGGTCTGTCACAGTAAATTTCCAGCACTCAAGTAACAGAGTTGCATGTGCTTGCACTTATTCACTGTTCATTCTCTTTTACCATGTTACTGAATATTTACTGGAAATAATTAAATTATTCTACGCACTCTCATGTCTCATTGCGTGGCATACTCTGCAGCGCTGGCTGCAGCGCATACACTACACTCAATAATTACAGCACACGATTAATATAATTGGGTGCTACTCAAGTAATAAAATACAGCACACAATCAATATAATTGTGTGCTGGTCTCTCAACAAAATTCAACTCAATTTATTTTTGTATTTATTTTTATATCATTTATATTTTTCTAAATTTAATATATTTTTGTAATTGAAGTGCGGAAGGTGCAAATAAACCACTTTCTACACCCAAGGAATTCTCAAACAAATACAACCTCAACTATTTAACATATATAGTGTTGCGCCGCTCGCCATTTATTGACTATTTTAATATTATACAACTTGACTATTTCTTGTGGGCAATTCTGTGTTTCGACATTTATTTATCTAACCCGCCCCTCACCAGCCGTGCTCCAATCTCTGGCCAGCACATTCTAGCCTAAAATGGAGATAAATATAAATCATTTTTTCGTTTTGTTATGCCGGTACCGCGTTATTGGATAACTCGGTAATCGGTATAATATTAAAAAGTTATTATTTTGGGATCGTTTGCCGATTAGGAGTAGAAACTCGAGTAATTCGTGTAGACGTGAATTTATGTAAAAATGGAAATGTTTATTATAGGCAACGGCTACTTCCCGTTGTCTATTTAAAAGTAAAAAGAGTTTAATACAATAAAACTGTGGTTACGAGACCGTACGAGGAACCAACCTCTCGCATGTGAATCTACTGTTAGAATTTAATCATTCGCGATTAACCGTTCAGGTTGATGTCCAACTGTAGACTGATTTCAGCAAAGCAGTTAATTTGCTCCATTGACCGAAATCGAGTGTCGAAAGGATTCGTAATAATTTCATAATAATCTTAGCTTGCAAATTCCAAGCTCGAGCTCATTGCAGTCATTGCGGGCAGCTCGATGTTTACATTTGCACATTGTTCTACTTTGGTGAGCGGTCCTCACGAAAGGAGGACAATGGCGAAATAATGTGCAAAGAATTAGTTCGCGGTACAACATCCCTCCCCGCTTAAAAAGAAAAATTTTTCCTCTATAAAATTTTTCTTCGATTGGTTCCTGTATTTCCTCTTACAATGATATTCTCTATATTGGACAATACAGCAGACATAATACATAATGATCTCTATCATTTGACAATTTTTCTTTTGCTATTTTTTCTTCATGGTCGATCTGGCCATCGCACTCGGCTGACGGGGCGAGTTTCCCAAGCCCTGGTACGGTCGGATTGCGGTCGCTCCTGTGGCTGTTGTCGTCCAAGTGATCTCTAGATTTATGTTCACCTCGGCTGCTGCCGGAGTCGCTGCCTCGGTTGTCCTTGTCGGTGTCCGGTTCTGTATGGACCTATAACATTTGAACAGAAGGATGCCGACTAAAGCTATTGGTGCTATTGCACTCATTGTATACAGGTTAATTATGTGGGGAGGCGTCCCGGTTTCGCTGACGTCGTGGGTTTCGAGAGTCATCTCTGCTTGATCCTTGAGTTTCTGTAGCTTCTTTGGATTTTGCAGTACACTTCCTAGTGTAATTTCCTCTGGGGACTGGGTAAGAAGCGTCTGGGCTCCTATTTCCCTCAAACATTCTTATTCTAACCTTCTGCTCGACTATTTCGTCCGTTTCACGATGGCTCGTTTTATGCAAGACGGCATTTATGGGGTGTTACTCTGCCGTGAGGGCGACCTTACACCTGAAGATGTGCTCGGGGTAGAGCGCCTCTTCCGGCAGGACGCGCTTGATAGTCGTCATCCCTGCCCGTTCTGCCGACGGGTTTTCTAAATTACCAATTACTATGTATGACATGTTTTCCTTCGTGCTTTTTCAATTAAACAGGTCTTCATTTTACCTTGTTTCTCTTATTGGAGTTCCTTACCTTGCGCTTTGTGGAGCTCCCTACCCGCCTTTATTTAGCTTTTATTTCATTTTAGTGCTCTATAAAGAGCTTCAGGCGGTTTGCATGCACCGCCTGGGTTTTACGTCCCTTTCGGACTATGTAATTGACGGGGGGCCTCTTCTCTACTATTTCGTGAGGTCCCGTCCACTTCGGGGTCAGCTTGGCTGACCGCACCCTGCGCACCGTCTCGTCACGGAGGAGTATGCGTTCACCGATGCGGTACTCCTGCACCTGTGCGCCTTGGTCATACGTATTCTTTGACCTCCTTTTCGCGACTTCCAGGTTGTCGCGTGCTACTGTCCATGCGGCGCGTAATCGCTCGCGTAACTCGTGGACGTAATCATCGTAGGCATAGGTGCTGCGGGGCTCCTGTTTCACGGCGGTCGGCAACTCAGCCTCGCGTCCGTACACCAACACGTGGGGAGACAGTCCGGTCCCCGTATGTGGAGTGGTATTGTACGTAAACATTGCGTACGGCAGCTACTCGTCCCAATTTCCCTGATCCTCATCTAAGAAATTTTTTAGGTACTCAGCAAGTGCGATGTGACCTCTCCAAAGCGCCGTTCGATTCGGGATGATAAGCCGTAGTTTGTATTTTTTTAATTCGCAGCAGTCGACACATCTCTTTGAAGGTCGAGCTGAGGAAGTTCGTACCCTGGTCTGATAATATTACTTCCGGCGTTCCGTGCCGGCAGATTAATTCTTCTACTAGTGCTCTAGCGACTGTCGAAGCCTCTTGGTTCGGCAGTGATATCGCTGCACTGTATGTCGTGAGCGCGTCCTGGATGGTAAGTATATATTTTTTCCCAGATACGCTTTCTGGTAGCGGTCCTACGATGTCGACCGCTACCTTCTCAAAGGACCTCGATAGGGTGTCGGTTACCACCATCGGTACTCGTTCCTTTTTCCTGATTTTATTCCTTTGGCAGGATTCGCAGGACGATATGTAATTTTCCAAATCCCTTCTGAGGCCGGGCCCGTCGTACTTGGTCCGGATCCGATGCAATGTACGCCGTATACCCTGGTGCCTTCCTATGGGGGTGTCGTGGTATTCTTTAATTATTGTCAGGCGGTCATCGGTAGAAGGAATGGCTACGCCACTGCGGTAGTCGCTATACTTTTTATTAACGCTGTCTTCGTCCGTGCTGCTGGAAGTTCGTGGGCTACGGGCCCCGCCGTGCCTCGCTTCCTCAGGAGGCCTTTGCGGTGCTGTGTCCGCAGTTTCGTTACTCGGTGTGCCCCCGGTAGCTCCGCCGTTGGGTTGGCGAATCGTCCCCGAACTTGCCTTGCGATAAGATTGCGCCGAGCGCCCTGTCTGAGGCATCTGTCGTTACAAGAAACGGCTTCGTGAAGTCTGGATACTGCAGTATCGGTGCTGTGGTAAGGGCTGTTTTTAGTTCTTCGAAGGCAGCATCTCTTACTGCGGTCCACTCGAATTTAACCCCTTTCTGGGTTAATTCTGTGAGTGGCTTCGCGGTTCTCGAGAAATCTTTGATGAATTTCCGGTAGTAGCCAGCTAGTCCGAGGAAAGATTGTACTCCTTTTATATCTCTCGGTACTGGAAATCCCCTTACTGCTTCCAGCTTCTGCGGATCAGCACGTACGCCCTCTTCGGATATGATGTGGCCGAGGTACTGCGTTTCCTTGCGCAGGAACTGGTACTTGCTCGGTTGCACTGCTAATCTGGCTTCTCTTAGCCATTGCAGTACCTCTCGCAGCCTGTCATTGTGCTCCTTGAAGCTCTTGCCGTGAATTACTATGTCGTCTAACTACACATAGCATTTGACGCCCTGTAGTCCTGCCAGCGCGGAGTTCATCAACCTCTAGAAAGTCGGTGGAGCGTTTTTGAGTCCGAAAGGCATTCGGTTATACTCAAAATGACCCTCCGGTGTGGAAAATGTGGTCTTTTCCTTGTCTTGCTTTGCCATCGGGATTTGATGAAATCCAGAGGCGAGATCCAAGGTCGTATAGTATCGGGCCCTTCCCAGCTGGTCCAATATCTCGGTGATATTAGGCAGTGGGTACGAGTCTCCGATGGTGGCTTCGTTCAGCTTCCGAAAGTCCACTACTACGCACATTTTTCTCACTCTGGCTGCGTCAGGTTTCTTCGCTACAACCAGCAGCGGCGCGTTCCTCGTTAATGCCTTCCTCTAGCATTTCGCGGGTCTGCCTCTCCACTTCCCTCTTGTGGGTCTCGGGCAGCCTGTATGGGTGCACCGTAATGGGCTGCACCCCATCCTTAAGGGGTATCACATGTTCTACCATAGGCGTGCACGGCAGCCTGTCCCCTGGTGGGTGGAACACGTCTTCGAATTCGCATGTGATTTTGTCTAGCTGTTTGCGCTCTTCTTCGTTGAGGTTGGTCGTGTCAAGCTCCTTGGCTAATCATGCGATGTGGTCGGCCCCTCGCTCTGTGCTGACGGCGCATACCTCTATAGCGGCCGCCTCGGCCGCTTGACCTACTGCAGCTTCCTCGAGCGGCTCGAGTTTCACTACGGGGCGTTGCTCCTCTACCACCTGCTCAGTAGTATTTATTAAGCTGATTGCACAGCTACTACCGTGCAGCGGCGTAACGCAGGCACCCATGATGACCCCGTCCTCGAGCTCTACTCTGGAGAGCAATCCAACGAGTTTGCTCGTTGTTGCGGTGTAGGTGACTGTCTCGCTGCGTGGCGGCAGAGATACCCTCGTCGTGCAAGATATCGGCCTTGTGGCGCTTGATGAAATCCATGCCTAACAGCCCTATCACCCCTAGCGGCACATTATTTGGGACTATGTAGAACCAATGTTCCACGTTTATGCCGGTGTTTCCAGCACAATTTTCGCTATACCGAGGGGGGTGAATTTTTCACCTGCCACACCTTGCAGTTCCACGGTGCACCTGCTCACCATGGTTTCGGGCTTGAGGCATTCCTCCTTCAATATCCTGCACTGGGCCCCTGTGTCCGCTTTAAGGGTGAGCAGCCCGGTCGTGGCTAACGGTGCAACGATATCGAAGTCGCTGGCCGTAGCGCTGGACGCCGGCAGCGTTACCTGCAATAACTGCTGCGTCGTTTTCCTCCTGCGCGCGGGTCTCTGCTGGGCCGTGAGTGTATTTATTCTCATCGTTCCCAGCGGGTTGGCATCGGTATTCGACCGACCTGCACCTGCATTTACCGTGGACCTTTCATTCTTGCCCCCTGAGTCCCTTGGACGTTGGGGATGCTGCGGAGACTGGGCAGGATCGCTCTTGTTCTGCGACAATCTTTTCCTGCAGTATTTTCACATGTGGCCCCTTTTTTGGCAATAGTTGCATACGACGTCAACGTTGTGAATGGATGTATTCTCACTGGGCATCGGTAGGCTTACTCTTCCCGATCTGCGGGTGCAGTCTCGAGCCACGTGTCCTGGCTTCCCGCAGGTAAAACAATTCTCACTCTGCCGGGACGGTGCACCTTGGGACCTTCTGGGATGGCTTAGTGCTCCACCTACCCTTCCCTTTGGCTGCACCATGTTGATGATCTCTATGGCCCCTGCCACAGAGTCATGCAGCGTTTGGTAATTTCTAGCACGCACCAGCACTTGCAAGGGGTCCGCCAGGGCCCCTTGTTTGGACGAAGGGATTCGCCCCGACGGCGAGAGCTCGAATAGCGCCCTGCGCACTTCGTAAACGATGTCCCCTACGGCTGCGGCTAATCCGGCTGTGGGGTCTATCTCTGCGTTCGGCAACGTCGTCTCTAGCGAGTTGCCCCTATTTCTTGGTCGGGCTCCTCTAGGCTCTGATATGTTTATTTCGCGACGGGCTTGACTTTAATATTTCCCAAACAAAAATAATCTCACGAGAGATATATGTCAACGGAATATTTTACTGAATCTCGGTTTCGACGCTACTGGCTTTGATTTTTTTTTTTTTGAGGCTAAATGTATATATTACGTAACCGCCACTTACAGGAAGATGGTCTGGAAGATAATCCTCTCCATGGAGTTACTCCTTGGGTGCAATTCCTTCGGTGCTGTAGACCTGTTGTCCCGTAGCTCCCCTCGAAGGTTGGTCCAGTTGTCCTCCCTGGTACCGTTGACCCGTCTCTTGGTGGTTCCTGGGCTCGTCTTCTGTGCGTCGGGAATGGCTGCGCGACGGCTTTGTCTTGAGTAGCAGCTTCGCGTACTCGTTTGCACACTTTGTGCGGTTTTCCGCGACTTGACTTGACACTGTCAATCGGGACTTTAAACGGTTGACATACGTCACACCGCACCGACGGTCACTTCGCGTCTTCACGTTAGATTAGTCGGGTTTTACGAACTACACTGGCGTCCTTTGCACAAGTCGTAGTCGTCACTATAAAGTCACTCTTAACTTTGTCCAAAATACTTTTTGTCCGAATAAATTACGTAACACTTATTACTTCAGCAGATCCCACCGCTGCCACCTAATGTTATGCCGGTACCGTATTATTGGATAACTCGGTAATCGGTATAATATCAGGGGTACAAATTGAAAATGCGGGTTTGATAACAGATGGCGTTACTAACGCTATACGCATCAGGCAGTACTGTGACTATGTTCATGTCAAAGCTACGTCTTATAGCTTTAATTTTCAGTATGTGTCAATTTGTCGCAGTGTCAAATTCATAGTTTTTTTGAGCTCTCAATATGTCGAGTTTCGTGCCAACAAAACAGCATTTGCGGGAAGTTTTAATTTACTTCTTTAATTTGAAGAAAAGTGCTGCTGAAGCACATCGATTGGTCTCCGAGGCTTATCCGAGTCATGTTCCATCGGTTTCAACGTGCGAGAGATGGTTTGTGCGGTTTAGAAGTGGTGATTTTGACGTTGAGGACAAAGAGCGGCCGGGCCAAGTGAAAAAGTTTGAGAATGCTGAATTGGAGGCAATACTCAATGAAGACTCGTGTCAAACTCAACAAGAGCTCGCAGATTCATTGGGAGTGACACAACAAGCCATTTCCCATCGTATAAAAGCCCTCGGAATGATCCAAAAGCAAGGACATTGGGTGCCGTATGAGCTGAAGCCGAGAGACGTCGAGCGCCGTTTTTTTGCATGCGAACTGCTACTCGAACGGCAAAAACGGAAGGGTTTTTTGCATCGCATTGTCACTGGTGATGAAAAGTGGATCCATTACGATAACCCGAAGCGCAAAAAATCATATGGTTACCCCGGCCATGCATCATCATCGACGGCCAAACCAAATATTCACGGCGCCAAGCTCATGCTCTGTATTTGGTGGGACCAGCTGGGTGTGGTGTATTATGAGCTATTGAAATCGAACGAAACCATCACAGGAGCACTATACCGAACTCAATTGATGCGTTTGAGCCGCGCACTCAAAGAAAAACGGCCACAATACGAGCAAAGACACGACAAAGTAATTTTGCAACATGACAACGCTCGGCCACATGTTGCAGCGCCGGTCAAAACATACCTACAAACGCTGAAATGGGAAGTCTTACCCCACCCGCCGTATAGCCCAGATATTGCTCCTTCCGATTACCACCTTTTCCGATCGATGACACATGGCCTAGCTGACCAGCGCTTCCATTCTTACGAAGAAGCCCAAAAATGGGTCGATGACTGGATAGCAGCCAAGCCGGCCGAATTTTTTCGCGACGGTATCCGTAAATTGCCAGAAAGATGGGAAAAAGTTGTGGCTAGCGATGGACAATACTTTGAATAATTCATTTGTTACCATTTTTTCAGAATAAACGTTCAAAAATAGAAAAAAATCCCGCATTTTCAATTTGTACTCCTGATATTAAAAAGTTATTATTTTGGGATCGTTTGCCGATTAGGAGTAGAAACTCGAGTAATTCGTGTAGACGTGAATTTATGTAAAAATGGAAATGTTTATTATAGGCAACGGCTACTTCCCGTTGTCTATTTAAAAGTAAAAAGAGTTTAATACAATGAAACTGTGGTTACGAGACCGTACGAGGAACCAACCTCTCGCGTGTGAATCTACTGTTAGAATTTAATCATTCGCGATCAACCGTTCAGGTTGATGTCCAACTGTAGACTGATTTCGGCAAAGCAGTTAATTTGCTCCATTGACCGAAATCGAGTGTCGAATGGATTCGTAATAATTTCATAATAATCTTAGCTTGCAAATTCCAAACTCGATGCTTACATTTGCACATTGTTCTACTTTGGTGAGCGGTCCTCACGAAAGGAGGACAATGGCGAAATAATGTGCAAAGAATTAGTTCGCGGTACAACAGTTTCGTACCTTCTTTCAAACCCGGGACGTAACACTATCAATAATTACCCCAAGATATTTGGTATTTTCCACTAGTTCTAAAATAGTGCCATCTAAACACTATGTAATATTTTTTCTCAATTCTTTCCTTATACTTCTAATTATCATAAACTTAGATTTTGCAGCGTTCATGTTAACTTATTTATATTCATCCAATTTTCTACTATAGGTAATTTAAATTGTTCATATTCTTTTCTACCTCTTCGCTGCTTCCTCCTTTCACATATATTATTGTGTCGTCTGCAAACATTTTAATGTTACATTCTTCTGGACAGATTTGCACAATATCATTTATGTATATCGTGAATAGCAAAGGTCCTAGTACTGATCCCTGTGGAACTCCATCATTTGTTTTGACCACTGGTCGTTAAATCTAACTATTTGTGTCCTGTTACTTATATATGACCTTAACCATTCTAGTACCATTCCTCTCATTCCGTATTGATATAATTTATCCAATAGTCTATCCCTATCTACTGTTTCGATTGCCCATTTTTAATCCAGAAATATTACTCCTACAATGTTTCCTTCACTGACTATCATCTTCCGATCATCAATGACAGTTTGAATTGCTGTCTCACAAGAATGATTTTTCCTAAAACCCGATTGGTGTTCTGTAATAATGTCATTATTTTGTAAATACATTTCTATTTGCTCTCTTACTACTAACTCTAATACTTTCTCATATATTGGCAATATATTTATTGGTCTGTACTCACCTGCTTTCTTTGGCTTTTCTATTATGGGAATCGGTATTATTGTGGATATTTTCTATCCCTCCGGATATGTACTTTTATTTAATGAATCATTTATTACCTTTAATAATTCTTCCCCTATTACATAAAAGCATGCTTTCAATAGATCACTAGTTATTCCTTCATCTGTTCCTTTTTTACATGGCAAACCCATAACGATTCGTTCTAATTTATATATATCTATCAATTCAAAATTCTCTATTGTATTCCTACTTGTTATAACATAAGTATTTTTATTACCTTTATTAGTCTCCACACATATGGACTCAATGATATCATCAATACTCTGTATATAATACAGATTAAACTTGTCTGCAAAAATACATTCGCCTGTGTTTCGTTATATCTCAAAATCTACATTATTTATTTCTTTTACCCCCGCTTTTTCTCCTCTTAATACTCCTTTTAAAGTTTTCCATAACATTAGAGGGTCATCTTTATTATTGTCTGTTACGTCCAGCGTCCTCATATGAATATATTATTTTTATCTTTTTATATAAATGCATTGGGTCACTGCGGTGCCCGTATACTGCTCTGCTTACCATAATATAAATACTATTTCAGTAAATACTATGAATTAATATTTTACTTTACTACTTATATTAATTAAATAATAATAATAATAACAATAATATAATAATGAATTTTGCAATGTAAGCACTCATAAACATTTATATTTAGGTACGCAGACATAGATCTAAAATATTACATACCTATACGAAATTGTCCGTGGGGAGTGCAATGAGAGGAGGGCAGATGCAAATAATCGAAGCACACTCTTCTGAAATCAATTGATACTTGCCGCATTAACTCGAAAACCAAAAGTCGGAAAAGGTTGGCAATACAAATATCCTTAATCTACAACCCCTGGCTGTTCAAATCCAAGGGGTGCCAAACCACTGTACTAAGAAATAATTGTGGTTCAGTGGTTGGCCACTATTGGAAGCGAACTAAGGGGGTTTGCCCGTATCTGCCTCTACCATTGATCATTCCCTAGCACCCCCGCTTAGAATTAAGAGGGACTTATGCCTGTATGATGCCATAACATCCACGGTGAGGAATGTTGTTGTCGGCCGATCTAATACCATTGATGTAGTCGGCTCCGATAAGGGCAATGAAACCAGAAACTATCATAACATCCACGGTGAGGAATTTTGTTGTCGGCCGATCTAATACCATTGATGTAGTCGGCACCGATAAGGGCTCCTATGTAACCAAAACTACCAAGATAACCTTGCAGCCACCTTGAAGTACCGTGAGAGAATTATTATTCCCTTCACGAGTCAAAGATGCACAGTGGAATGATATTTAAGCAAGTAAAGCAGAACAGGTCAGTGCAGTAATTTTCGCACAGTCTTCATCAGTCTTTCCGGTCTATTTAACTAATCAAGTCATCAGGCATCAGTCCCACGCGACACTCAGAGAGTACTTTTAAATTTATGTATTAACGTGTTTTACAACGGATTAGGGCGCTTGGGAAGGTGACGAGCCTCTCAACGGTCAGTGCATTAAAGCAAACACCGGTTTTTGTTGAGTTCTCGTGTTATAAACTAACGCGAGCCGAACACTAAAAGCGTTAACATTCGGAACTAACCATTATTGAATACACAAGTGTCAAAATAAATTCATCATCAAACAATTAAGCCGTGAGTGATTCAAATTCCAACTATCCTCCTACATTCGACGGGGATTGAACGTCATCCCTAGCAACAAGCAAATACCACAGTGACTATAACCCCGGGAAACTACGTGTTGAGTCGGTTCGGTAGTGCAGGTCCCTTGCGGAATTGATGCACGCCTACTGTCTTGGCATTGTACGGCCCCCTGGAGGAACTCATTGGCAGTTCATTAATTTCATACAGCCATCAGGTTGACCTCGTTTCGATTTGGCTACACATACCGCACTGATCAACCTGTGCAGAACCCCTGCGGAACACATGCACGATTAGTGGTATAGTATGATGTGGTTGGTCGAGGAGAGATCCAGCTTGTAGGTTTATAACTCGTTAAATTCAACAAGCGTCGTCCTAGCTCCTCCATCTCAGACCTCCTTCTTCTATCGTCATAGAACATTCATGGCCAGACGACGCGGAGGCCGCAAATACCAAATCCGTAGAGTGCATTCAATCGTTGCTTAAACACTGAGCCTAGTGAATTCCCTCAAAGACACGCTCACACCGGAGCAAATCGCAACCGGTTTGATCGCCCTCAGTGAACCCATTAATAACTGTCGTTTACCAAGGGGCAACAACCGTACTGTTGCAAAAGTAGTTCAACGAGCGCGTGCGATACAACCTCAAAACCGGTCATAGTCAGTAACGTGTCATACGTGGGACCTACGATCATTATCGCCGAAACCAGAACAGCAGTACCTGCTGTACCGGACCATCCAGTTCCTGAACCAGCGGTTCCAGTACCAAGGAAGAACCCAGAAGCTATTCCACGACAACCGGCGACCCGTCGGCGATTCACCAAGGTGGTCCGGCGAAAGCATCGTACAACCATCAAACTGAGCAACATCCCAGTCATCACGATTGATTAGAATATACCCGCTACGCCCTACGTTCAACCACGCAGCCTAACACAATGAACGACCGTAACCGGTGAGTCACCAAACATTAGCATTCTTATAATATTCGTGTTACATCGAGAGAGAATTTCTGTTTAGCCCACATTAGTTAAAATTTCTAAGGTTAGTGAAGGTCTCCTCCCTACCGGTGAAGCCCGGTTCAAGCGAGATCTAATTTCTGCCCGAAATCCTGTGGCGTCCTTGTGCGCATTCATATCTTGAAAATCAAGATCTGTTGGTAGGACGTAACATTGTCTATCATAATTTCATAATATTCTTTATTTTTGTTCCTAATCAATTTAACAACCATATTTCTTTCAAGTTTAAATTGCAGCCAGTCTTGTTCAATGTCTGTATGCACCGCTCTAGTATATGCTTCGTCCCTTTTCTTTATAGCTACCCTTATATCATCCGAATACCATTTTTTTCCTTCTCATATCTTTGGAATTTTAAACTTCCTCTTTGGTGCAACTATATCTAATGCATCTACTATACTTTGAACGAAATTTTCTGCTCTTACGTTTACATCTAATTCATCTCTATACTCTCTTCTTTCTTCTATTGCTTCAAAAAATTTACTTATATGAAATTTAGTATAATTTCTACTAATAAATTCTCTGTATTTTTCACCCACGTTGCTTATAATAAGTTCAATTTTTATCCAAGAATGATCTGTTATTTTCGGTTTATCATGCACTTTACAATTCACCTTACTATTCGTAAAAACCAAATTTATCAATGTTTTACCATCGTAACTCGCGTTGGCTTATCAATGTATTGTTTCATGCCTAAATATGACATTTCTATTGTTAATTTCTTTGTATAAAACGAATCTTTCATTACATCTATATTAAAATCTCCGACCATTATACATTGTCCCTTCACTACCAATAAGTCCAATACATCCTCCAAAAATCGTATAAAGTCACCATCCGACGCACTCGGTGAGTGGCACACAACGGCGATCGTACCTTTAAACATACTGTCTTTCACTTCTACCGCTACACACCAACAGTTAGATATTAATTTTTTCCTTAATATTACTTTATATTTGATATCGTTTCTTATTTATAATATAACTCCCCCTGTATTCCTGTTTTCCGAATCACATCAACGAAACAATAATTTGGCACATTCACCTCACTATCTTCAATATCTGGTATCAATCTTGTCTCCGATAGTGCCAGAATTGCCGGGTTCATCCTCTTCATAACCTGATGTTAGATTTATTCCGAGTGTGCCATCAAACTTTGAGCGTTTGTGTATACAATTGCCTCTTTCCGTGATTGCTACTTACCAGAATCCCAACCAATTCTTTTCTCCGCTTCTTCTAATGCTCTGATGTAAGTTGGACACTCCAGACTCAGAGCATCATGTTCATCATTTATCTTCGAATTGTACGTCTTATTTTTATACATACAATTTATACATCTCTTTCTTCTTGCCGTACATTCACTTGTGTTGTGATCTCCTGCACACTCATGACATTTTTTTTGCCGTGTACAATTTTTGGCAATATGGTAGTAACTCCAACACTTGAAGCATCTTCTCACGCTATAGTGGTTGAATACCATACATTTCCTCCATCCTATATTTATTTTTCCTCTTTTTAAAATTAGTTCGTGTGTTACTTCATCTACCTCAAGTATCGACGAGCCTTCTTTGCTATCTCTTCTGGTTCTTGTAGTCCCTACTCTTCTTTCGTTGCTAATTCTCTTCACCACTCTTATGTAAAATCCTCCTTCTTTCCCATCGATATTATTTTGCTTCTTGATCGTATTTATTAAATCTTCGTCTTCTAGTTTCATTTGTTCTTCATCAACATATATAATTTTAACTTTGGCTTTATCTTCTTTGGTTCCATTACCTCGAATTCTTTGCCCAGCTTCTCACTCACTGTGTCTCTCAACTGTTTTATTGCTCTCTCACTCTTGCATCCAAGTATAACAAATCCTTTACCTCCTTTCCTGATTTTTGTTATTTCTACAGCTAGATTCTTTACATCTCTCTTCTCTTTTACTATCTTCTTGGTGGTCTCGCTCTCCTGTTCCTTTCTCGGTTTAACGACTAGTATGCCTTCTTTCTTTTTTTTCATTGCCTCACTATAACTTCTTTGTCCATTTCATATCATCTCAGCGTTTTCTTCATGCATATTCTGTTTTATCTCTTCTAATTTCCGTTTGAAAGCTACGAACTCCTCCCGAATTATTTGCTTTATCATCATAATGATTTCACTTTTGTATGCTACCTCATCCTTCATTTCCTTAACTGTTTTCACCAGCTAGTCTATCTTTGTATCCATACTCAATTGCTTCTTACTTCCTGATGTAGTTGCTATTGATCCTACGGATCCTCTTGAGCCCAGTCTTTCCCTGGCACTGCCCGTCGCGGGTGTCTTTCTCAACTCTCGTTTTCACTTCCAACAGAAATTTCAAGAAACGGACCTTCGCATTTCACTACCTAATTGTTATTGCCATAATCCTGTATTTATTTGCACATCCCGGATGGAAGAAACACTTTATACATTTCTTACAATGCAAAACCACGTTCTTCACATCCTTCTTACATGCAGAGCATCGGTACTCAGTATATTCGGTTCCAAACATGTCGGTTATACCGACTGATACCACCGACATATATCAATGATACATATTTTGTCGCGGAGAAGTGCATGAAAAATCAACGAAGCTTTTCATCGAATTTCATCAGTGTGCATTGATTTCAAAGTGTGTTGCAAATTAGTGCGTGCTTACGTCATCCACCGGTAGTCATATGATGACGTTGTAGACGAACGACGACGAACGAGAAGTAAGAGACAGCATGTTCAGTGGGTTGACGAAGTTGTGTAATGATAAACACAGCTGGTAAGAATGCACACTCTTGCACTTACAATACCGTCCCTCGAAGACGTTCGCGACACTAGGTAAACACGATTGTTTCGACGATTTTACACCAGCAAATGTCAGTTTTGCACGTATATGACGATTAATGTGTCTGTGCACTCCATGAAGGATCGTCGCGGTGACAGCCAGTACTCTAACTGCGACAGTTATCAAAGTTTTATCTGAAAGTTAAAAATGTAATAAAACACTGTTATTAGTACTACACTTGAATAATCATATGGCACATGATGCACTACAACATGCTCCACAGAATAGTACTATTTTTCAGGATTTTGGAGCCATTATTTCAATTATATAAACGAAAGAAGACAGAGCCGAAATTAAACACAACTTTCAGATATTTGATGAAGAGAGAGAGAGAGAGAGAGAGAGAGAGAGAGAGAGAGAGAGAGAGAGAGAGAGAGAGAGAGAGAGAGAGAGAGAGAGAGAGAGAGAGAGAGAGAGAGAGAGAGAGAGAGAGAGAGAGAGAGAGAGAGAGAGAGAGAGAGAGAGAGAGAGAGAGAGAGAGAGAGAGAGAGAGAGAGATTGATTGATGTTTATTAGCTTTCTCAGCTATTTTATACACAGTGTTACATATTTTTCTTACATCTACATACATCTTACTTTACTGTTGACACAACATACTCCTTTAACATTCGTTTAAACTGTTCTACTTTTTCGCAACCTTTTAGTTCAGTTGGCAATGCATTATATATTTTCACTCCTTCATAGTTCATACTCATTTGTGCACTTCTCGTTCTTCTAAATTGTATTACTATATTTTCCGCTTGCCTTGTTTCCCTACCACTCTTCGTTCCTACTATTTGTAGCCGATTTTTAAATTCTTTTGGCAGTAGATTCTTCACGGCTTTAAAGATGAATGTACAGACGTTATAGTACTATCTTTGCCTTATGGACATAAATTATACCGCGCTCAGCATATCTTCTACCTTCGCATAGCGGTTGCATTGTAATATAACCCTCATTGCTCTGTTCTACGCGATCTGCAGTTTCTTCAACTCTGTTTCACCCATAGCTACTAACAGTGTTGCACAATACTCAAAGTGAGGTGCTATGATTGCTTTATATATCACACATCGCGTATACGCAGATACATAATTCCCCATTCTGTTTAGAAAGCTCGTTTTTTTCCCTATTTTTTTTAACATATACTCACAGTGGTGTTTGAATCGTAGCTTGTCATCAATAATAATACCCAAATATTATATTGAGTCTACTTTCTCAAGTTTCGTTCCATCCAAACACTTCAGTACAATATTCCTACTCACGACTTTCCTTACACTGCTGACAATCATATATTTTGTTTTCTCTACATTCATTTTTAATTTATTTCTTTCCATCCACTTTTCTACTATTCTCAATAACATATTCATCTTTCTCTCCACTTCCGCGCTGCTTTTTCCAGGTACATATATCACTGTGTCATCAGCAAACATTTTTATTGCACATTCCTCTGGACACAAATTAACTATATCATTTATATATATATAATAAACAGCAACGGCCCTAGTACTGACGCCTGCGGTAGACCATATTCGTTGGGAATAACTTCAGACCATTTATCATTGAATCGAACTTGCTGTGTTCTATTTCTTAAGTACGTTCTGAACCACTCTAATACCCTGTCTCTAATTCCATATTGGTATAATTTGTCTAATAATATATCCCTGTCGATTGTCTCAAACGCTCTTTTTAAATCCATGAATATTACTCCTACCATTTTTCCTTTACTAATGTACACTTTCCATTCATCTACAACAGTTTGAATCGCCGTTTCACACGAATATTGCTTTCTAAATCCTGACTGATGCTCCGTTATGATGTCATTGGTTTCTAAATATTTTTCAATTTGATTTTTTACTACTAATTCGAGCACTTTTTCGTATAATGGCAACATATTAATTGGTCTGTAATGACTTGCTTTTATGGCTTTGTTTATTTTTGGGATCGGTATAATTGTAGAAGTTTTCCAGCTGTCCGGGCAACATCCCTCCCGTAGGGATCCATTTATTATTTTCACAAATTCCTCTTTTATTGTACTGAATGCCATTTTTAGTATATCACTTGATATTCCTTCTTCCGTTCCCTTCTTTTTCGGGAGTCCCATCACTATCTTCTCCAGATCCTTTATTTCAATATGATTGAAGTTTTCCATTATGCTTTTATTGTTCATCCTTATCCCTGTTATAATTCTTCTTCGGTTTGGACTTCCAGACGTATCCCGTTGTATTGAATCAACTATATTCTTTACACTTTGCACATAGAACACATTAAATTTATCAGCTATACTACCTCCCATCATGTCATTCAATATCTCAAAATCTATATTCTCTACTTCTCTAGTACCCATTGATTCTCCTTTAATTACTTCTTTTAACGTTTTCCACATTTTTGTCGGATCCTTCTTATTATCGTCTATCATCTCTTCATAATATTCCTTCTTCTTTTCTCTTATTAATTTAACTACCGCATTCCTTTCTACTTTAAATTGCTGCCAATGCTCCTCCAAACCAGTAGTAACTGCTACTCCGTATGCCTTATCTCTTCTTCTTGCAGCTACTACTATGTCTTCTGAATACCAATTTTTATCCTTCCCATACGCTTGGAATCTTCACTATTTTTCTGGGTGCAAACCTATCTAGAGCACCCACTATGTTATCAACGAGCATCCTTGCTCTTTGGCTTACTTCTACCTCTTGAACTTGTCTTGTGGTAATGCTTAACATCCGTGTAAATTCCTTCACATCAATTTTACTATAGTTTCTTGTTTTATATTCTCTATACTCATTCCTTTTGTTCCTGTTACCTAATATGACTTTTATTCATGCATGATCCGTTATCTTTGGCTCATGTTCCACCTGCACTTGTGCACACCTATTAGCAAATAATAAATCGATAGTAGTTCGACTGTCTTGCGTTATTCTTGTTGGTTTATTAACGTATTGCTTCATTCCTAGATTCAGCATGCCTGTTATCAACCTCTTTTTGTAGAACGTTTCTACCGTGACATCTATATTAAAATCACCTATTATCAAACAGTCTCCTTTTATTGTTAGTTCCTCAGCTATGTTTTCTATGTGTCTTATAAATTCAGCATCCGACGCACTTGGCGAATGATACACAATTACTATCACTCCTTTATAATGTTCGTCCTTGACCTCTATTCCAGCACACCAGCAGTTTGATTCTATTTTATTTATTGGTATCATATCAAATTTAATATCATCTCTTATGTATAAGATTGCACCACCTGTATTTCTATTCTCCGCATCACATCTGACTGCACTATAGCCCGGCATATACACTTCTCTGTCACCAATTTCAGCTGTCACTCTGGTCTCTGATAACGCTATGAATGCGGGTTTCATTTTATCCACTATTTGGTATCGTATTTCATCCTTATGTGCTATCAGACTTTGTGCATTTGTATACCATAGCATTTCCTCCTTCAGTAATTGCTAATCGTCCCATCCTGCTCTCCTCTTCTCTCCTTGGATTGCTCTTTTGTACGTTGGGCATTCCCGATCTAATGCATCATGTTCCATGTTTATCTCTAAGTTGTATGCTTGGTTTTTAAACATGCAGTTTATGCACCTGTTTTTTGTCGCTGTGCATTTACTCGTTTCGTGGTTTCCCGCACATTAATGGCATGTTTCCTTTCTTGTGCAGTTCTTGGCTATATGATAGTAGCCCCAACATTTGTAGCACCGCTTCACATTGACGTGGTTGTAAACCGGACATTTTCTCCGTCCCACGCTGATGGAGAGAGAGAGAGAGAGAGAGAGAGAGAGAGAGAGAGAGAGAGAGAGAGAGAGAGAGAGAGAGAGAGAGAGAGAGAGAGAGAGAGAGAGAGAGAGAGAGAGATTGATTGATTGATTGATAGTTTACTTATGCCTTGGTAAACCTTTGGCAACATGTGTAAAATAACAATGAAATTATAATTAAATATAATTAATATATGCTATTAATTATAGTAAAATTAGAAAATAACTAAATAATAAATCAAACATAATTAAGAAATAACAAAGAATCCAAATTCAAATTATAATCTAAGTAACAGAATATTAGAATCAAAATGAAATCGAATAACAATGTATAAAAATATATAAAAATAAATAAAAATAAAAAATATAATAAAATAAAATAACAAAATATAAGAAACATAAGAAATCTTAATTTAACCAAGAAATGACAAAATAACAAAATATCGCGAGTCAAATCAAAATAAGTACTATTTAAGTATAATAAACTGATAAACTAATAATAAAATTTCAGTATACAAAATTCTAGAATTCACAATGTAACAAAAAAGAAAAAAAATAAATATATATATTAAACCAAGTCTACATGGTCAAACAGGTGAGCATATAGACGTATCTTAAAGATATCTAAGCTAGACGATGAAGTAACAGTTGTCGGTAAAGAATTCCACAGAGAAATTCCTGAGATAAAATA
This sequence comes from Cylloceria caligata, assembly GCA_963942595.1. NCBI lineage: Eukaryota > Metazoa > Arthropoda > Insecta > Hymenoptera > Ichneumonidae > Cylloceria > Cylloceria caligata. Next base: position 33,769,752 of record OZ012704.1, on the reverse strand, counting down.
CGCTTGTTGATAAGTCGTTGTGCGATACGAAGGTGTAATAAATATGGACCTTGGTCTCCTCTCAGAGCGCTGAGACATTATACCCTGACTTTGGAATAACTCTAGAATATAGGCTGGTGCTTTTTTACCGATACCATTGTACAGGGTGTCCGCCGGGAAGGTATACTACTTTGTTTCGCCGCCATTTTGGTAAACGTTAGTCTTGACAGTTCATATTTGGCAGTCGTGAAGTAGACACGTGGCAAATTTATTATGGAAAAATATTCGATAAACCAACGTGTTTTAATCGTTAAAAGCTCGCCCATGACAGCTCGCCCATGACAACCCCGATTTTCATGAAAAAATCACAATGAGTGACGAGGCACATTTTCATTTAAATGGATATGTGAATAAACAGAATAGTCGGTTCAGGGCAATGGAAAACCCTCAAATTATTCATCAGTCACCTTTACATCCATTAAAAGTGACAGTCTGGTGTGCAATTTGGTCAGGAGGAATCATTGGACCTTACTTCTTTGAAAATCAAAACGGCGTAACGGTAACTGTGAATGGGGAGCGATATCGTGATATGATTGAAAACTTTTTAACGCCACAACTGCATGCTTTGGGCTTGATTAACATGTGGTATCAACAAGACGGTGCCACATCGCATACAGCCAGGATTACAATGGAATTTCTGCGAAACCTCTTTCCACAACAAGTTATTTCAAAAAATGGTGATGTTCATTGGCCTCCACGGTCGCCTGATTTGACTGCTCCGGACTTCTTTTTGTGGGGATATCTAAAAAGCAAGGCTTATGCAAACAAACTAGAAACGCTCGAGCAACTCAAACAAAATATTCGTGATGAAATTAATGAAATACCGCGTGAAATGTGTGAGAATGTAATGAAAAATGTGCTCAAAAGGGCTTGCATTTGTGAGGCTAACAGATGCGGACATTTATTTGATATTGTATTCCATACATAATTGCCGACATTAAATAAAACATTTATCAATATAAGATCCATTCTCTTTCATTTAATCAAAAATTATAAACAACTAAAGTAGTATACCTTCCCGGCGGACACCCTGTACATAGAAATACCGAGAAAATTGATGCGTCGTGATTTAACAGTAAGCCAGCCAAGTCTACGCCTATAAGGTGTGATGTGCGTATCAAGTCGGAGATCAAAAATAAAGCGAATGCAAGTATTTATGAGCCGTTCGAGCGTTGTGTTCAGTTCTTCAGTTAGGCCATGATAGACTAGACAACAATAATCTAAAAGAGGGAAAACACGACAAGTAATCAGCAATGTTCTTAATTCCTGCGAAAGCGCAGTTCGATGGAATTTTAATCTGTAGATGGTAAAGTTAACTTTTTGTGAGATATTTTTGACTTGAGTTCGCCACGATAGGTTACTATGTAGCATCACTCCTAAGTTTTGCACTTCATTAACAAAAGGGATAGTCGTATCATTTAAAGAGATGGGTGATACTGCGCTGAAGTCAAATTGCCGAGAATAGGAATTGCTACCTAGTACAATAACTTTTGATTTGGCTATATTAAGTTTCAAACCGTTACTAGCTGCGAAGTCGGCAATGGCGTATACATCTTCGGATATTAATTTCAGGCCTTCGGCTAGTTGAGATGGTAGGCAGCTCAGGTAAATCTGTGTATCATCAGCGAAATTATGTGTTGAGAATGATGAAGAACACAACCTATGTTGTTGATGAAAAGCGAGAAAAGTAGCGGACCAAGGACCGAACCTTGAGGCACTTCCGAGGTAGTAGATAGCCAGGAAGAGCAACTACCATGCTCATCTACCACCGCTTGTGTCCTCCCTGTCAGATAAGAAAAAATCCAGTCAAGTACTGGTTCCGCAAACCCTGTTTTCTTGAGTTTCAAGAGAAGTGCCAGATGGGGGACAGTATCAAACGCCTTACTAAAATCAAATAGGATTAGGATGGTAATATGCCTTTTATCTATATTTCGCCTGACATCTTCACATATGCGCAGTAGTGCAGATTGTGTGCTATGACCGCTTCGATACCCTGTTTAACGTGGGTCGAATATATTATTCTCCTCAATCCAATCCGTAATCTGCCTATGCACTAGTCGCTCAAGTACTTTCGACAGCTCACTAAGATTCGCTATCGGTCGCGTATCAGATGGAGAGAGGGGTGTTTTAATCTTGGATAATGGGCGAAGATAAGCTTTCTTCCAGCACTTCGGAAACTCGGACAATTGTAATGACATATTAGAGATATTCGTCAGTAATGGACATGAAGCCTGGATTAATTTAATTACTGAGAATAGCGAAATTTTATCAGGACCAAACGTAAAAGACTTAGAACTAGAGCAAGATGTGATAACGGAGCAAACTTGGTCTGTGGTAATTTCAGCAAAATGGAATACATTTTGTGGTGACTGAACAACTGAACACAGAGTACTAAACTCACTATAAGAACATGGCGGTAGTTGACTGGACACAGTTGAATAAAAAGCATTAAGTTCATCCGGTTCAAAGAAGTTGAGCGGAGATGGACGTGAAGACTTAGCTAGACCCAGTGTTGCTAGCGTCTTCCATACCTTATTCAGTTCAGTAATATCAGTCAATTTCAGAATATAATACTGATTTTTGGCTTGTTTTAGATCATTCTTAAGTTGGTCTCTTTGTTCTTTGAAAATAGATAGATCTAGAAGGTTGTTTGATCTTCGTGCTCTAGTATATAATCTATTTTTTAAAGATATGCGGTCTCTCAAGTTTTGTGAGAGCCAAGACGCAGGCGGTCAACATACACGAAGAGTTTGTAACGGTGCATAATTATCTACAGATCTTAAAAATATCTCTGAGAACGTATCAAAAATCATATTGTTATGCCGGTACCGGGTAATTAGATTATTCGGTATTCGGTATAATATTAAAAAGTTATTATTTTTGGGATCGTTTGCCGATAAGGAGATGGATCTCGAGTTATCGATGAAAACACGAGTTTATGTAAAAGGAAGTATTTATTATAGGCAACGGTAACTTTCCGTTGTCTATTTAAATGTCAAAGTAAGAAAGTACAATTACGCGTTGTTCTGAGAATTTCACGAGGAACCAACCGTTCTCTGTTAAGTCGAAATTAATTCTGTCCTTTCGTAAAGCAGTTGCTAACTGTCTTTCCGAAAATCCTTTAGTTTGCAATTTTAGCGTTAGCCTATCGTCGAACGCAAAGCGAGTCGCTCATGCTGCGTCGGCGTTCTTGGGGTCGTTCATACGATCGGGCATTGGACTTCGTTTCCTGACTTGGACGAATTCCAATGTTTCTTTGCTATGGAATATTCCCGAATATATGAAATACGGAGTAGAATATTCCGCGGCACAACATCCCTCCCCTCTTAAAAGGAAAAATTTTTTCTTTAAAAAATTTTTTCTTCGATTGGTTTTCCGTTTGAAGTTATATAACAATACAATACAATAAAATTTTCATTTTTCATTTGTTAACGATGAAGTTTTTCCTTGCTTCTTATCGTCTTTCGAGCCGAGCGAGTCGCTCTCGGTTGGGGGGACGGGTGCATAACCTGGCCAGCTCGGATCGCGGTCGCTCTTCTGGCTGTTGTCGTCCGATCGGCTCGAGGTTGATGTTTACCTCGGCTGCTGCCGGGGTCGTTGCCTCGCTTGTCCTTGTTGGCGTTCGGTTTCGCTGATACCTATAATATTTAAACAGAACATAGCCAACCAAGGCTATTGGCGCTACTGCACCTAGTGAGTAAGAACTCAGATTATGGATGTGTTGCATCCCGTCTCCGTCTGCATTGAGGCCGTCCATGATTTGGTCGGCTCGAGCTCCGAGCTTTTGAAGCTCTTCTGGGTCTCGCAGCACGCTCTGTAATGGGATTGTCCTCTCGGTCTGCGTAGGGGGCGACTGGGCTTCGATTTCCGTTAACGTTAAATTGAACGATGGGAGATAGTTTTCCCGGATGATCTGTGAGGTCCGCCCGATGGTTTTTATGCTTAAATCTTGGGCGGTTACTATACATACGCCTACCAAAGCCAGTATGCCTGAATTGTGTAATATTTCGTGTTGAGTGGGAGTAGTTTTTCCGCAACTTATTCCTACAGGTTCAGGTGTTGGCGCGACGTACAGCCATCGCCCTCGCTGTTGCATTGGGATGATGAGGGGATGGCTTAGATCGATGACCCTTTTTCCGCATTTCTTGTCGTTATTAGTGTTCATTTTTGAGTAAATGAGGACTTCGCAAGGAGCATCGTTCGTAATCGGAATCGTGGGAAACGTGGGTGGGCAGATGTATGATTTGCCCAGCGTTTTGCAAATTTTTATGTCGTCGGACGTCATCCTCAAGTATTGTCGGTTCTCGAGGTCTATTACGACGTGGATCTCTGTCGCATCCACGTAGTTGTATTTGCCGTTGTCAGCGCGCGTAGGTATAGGGTATACCTTTTGAATACTATACTGTTGCTGCCCGATCAGCGGTATATCGAACACGAGCACTACTGCGTTGCCTTCGCTGTAGGCCTTGGTATCTGCCAGTCGCATAAGTGTTGGCACTTGGTCGTGCGTTATTGCGACTGGGAAACTACTGCCTGATGGTAGGTGTGGTAGTGCTTCGACAAGGTGTGCTATGAGTGTGCGTGGCGGCAGGGACGTTGCTCTGGGCTTACCGCTAGCTATATCGTCCACCAGCCACACTAACTCCTGTACGTCGCTGAGTAATGCTTCGACCGCAATACTCATTGCGTTGAGCGTCTCGTCTAAGTGTTGGCGTCTCTTTACGTAGTATACCTCTCTGTCGAGTGTGCTGTTCATACGCTGCATCTGGGCCTGTAGAGTCCGTTCGTTGGCCTGTATGTGATGGGCGCTCTCATTAAATAGGCTGAGAGTGGTTTTGATAACCTGTATTTGGTTTTTCAGCCCTTCCTTCAGGGTCTGATGGGACGCCTTAAGGTGCGTTATCTCATCGTGGAGTTCCTGTGCGTCGGCGGCATCCATGTTCCCTGTGATGGCCTTGATTATGCTTCCAAGGCCATCTACGAACCCTCTGCGTTCTCGAACGGGACGCGTCCCGAGGAGGTCGAATATTGTCGATACCCCTAACTCTATCCTTCTCTTCATTCTAAGTACGGAATCGTCGAGGATGGGGCATATGTCATTGATGCGGGTTTCGTTTTTGCACAGCTCCGTGAGGCGTTGTAGACTTGTGCTGATCTCTGCTTCTCGGTGCATTAGAGCGGCGAGGTCCAGCCTGACGATCAACCGCCAAGTTGATTGGATTATCTTGAGGCTTCCTATTTCTTCGTAGTAGATGCCTGGAGTGCTTGTAAACGCGCGGACGACGTAGTCGGGATGATGCTGCGTGGGGTTTGGTAGTCCATATTTTGCAGCTATCAACCTGTAAGGAGGTAGGAGAAAGGCGTGAGAATGCTTACTGCGCTAATTCTCTTTCTTTTCTCTAGCGGTCTCGCGGTTTCGTTGAGCGAGGGCTTGTTAGCTCATTCTCGTTCTAACCGTCCATCCGTAATTATGTCTACCGTTCTCTTCCGTGTCTCTAGGACCTCGCCCTATGGGGCGGTCCCCTGCAAGGGGGTCGATTTGACCCCCCGAGGTGTTAGAGCTAACCGTGAGTATTCTCTTTACCTCCTTGGGTTTTTTTTTTAATGTTCGTGCATTTTTCAAAAAAAATTCCGCTTTTTCTTTCCAGAGTAGTCTGGTGGTCGTTCCGGGGCAGAGTCGGCGCTGGCTTTCAGATCAATTCGCGGAGCCGGTAGCTGTCCGCCGTCGCCGGCAGGATTGTCGCCGGGCCGTATATTGCCTGTGGGGCCTAGGGCCCTGGGTCGGCGACGAGGATCCCTACCCGGACTTTATTGGGTTGCGCCGACTATTCGCGGAGGGGCCCCTCACCACCTGCCCAGCGTGCGGGACCGTATTCATTTAATTTAAAAACCCAAAATAATTGTTCGACCAGAGAAAAAACACAATGACGTTTTGAACTGTAGTAATAATTAAACGAGTTGTATTCTACCTCGTTGTTCATTGAAGTTCCTTACCCTGCGTCCTGAGGGGCTCCTTACCCATTTTTATTTAGTTTTTATGTTCAATAAATAGTTTTAGACGGTTAGCGTGTACCGTTTGAGTTTTCCGTCCCTTCCGGACGATGTAATTGACGGGAGGTCTCGCTTCGACAATCTCGTGGGGTCCCGTCCACTTCGGGGTCAGCTTGGCCGACCGCCCCCTGCGCACCGTATCGTCGCGAAGGAGTACACGTTCGCCGACACAGTACTCCTGCACTTGCGCGCCGTGGTCGTACGCTGTCTTCGACTATCTTTTCGCGCCTTCTAGATTCTCGCGAGCTACCGTCCATGCGGCGCGTAATCGTTCGCGTAACTCTTGGACGTAGTCGTCGTACGCATAGGTGCGGCGGGGCTCCTGCTTCACGGCGGTCGGTAACTCAGCTTCGCGTCCGTACATTAATACATGGGGTGACAATCCGGTCCCCGTATGTGGAGTGGTGTTGTACGTGAACATCGCGTACGGCAGCCACTCGTCCCAATTACCTTGATCCTCATTTATGAAATTTTTCAGGTACTCAGCGAGGGAGCGAAGCGATCTTTCTAGTGCGCCATTTGATTCTGGGTGGTAGGCAGTCGTTTGTATTTTCTTGATTCGGAGCAGTCGACACATCTCTTTGAAGGTCGAGCTGAGGAAATTCGTGCCTTGATCAGATAATATTATTTCCGGTGTCCCGTGCCAGCAGATCAATTCTTCAACGAGCGCCTTTGCTACTGTCGGGGCCTCTTGGTTCGGCAGTGAGATAGCTGCGCTATACTTGGTGAGTGCGTCTTGAATTGTAAGTATATATTTTTTCCCGGAGTCGCTTTCCGGCAGCGGTCCTACAATGTCGACCGCAACTTTTTCAAATGACCTCGATGGGGTGTCCGTTACCACCATCGGCACTCGTTCCCTTTTCCTGATTTTATTCTTTTGACAGGATTCACATGACGATATATGATTTTCTAGATCTCTTCTCAGGCCGGGCCAGTCGTATTTGGTCCGGATCCGATGTAACGTACACCGTATACCCTGATGCCCTCCTAGGGGGGTGTCGTGGTATTCTCTAATTATTTTCTGGCAGTCATCGGCAGAAGGAGTGGCTACGCCACTGCGGCAGTCGCTATACTCTTTTATAACGCTGTCTCCGTCCGCTCTGCTGGAAGTTCGTAGGCCACGGGCCCCGCCGTGCCTCGCTTCTTCAGCAGGCCTTTGCGGTGCTCTGTCCGCAATTTCTTCGCTCGGCGTGCCCACCGTAAGCTCCGCCGTTGGGTCGCTCTCTCTCTCGAGCGGCCTTGCAACGTTTGCCTTTCGCGGCCTTTCACGCTTCGCGGGTCCGCCATGCTGTGCTGGGCCCGCTCCATCCTTGTCAGCGGTGCTCGCAGTCTTACCAGTGGCTTGCGTTGCTTGCTTGCGTGGTCTGCCCCTTCCCCGACCGCACGGCTTTTCGGCGGGGCTGTGGGATTCAGTAGAGCGATCTGCATGCACGCTGCGAATCTCTCTATCCTCTTCTGGCGCATTGGCCAGCACGGCCTCTCTCTCGGCCACGTTGCTAGGCTGGCCCGGGGTATTCTCGGCTCTCCGCTTTGTGCGGCTGTCCGTACCCGGGCGCTTACTGTCCTCGTCTCTCTCGCGGGCGAGCTCGACCTCTCGCTCCAGCGAGCTACTATGGCATTACGGGGTATCTTCGGCCGTCCGCTTTGTGCGGTCATTCATTGTGCCTCCTTGCCCCGTCATGCTGTCCTCTTTCGACATACGGACTTCACTCCTCGCTCTTGCTTGGGCCCTCGTAGTAAGGTATATTCTACTTAGCGCATCTGCATTCGTATTGCGCTTTCCAGCCTTGTACTCTACGTTGAATTCATGTTCCGCCAATTTAATTTTCCAAAGCATCAATCTCGAACCTGGGTCCTTTACTCCGAACAGCCAGGTGAGTGGTTGGTGGTCCGTGACTACTGTGAAACGGGTACCGTAAATATATGGCTGGAATTGAGCTAGGGCCCATACTATCGCAAGTAGTTTCTTTTCCGTAGTCGTATAATTCAACTCTGCTTTAGTCATAGTGCGGATCGCGTAGCTTATTGGCAAATCTTCTCCGATCTTACCTTGCGAGAGTATCGCGCCGAGCGCCCGATCTGAAGCGTCAGTTGTCACGACGAACGGCTTTTCGAAGTCCGGATACTGTAATAATGGGGCCGTGGTAAGTGCAGTCTTCAGTTCCTCGAATGCGGCATCCCTTACGGCGGTCCACTCGAATTTAACCCCTTTTTGGGTTAATTCCGTAAGCGGCTTTGCTGTTTTCGAAAAATCTTTGATGAATTTTCAGTAGTAACCGGCTAGTCCGAGGAAGGATTGCACTCCTTTTACATCTCTCGGCACCGGGAATTCCTTTACCGCTTCTAGTTTTTGGGGATCCGCTCGCACTCCCTCTTCTGAGATTATATGGCCGCGGTACTGTGTTTCCTTTCGCAGGAATTGGTACTTGCTAGGTTGCACGGCCAATTTTGCCTCTCTTAGTCGCTGTAGTACTTCCTTCAGCCGGTCGTTATGCTCTTTGAATGTTTTTCCATGTATCACGATGTCATCGAGGTACACGTAGCACTTGACTCCTTGTAGTCCCGCCAGCGCCGAGTTCGTCAGTCGTTAGAAGGTCGGTGGTGCGTTTTTGAGACCGAAAGGCATTCGGTTATACTCAAAATGGCCCTGCGGAGTGGAAAACGCAGTTTTTTCGTTATCTCGTTGTGCCATCGGAATTTGGTGAAATCCCGAGGCAAGGTCAAGGGTCGTGTAGTATTGGGCTCGTCCCAGCTGGTCCAGTATCTCCGTGATGTTGGGCAGTGGGTATGAATCCCCGATGGTGGCTTCGTTTAACTTTCGAAAATCCACTACTACGCGCATTTTTCTCACTCCGTCTGCGTCGGGTTTCTTCGCTACAACCAACAGCGGCGCGTTCCATTGACTCCGGCTGGGTTGGACAATGCCTTCCGCAAGCATTTCGCTGGTCTGCCTCTCCACTTCTCTCTTGTGGGTTTCGGGCAGCCTGTATGGGTGCACCCCATCCTTTAGAGGTATTACATGCTCTACCATGGGCGTGCGTGGCAGCCTGTCCCCTGGTAGGTAGAACACATCTTCGTATTCCCTCGTAATCTCATCGAGCGCTTCGCGCTCTTCCTTATTGAGATTTCGCGTGTCGAGCTCTTGAGCTAGTCGCGCGAGGCGGTCTGCCCCTCGCTCTGCGCTGACGGTGCATACTTCGGTCTTCGCGGCTTCGAGGCCGCGACCCACTGCCGTTATCTCTAGCGGCTCGAGTTCTACCACGGGGCGTTGTACCTCAACAGGCTGCTCGGTGGTGTTTATAAGGCTTACTGCACAGCTACTACCGTGCGGCGGCGTAATGCAGGGTCCCATTATCACTCCGTTTCCGAGTTCCTTTTTTGCGAGTAGCCCAACGCATTTGCTCGTTGTTGCGGCATACGTGACTGTCTCACTGCGTGGCGGCAGAGATACTCTCATCGTGCCGTCTAGCAGCGGCATGCAATGCCCGTACAGTTTCAGCGTCTCTCCGTGCAGGATGTCGGCCTTGTGATATTTGATAAAGTCCATGCCCAGCAATCCATTGACCCCTAGCGGCACGTTATTCGGGACTATGTAGAACCAATGTTCCACGTTTAGCGCCGGTGTTTCCAACACAATTTTTGCTATGCCAAGGGGGGTGAATTTTTCGCCTGCCACACCCTGTAACTCGACGGAGCACTTGCTCACCATGGTCTCGGGCTTGAGGCATCCCTCTTTCAGTATACTGCACTGGGCCCCTGTGTCCGCTTTAAGGGTGAGTACACCGGTCACAGCCAACGGTGCGATGATGTGAAAGTCGCTGGCTGTTGCGCAGGACGCCGGCAGCGTTACTTGCAGTAACCGCTGCGTTGTCTTCCTCTTTCTGCACGCAGGTTTCTGCTGAGCCGTGAGCGTGTTTATTCTCATCGTTCCCAGCGGGCTGGCATCGGTCTCTGTTCGACTCGTTCCGGCATTTACTGTGGATTTTTTATTCTGGCCTCCGGAGTTCCTTTGACGTCGATTATGCTGTGGCGTCTGCGCTGGCTCGTTCTTATTTTGTGACAATCTTTTCCTACAGTCCCTCCACACGTGGCCCTTCTTCTGGCAGTAGTTACATACGATGTCTACGTTGTTTATGGACTTGTTTTCGCTAGGCATTGGCAAACTCACTCTTCCCGATCTCCGGGTGCAGTCTCGTGCCATGTGTCCGGCTTTCCCGCAGGAGAAACAATTTTCGCCCTGCCGGGATGGTGCGCCCTGGGACCTTCTGGGGTGGCTCGACGCTCCACCTAGCCCTCCCTTAGACTGCACCATGTTGGTTATCTCTATGGCCCCGGCCACAGAGTCATGCAGCGTTTGGTAATTTCTAGCACGCACCAGCACTTGCACCTGGCCGTGCAGGCCGTTTTCGAAGTTGGCCTGTGCGCTTCGTCGTGTAACGCTCTCGACGGTGATCTTTTGATCCTCTGTTTGCAACGGCTCGCAGAGTATTTCGGCGATGTCTACCGTGATCCTCTCCGTCCTTGCCGCGTAGTTGGCGATGTCCTCGTTCTGTCCTTGCCGGAGGGAGCTGAACTTCATTTGCAGCGCGGCCAGGGACTTCCGTTGTCCGTACAACGCTTCCAACTCGCTCCTGAAGTGCGCCATGGTGCTGATGGTTTTGTGCTGCAGTTGTCTTGCTGCCGCACCCTCTAGCTTACTCATGACTATCAACTCCAGGAGGGTGTCATGCTCCTCCTCTGCTACCCTGCGGAATATCGTCTCGCAGGATTTTAAGAAGAGCGGCAATGCCTTCGAATCTTTGCCGTCGAATGTTTTTACCATTTTTATATCGAGACTGAGGCTGAGCATATTTAAGGGCCTCTGCGTCTCCTCGAACCGCGTGCGTCTCGGAGGCAGTGCGGGGGCGGGATGTCCTCCATCCCTGCTCCTCCTAACCGTCGCTGGAGCTCGGCAATTTGCTCTCGTAAGGAGTGGATGAGTTCGTATTCGTCTGCTCCAACTTCGTTTAGCGTATCTGCCAAATTCCGTCTTGCTGACGGTGTTTCGGCCTCCCTGAGCTCGCGATCGAGTTCGCGTTGGCCTCGATCGTGCTCGCGCTGCAGCCTCTCGCGTTGGCCTCGATCGTGCTCGCGCTGCAGCCTCTCGCACTGGCGTCGAGCTTTTTCCAACTCGCGTTGGCTTCGGTCGACTGCCTCCAACCGATCGCGTACCCTTGCCGGTACCGACCGGGCTGTCGCACCGGTAGCTGCAGAGAATCTTACGCGATCTATCGTACGCATACTCTCTATTTCCCGGTCAACCATGTCCTCGGTGACGTGCTCGGGCGTTCGCTCGCCAGTGGCCATATTAAAAACGTCGTCGCTAACGTTGCTGTCAAAATCCCAGAATGACGCACCCCTACGTGGGTTTACGCCAAACTGGGCCGTCAGTCGGTCCGCCAGGGCCTCTTGTCTGGACGAAGGGATTCGCCCCGATGGCGAAAGCTCGAACAGCGCCCTGCGCGCTTCGTAAACTATGTCCCCTACGGCCGCGGCTAATCCAGCTGTGGGGTCTACCTCTTCGCCGGGCAACGTCGTCTCTAGCGAATTGCCCCTATTTCTTGGTCGGGCTCCTCTAGGATCTGACATATTTGCTAATTTCGCGGCGAACTCTACTTAAAAATATTTCCACAAAATCTCAAGAGATATTTTTTTTTCAAAAAAAAATTCCAAAACATTTTTCTTATCTGGCTTCAGTTTATCGGCTATATGTATAAGTATAAAGTAACCGCCACTTACAGAAAGATGATCTGGTAGACGGTCCTTTCCATCCTGTTGTTCTCGGGTGCCGTTCCTCCGGTGCTGTAGACCTGTTGTCTCGTAGCTTCCCTAGAAGGCTGGTCCAGTTATCCTCCCTGGTACCGTTGACCCGTATCTTCGTTGGTTCCTGGGTTCGTGCTTGGTGCGTCGCCAACGGTTGCGTGACGGCTTCTTTTCGAGTAGCTGCTGTGCGTACTCGATTGCACACTTTGTGCGGTTCTCCGCGACTTGACGTGACACCGTCAATCGGGACTTTAAACGGTTGACCGATACGTCACCCCGCACCGACGTTTACTTCACGGCTTCGCGTTAGATTAGTCGGGTTTTCACGAACTACACTGGTGTCCTTGCACGCGTTGTAGTCGTCACGTTAGTGTCGCTCTTCACTTTGTCCAAAACACTTTTGTCCTAATAAATCGCGAATCACTTAACTTCGGCAGATCCCACCGCTGCCACCAAATGTTATGCCGGTACCGGGTAATTAGATTATTCGGTATTCGGTATAATATTAAAAAGTTATTATTTTTGGGATCGTTTGCCGATAAGGAGATGGATCTCGAGTTATCGATGAAAACACGAATTTATGTAAAAGGAAGTATTTATTATAGGCAACGGTAACTTTCCGTTGTCTATTTAAATGTCAAAGTAAGAAAGTACAATTACGCGTTGTTCTGAGAATTTCACGAGGAACCAACCGTTCTCTGTTAAGTCGAAATTAATTCTGTCCTTTCGTAAAGCAGTTTCTAACTGTCTTTCCGAAAATCCTTTAGTTTGCAATTTTAGCGTTAGCCTATCGTCGAACGCCAAGCGAGTCGCTCATGCTGCGTCCGCGTTCTTGGGGTCGTTCATACGATCGGGCATTGGACTTCGTTTCTTGACTTGAACGAATTCCAATGTTTCTTTGCTATGGAATATTCCCGAATATATTAAATACGGAGTGGAATATTCCGCGGCACAACAATATTAATACTGTTTAGTGATGTATGTCTTCTTAAATTATCAATAGAATTTAAATTTGGATTGCAGTCACAAAGAATGGGAATATTAAAACTATTTGACAATGAGTCACAAAAACCTGTGACATCTAGATTTTTATAAGCACGGCGAGTGATAGTGCGATTAATTATGGGTTTAGTATCAAACTTGTAACGCAGTTCTAACAGGTCATGACCTGCTATGTACGGTGATTTTGACTTGACAAACGATTGTATCTTATCGTCGCTATCGATAATGAACACATCAATCCACGAGTCTGAGGTCGGAGTATAATGAGTCGGTAGTGAATGAACAATGTGAAGCGACTGTGAGAAAGCTAAATGACGTAGATATTTCGACTCATAGTTATTACTAGTTAGATCACAGTTGAGATCGCCAGCAATAATAATATTGTTATGAGCATGAGAAAAAGAAGATAAAGATTGCATGAAATCTCCAAGCATTCGACCTTTCGGTCGTCTATACACAGATGCGAACAACAGTTTCTCTGAATTTGACCCTGTAATTTCAATAATTAAATATTCTGGTCCATTCGAAAACTCTATCGGCGAAGATGTCAAAACTTTAGCTTTTAGGGACGAATGAACATAGCATGCGACACCACCTCCTTCTCAACCTTCACGATCGTTGCGTATAAGAAAGTAATCATTTATTCGTACTAAGTCATCTGAAACATACGAATGAAGCCACGTTTCACACACATAAATAATGTGGAAAGCGCGCTCGGCAATAGTCGATTGAATGAGTTCCATATGTGCTCGCAGTGAATTAGCATTGAATTGAGCGATCTTTAAACATAGAGACGACAATAAAGGAGATGCAACCGATCGACATGTAGGTAGTCAAATTAGTTTTTCTAAATCTGCAGGCGTAACAATGCTGATCGATGGTTGACCCTCGCTTTTTCTAACATAAATTACTCCCGAGCGTGTCCACACAAATTTGTATTTTCTTTCAGCCGCTCGTGTTTTTATAAGGCGTAACAGATTATAGAGCGCTGCAGGAAGGTACTCATTTACATATATTGAACCACGTTGGCCTGTATCAAAAACTTCATTAAGCGGTAGGTTTTTTTTGGCTCGCTTTTTGCTGATGATATATTCTCTAACTTGTTGCTATTTTAAGGTCACTAAATAAATGTCAGGAATATTATGATTCGCATTAGATGTCATCGGTGTTGAATTGTTCTGTCCTACGATCGTACGATTTTTATTTTTGTCGAAGCTACGAATTTCTAAGACGTCACTTAGAAGATTCTTCTGCACGCAATAGCGAAGAAGATGCAACAGATGTCGAAAGCTTGTGAGGTTGATCATCTATCTTCGATACATGATTCGACAATAGTTCCAGACGTGATTTTATCGAGTGGTTGTCCTTCTTAATGACAGCTATCTCCTCGCGGGTACTCTCCGACTGAGTCTCCAGGGTGGTAATACGACTAATTAAGGCCTCTTGGCTAATAGTGAGAGAGAGAAAGAGAGAGAGAGAGAGAGAGAGAGAGAGAGAGAGAGAGAGATTGATTGATGTTTATTAGCTTTCTCAACTATTTGATGTACATAATTTACATGTTTATCTTACGTTTCTATTGAACCTATTTAATTTCGCTTATAATAAATGCTTTTAACATACTCTTGTATTAAACTAGTTTTACACAGCCTTTAACCTCTACTGGCAACGCATTATACATTTTCAGTCCTTCGTAGAACATACTCTTTTGCGCACTTCTCGTTCTTGTAAATTGAATTACAATATTTTCCGCTTGACGCGTTTCCCGACTCGTTCTAGATTTAACAACTTGGAATTTACTCGTCAGTTCCTTCGGCAATAATTTCTTAACAGCCTTGAAAATAAATATACACACATTATAATACAGTCTTTGTCTCACACTCATAAACTGAACCGTTTGTAACATATCGTCTACCTTCGTATACCGGCTGCATTGCAATATGACTCGCATCGCTCTGTTCTGCGTTATCTGCAGTTTATTCAACTCTGTCTCACCCATATCCACTAGCAGTGTTGCGCAATACTCAAAGTGCGGTGCTATAATTACCTTATATACGACACATCTGGTGTATGCCGATATATATTGTCCTATTCTGTTCAGAAAACTCGTTTTTTACCTATTTTTTTTCAACATATACTCACAGTGGTCTTTAAATCGTAGCTTATCATCTATCATTACACCTAAATATTTAATTACCTCCACTCGCTCTAACTCGGTTCCATCCCTGCATTTCAATACAATATTCCCTCTCAATTCTTTTCTTACACTCCTCTCAATCATATATTTGGATTTTTCCGCATTCATTTTTAGTTTGTTCCTATTCATCCATCTTTCCACTATGTTTAATGCCCCATTCATCTTTCTTGCCATCTCCGCACTACTGTCTCCAGTAACATATACTAGTGTATCATCAGCAAACATTTTTATTTCACGGTCTTCTGGACACATTTCAATTATATCATTTATATATATAATGAACAGCAGAGGCCCTAAAACGAATCCTTGTGGTACCCCGTATTTCGTTGTAATAATTTCACAAAATTCCTCATTAAACCTTACTCTTTGCGTTCTATTGTTTAAGTATGACCTAAACCAATCTAACACTTTACCTCTAATTCCATATTGAGACATTTTTTCTATTAACAATTCTCTATCCACTGTCTCAAATGCTCGTTTTAAGTCCATGAATATTACTCCTACTCTTTTTCCTTCGCTAATGTTTAATTTCCATTTGTCTATCACGGTTTGAATCGCCGTTTCATACGAAAATTGTTTTCTAAAACCCGACGGATGCTCTGTTATAACCCCACTATAAGGATTCGATTGTTAGAGATCTTTCTGAGATCGATAACACAGGGATCTAGGTGGCGCTGTTATAACCCTACCATAGGGATTCGATTGTTAGAGATCTTTCTAAGATCGATAACACAGGGATCTAGGTGGCGCTGACACTAACCGGGTTGCGAACTACCGAAAATTTCCATCATAAAACTTGGTCTACAACATTGTCGCTTAAGATTTATCACTCTGAAGAAACATATGACCGCATTCAAAATGATTAATTAATTAATCTACAAAAACAAAGGTATACTACATGACATTAAATAGAGATCGTGAATTGATGTTGCTAGAGCCGCGGTGGCGTAATTGGTAACGTACCAGGCTAGAATTCTGGAGTTCCCGGTTCGAACCCGGGCTGTGGCAATATTTTTTCACGATTTCTTTAGAAGTTAAAAATCGTCAGGTCTGGTTGCCTCATTAATTCTTAATGAATGAGTGAGGCAAGCAGAGTTGACAAAAAATAATTAAGGATTCGATTGTTAGAGATCTTTCTGAGATCGATAACACAGGGATCTAGGTGGCGCTGACACTAACCGGGTTGCGAACTACCGAAAATTTCTATCATAAAACTTAGTCTACAACATTGTTGCTTAAGATTTATCACTCTGAAGAAACATATGACCGCATACAAAATGATTAATTAATTAATCTACAAAAACAAAGGCTCTGTTATAACCTCATTTGATTCCAAATACTTTTCGATTTGACTCTTTACTACCAACTCTAGGACCTTCTCGTACAGTGGCAACATATTAATTGGCCGGAAATCCTTCGCGCTATTGGCTTTCTCTATCTTTGGTATCGGTATGATCGTGGACGTTTTCCAACTATTAGGACAACAGGCCTCCCTTAGGGATTCATTGATTACATCAGCAAACTCCTGTTCAATTGCACTGAACGCCAACTGCAATATTTCGCTTGATATTCCTTCTTCTGTACCTTTCTTCTTCGGGAGTCCCTTAACTATTTTATCGAGTTCCTCTATTCCGATATTCTCGAAATTTTCTATGCTTCTCTCGTTTCCCACGCCACCACCCATCAAGATTCTTCTGCTACCTGGCCTTCCAGATGCATCTCTCTCTATTGAACTTACTATGTTATTAATACTTTCAACGCAAAACACATTCAATTTGTCAACCGTCCTTCTCTCCGCCATATCGCCCGATGTTTCAAAATTTATATTTCCAATTTCTCTCTTTGGCTGGTCCCCCTCTAATAAGTTCTTTCAAGGTTTTCCACATTTTTTTAGGGTCGTTCTTATTGCAGTCAATCATATTCTCGTAATATATTTTTTTCTTTTTCCTTATCAATTTAACTACTGCATTTTGTTCTACTTTGAACTGTTCCCAGTTATCATCCTTTCCCTCATGAATTGCTTCCCTATAAGCATTATCCCTTTTACCTGCCGCCCTTCTTATCTCATCAGAGTACCATTTTTTACCTTCTCATACGTTTAGAATCCTAACTACTTTTTTTGGTGCTACTATGTCCAAAGTATCTACTATACTATCGACAACCATCTTTCCCTTTCGATTTATATCTCCATCTGTCCAATGTCGCACGGAGTTT
Organism: Cylloceria caligata; assembly: GCA_963942595.1. Classification (NCBI taxonomy): domain Eukaryota; kingdom Metazoa; phylum Arthropoda; class Insecta; order Hymenoptera; family Ichneumonidae; genus Cylloceria; species Cylloceria caligata. The sequence continues at coordinate 33,752,450 of OZ012704.1, read as the reverse complement.
TTCAACACTGTTGTAAACTCTTTCACGTCAATTTCACTATAGTTCCTAGTATTATACTCTCTCTGTTTCCTCTCTGTATTGCTCGTTCCTAATACTACTTTACACTTGCACACCTGTATTTGCAAATACAAGATCAATAATTGTTCGACTATCCTGCGTTATTCTCGTTGGCTCGTTTACATACTGTTTCATCCCTAAGCTTAACATTCCTAATATTAGTTGTTTTTTATAGAACGAGTTTCCCTTGACATCTATGTTAAAATCTCCTATTATTAAACAATCTCCTTTTATTGTTAACTCTTCAGTTATATCCTCTATGAATGTTATAAATTGCGCATCTGACGCATCGGTGAATGGTACACCACTATTATAACTCCTTTATATATCTTATCATTGACCTCTATTGCTACACTCCAGCAGTTTGACTCAATTTCATTCTTCCTTACTAATTCATATTTAATACCATCTCTTACGTATACTATTGCCCCTCCTGTGTTTCTATTTTCTGCATCGCACCTAATTGCACTATAGCCCGGCATATATACTTCACTGTCTCCGATTTCAGCAGTCACCCTCGTCTCCGATAACGCTATGATTGCAGGTTTCATTCTGTCAACCACCTGGTGTCGTATCTCTTCGTTATGTGCTAAAAGACTTTGCGCATTCGTGTACCATATCGTCTCGTCCTTCTGTGATTGCTACTCTATCCAGCCCGTTCTCTTCTTTTCCTCTTGCAACGCTCTTTTGTATGCTGGACATTCCCGGTCCAGCGCACTATGTTCTACATTTATCTTCAGATTGTACGTTTGGTTTTTAAACGTACAGTTTACACACTTACTCTTATTTATTGTACACTCTCTTGCGTTGTGTTTTCCTGCACATTTGTAGCAGGTTTCTTCTCTTGTACAATTCTTCGCTATATGATAATAGCCCCAGCACTTGAAGCATCGCTTTACGTTGACGTGATTGAAAACCGGACATTTTCTCCATCCCACGCTGAGCTTACCTTTTCTCAGTAGCTCCTCGTGACTTAGTTCATCTACTTCTAGTATTATTGATCCATGGTTGATTTCTCTTCTGTTTCGCTCCTGTTCCCTTCCCTTCATTAGTCTTTTCACGATCTTCATCTCCCTTCCTTCGGTTTCCTCTATTCCATTCTGCTTTTTAATTTTGTCAACTAGTTCTTCATCGGTCAATTTGAATTCATCTTCTTCCACATTTACTTTTTTTATCTTCGGATTCATCTGCGTCGACTCAGTAACTTTAAAACCCTCACCCATTCTATCCTGTACTGCGGCTTTCAGTATTTCACTTTCTTCTCCCGATTCATATCTCAGGATCACAGATCCATTACTGCCTTTTTTCAGTTTTGTTATTCCCACCGCCATACTCTTTATATCCACCTTCTCTATTATCTCTCTTTTAGTTTTTTCGCTTTCCTGTTGTACTTTTGGTTTGATGATGATCACCTTTTCCTTTTTTTTTTCTTTCACTACATTGCTGTAGGTTACCCTTGCGGTGCTCGAACCTTCTCCCTGTATCATTATTTTCATTTCCTCTATCTGTTGTTTCACACCTTCTATTTCTGCACCAATTATCTCTTGGATCATCTTCTTTATTTCATTCTTGCAAGCGATTTCGTCCTTCATTGCCTTCACTGTTTTTATTAGGCAGTCTATTTTTGCGTCAGCCGTTAACGATGAACTCATACTTCTGGTTCCGCCTATCGCTCCAGTCGATGTCAATCGATCTCTGCTACCACCTGTTGTCGGCGTCACTGTCTTCATAAGTTCATCTTCTGCATTGAATGTATCAAATGGACCCTTGCACTGTACTAGTTCACGATTCCTATCCATTGTTTTATGCTTATTCACACACCCTGGGTAGTAAAAAAGTTTCGGACAAATTTTGCATCGTATTACCTGGCTTTTGATTGCTTTTTTGCAAGCGGAGCACCGATACTCGTCGTAGTCGCCCGTATTGTCCATGTCTTGCTGTAGTAGCTGATAAGTTACCGACGCGTACACCTGTAATACCAACCGATAACTATATCATAATCACCGTGATTGCCTGATCACTCCACGTATTACTAATCAAGTGTCACCGTGGCAGCAATAATGGCCGCCCACACCACATTCGTTGAGTGAGAACTTTTGGCGCACAAATATGTTGCTAGCACCGTTAATACAATAGCTACCAAGCCATTCGCTAGGTCAAAATATTCACCACACAAAACCGATCACATTGATATAGTTTTCACACTATTATACCACTTCATTCCACTATATAATTATCAGAATTACGGAGCGTCTGACAAACACGTCTGCCTCGTCTAAGAGAGAGAGAGAGAGAGAGAGAGAGAGAGAGAGAGAGAGAGAGAGAGAGAGAGAGAGAGAGAGATTGATTGATTGATATTTATTAGCTTTCTCAGCTATTTTATACACAGTGTTACATATTTTTCTTACATCTACATATATCTTACTTTACTGTTGACACAACATACTCCTTTAACATTCGTTTAAACTGTTCTACTTTTTCGCAACCTTTCAGTTCAGTTGGCAATGCATTATATATTTTCACTCCTTCATAGTACATACTCTTTTGTGCACTTCTCGTTCTTCTACATTGTATTACTATATTTTCCGCTTGCCTTGTTTCCCTACCACTCCTCGTTCCTACTATTTGTAGTCGATTTTTAAATTCTTTTGGCAGTAGATTCTTCACGGCTTTAAAGATAAATGTACAAACGTTATAGTACAATCTTTGCCTTATGGACATCAATTGTACCGCGCTCAGCATATTTTCTACCTTCGTATAGCAGTTGCATTGTAATATAACCCGCATTGCTCTGTTCTGCGCGATCTGCAGTTTCCTCAACTCTGTTCCACCTATAGCTACTAACAGTGTTGCACTATATTCAAAGTGAGGTGCTATGATTGCTTTATATATCATACATCGCGTATACGCAGATACATAATTTGTTTATAACGTGAGCGTTTATACGCTACTGCACATGGAACTCGCTCCGCAGTCAACCGCACCTGTTTCTCTTCCCACAAACTCAGCAGCTTCTTCGTCGGCGATACCATCGACAGTTGCAACGCACACCTCTATGGCAACGGGGCATCAGGTACTGTTATCAACAGCTATCGTTCAAGTGCGAAATGTTAAAGGCAGCTTATGTTCGTGTAGAGCTCTCTTGGGTTGTGGCGCACAGTCCAACTTCATAACAGCTGATTTTGTGAATAGGTTGGGGCTGCCCCAGCGCCCCACCTCTGTGCCGATAACTGGTGTTGGAGATTCCAGAACCGAAACGCATGGCATAATGAAAGTGACTCTGCAATCACGCTTCAACGCATTCAAGGAGGAGCTCGACTGTCTGATCCTACGTAAAATAACGCAGGACATTCCTGTGGTATCCCTCGATGGGTCCGAGATCCGCGTTCCTGTGGGAATCAAGCTAGCAGACCCGGACTTCCTTCAATCTGCACGAATTGACATGCTCATCGGCGTAGTTACATTCTGGAAACTAATGTGCGTGGGCCAGATTAAGGCCACTGAGACACAACCGTGGTGGCAAAAAACACATCTCGGATGGATAGCAGTGGGAGGAATTGTCGCCAGTCAGCATAGCAACTCGCCGACGATCTGCAATGTGAGCACAAACAACGACCTACAGGATGCAGTGACGCGATTTTGGGAAATCGAGCATGGCGCGCGAAGGAGCAGTTCAAAAATCTTGAGAAACGGCTCAGTCGGGAACCGAGCGTCAAGAGAGACTACACGAAATTTATGAAGGAGTACGAGTCGCTTGGCCATCTGAGAGAGCTACGAAGCGACAGTGACACACCAGGTCCTCAGTACTACATGCCTCATCATTGCGTGATAAAAGAAGAAAATAGGACAACCAAGCTGAGGGTTGTTTTCAATGCTTCATGCAAAACCAGCACCAATATTTCGCTCAACGACGCTCTCAGGTGGATTTGAACTGCGGAAACGGGCTTCAAACGCGCCGGACCTGCTCGAAACGATGCCTTCAGATACCACCGTTAATTCGGTCCTATCGTTGGACAAAGAAGGGATGTTCAAAACCCTCGGAATACAATGGAGTCCAGTTGAAGACGTATTCCAATACAGCATAGCTCCCGATGCCCGTCAACCTACGCGTACCATGAAGAGGACAATCTTATCTTGCATGGCCCAGATTTTTGATCCTCTTGGGCTTCTCGGTCCAATCATCATCTCAGCAAAAATTCTGATCCAGAAGTTGTAGAGCCTGCAACTTGGCTGGGATGAGGCCGTTACAACTGAGCTCTACACAGAATGGCATTCGTACAAGTCACAGTTCAAGCTGCTGAATCAGATAAAAATACCCCGAATAGTGGTACAAGGTGAACGAATCAAACGCATTGAATTGCACGGGTTTTGCGACGCAAGCCAAAGTGCATATGGTGCTTGTCTATATATACGCTCCACCGATCACCACGGAAAACATCATTCAAGTCTGTTATGCTCAAAATCACGGGTAGCCCCGCTTAAGGCGGTCTCGCTGCCGCGATTGGAATTGTGTAGCGCTCTGCTTTTGGCGCAAATGATCGACAAGGTGACCCACATACTGGACCTAAATATAGAATATACATGCTGCTGGACCGACGCCACAATCGTCTTCGATTGGATCAAATCTCCAAGCAGAAAATTTAACATGTTCGTCGCAAACAGAGTGGGGGAGATTCAGGAGCTTACGTGCATAGATTGTTGGAGACATGTGAACACTGACGATAATCCCGCTGACTCTTTATCTCAAGGCACGAATGCCGAAGCATTTATTCAAGCTCAACTGTGGTGGTATGGCCCACCTTGGCTAATTAACGACGAGTAGTTTTGGCCGTGTGACAAACGCTCAGTGGGTAACCTAGACGAACAACCTGAGCAACGAAAGACTGCCATTGTCACAGCGGCGTGACAGGAGGATGAAGACATTGTGCAACGATTCTCTTCCTACATACGGCTTGTAAGAGTAATCGCATGGTGTCTACGCTTTAGACGCAACGCTCGCGCAAATCAAGAAAACAGAACTCAGGGAACAACTTCCACTCGAGAATTTGAAGATGCTCGAAAGATGATAGTAAGGAACGTTCAACAAGCCACGTTTACGAGAGAAATCGAAGCCATTGAAAGGCATGAAGCAATTTCCCGTAGCAGCCGGCTCCTCAGTTTAAATCCCTTTTTGGACCACGAGGGCCTCTTAAGAGTCGGCGGGAGATTGAAGAACGCAGACGTTCCTTATGATGCGAAACACCCATTGCTGTTACCAGCTCATCACTCTCTTACTCGCCTCATTGTTAATTACGAGCACAGTAAATGTCTTCATGCTGATCCACAAGCAACGCTATCTGCCGTGCGATCTCGCTATTGGCCCCTCGGGACAAGGCGAATGGTGCGCAGCATCGTACACCAATGTGTAATCTGCTTCAAGGCGAATCCTTCCCCAGCGCGACACATCATGGGCGACTTGCCTCAACCGCGTGTAACGCCATCGCGTCCGTTCAGCAACGTAGGGCTTGACTACTGTGGCCCAATATATATTCGAGAAGGGAAACGCCGAAATGCGAAAAAGACGAAAGCGTGGATAGCAATTTTTATTTGTCTTGCCACGAAGGCAATTCACATCGAGATGGTGTCCGATTTATCGGCTGAAGGGTTCCTCAACGCGCTAAAGAGATTCATAGGCCGTCGGGGCAAACCTTCTGACACCTATTCTGATAATGGGACCAATTTTGTAGGAGCCAACCGTGAGCACGAAGAGCTGCGAAATTTGTTCAACTAAGAAAAGGTAAGAAGCCAAATCGTTAACAATACATGCGCCAACGCCATCAAGTAGCACTTCATTCCTCCGAGAGCACCGCATTTCGGCGGGCTCTGGGAGGCGGCTGTTCGATCAATGAAGCATCATTTCAATCAAACCGCGTCGGACCAGTCACTCACGTTTGAAGAAGCCGCTACTTTATTAATCGAAATCGAAGCAATACTGAATTCGCGCCCCTTAACTCCCATGTCTCCCGATCCCGAAGATTTTTCCTGTCTCACCCCTGGACACTTCTTAATCGGAGACTCACTTATATCGTACCCCGAGCCATGTCTCCAACATTTGCCAGTCAACCGACTATCTGGCTGGCAAAGAATTGAACAAATTCGCCAACATTTTTGGCGCCGCTGGTCTAACGACTATCTACACAATCTGCAGCAGCACACAAAAAGGAAAAGAGAAGAGGGTCCGCCGCTCCAAGTCGGACAGTTAGTCGTAGTCCGAGAAAACGATCAGCTTCCCCGATCGTGGGTTCTCGGTCGCATCGTCGAAACCCATCCTGGCTCTGACGGGGGTGTCAGGGCGGCCGGCTTCGAAACAGCGAAGGGAATCTTCAAGAGACCTGTTATAAAACTTTGTATTCTTCCAATCGAAACTTAACCTTAAATGACTTCGTCAGCTTTATTGGGTTCTTTGTGACCCTCTTTTGTTTTACAATTTACCAATACGTTTCTTTACCTTTTATAACAAATGATTTATATCTTTATTGATGGGCTCACCTATCAAGGCGCGCGGTATGTTTATAACGTGAGCTCAATCCTTCGCGAGGCAACCGCGTGATGGCGCGCATGTCGTTCTCGGGTTCCTGGGCCTCGCCCCTCTCGCGTAGATCTAGCTGCCTGTGGTTACGAGACGAAGTT